>CM044001.1:36674536-37274536 GCA_024085815.1 Flaveria linearis | reverse complement strand
GAAATACCTTGAGAACAAACACTCTCCATATTTAGCAAGTAATCCTCTGGAGAGATTTTATCAGATGGAATATTAAGCACAACCTGTACTCCCACTGCCACGAAATCCTTTAACTGGTGTTCCTGAACTCTTCCATGCATATTCACTTTGAATCTTTCCTGCGACTCTAGGTTTCTTACTTGCAAAGCAAACCTTCCTCTGCCCACGAGATTCTATGAATTGGATTTTAGTCTTTTGCTGAATTGGAACATCACTTCCTTCAGATGGTAAACTGACCATATACAATGAACCCATTTTCTTTCCACGAGCAATGACAAGATTCCCTTTAACAACTTTCCACTGCTTATTCCCGAACTTAACCTCATGTCCCTGTTCATCCAACTGACCGACAGAAATCAACTGTTTCTTCAAATCAGGAATCACCCTGACATCTTTCAAAGTCCATGAACCAGCTGAAGTAACTAAATCCATGTCACCCATGCCCGTAACATCAAGAACATCATTGTTCGCCAGTCTTACCTTACCAAAATCACCTTCTTTTAGATTCTGCAATGCTTCGCTGCTGTGGGTAGCATGAAACGAAGCTCCAGAATCCATGACCCATGAATCCACACTACTCTCCACGCTACAGATTAAAGCATCATCATCTGAGTAGTCCGCTGCATTGTTGACTTCTTTTTGATCATTCGGACACTGATTCCTGAAGTGTCCCACCTGTTTACAGTTCCAACATGTCACATCATTTCGAGCCCTAGACTGACTCCTTTTCCTGTTCTTGCTCCCACTACCTCTGTTATTCTTTCTTCCTCTTCCAACATTCAGTAATTCACTTGATGTTTCACCTGAATTTCTTCGTCTGGTGTCTTCGCCCATAACAATATCCCGGACCCCATTTAAAGTGAACATGCTGGTGGAACTAGTAATCGCTGTAACAGTACCAGCCCAACTATCAGGCAATGATAAAAACAGTAGTAGAGCCTGAACCTCATCCTCGAATTTGATGCCAACTGACCCAAGTCTTGACAAAATCGAGTTCAAGTTGTTCATGTGCATTAAAATTGAACTTCCCTCTTTCATCTTTGTATTAACCAGCTCTCGAATCAAGAAAACTTTATTTGCTGCCGAAGGCTTCTCATACATATTAGCTAACGCATCCATGATACCTTTTGCTGTAGTTTCCTTCAGAATGTTGAACGCAACATCCTTTGTCAGCGACAACCTAATAACAGCCTTGGCCTTTTTATCTAAAGTTTTCCACTTAGTTTGTTCCATCTTTTCTGGTTTATCACCCAAAACAACATCCAAGTCTTTCTGAACAAGCAAATCCTCCATTTGCATTTTCCACCAACCAAAGTCGTTTCCATTAAACTTCTCAATCTGAAGTTTTCCGCTCTCAGCCATTATCTCAACCTGGTTTGTTTACTAATCGAGTCAAGACTGAAAGTAGTGTCAAACACAATATGGTCGGCTGCCTGAACTTGAGTGTTGTTCTATTGAACACTACCCTTTTTCCTCAGTCTTAAAAAAAACAGTAAACAAATGATCAAACCACCCGAAACAAAGCTCGTCTACAATATCTGACGACTTGGCTCCTGCCTTGGATTAATGCTTCTAGTCGGCGCAAATCGACAGCGGTATGCAGGTTACAAAAAAGAGCAAGTGAGCAACAACCTGTTGTCCCTTTTCTTCTTTATGTTGGTGACACAAAAGACAAGCAAAACACCTTTTTTCTTGTGCGATGTAAAACAAATCACACAAAGCTACAAGAACAATTAATAATATATATTGTGGAATTGTTGTTCCTGCGCACGTGAACCCAACAAAAAAGAATGATTTTTGCTTCTTCTTTCTTGATTTACGCGTAAAACATCCACAAAAGTCAAACAATAATTACTTTGGCTTTCTTTTTCTTTATCGACGAAACCCAAAAAAATGACTGCTGCCTTTTTTTTTATTCGGTTTAAAAAAAACAAAGCAATAACATTTGCTTTCTTTTGCTCGATCGAGGGAAAAAAAACAATTGGGGACTGCAACCAGCTGGGTTTATGGCGGTGAGGCTTCTGATTCTTAAAACCCTATATCGCTACTTCTCTCCCGATTCGTGTTTTTTTTGTATGTAACAAACCAAAGCTCTGATACCACTTATTAGGGATCCGGGTTTAGATCGACACACAAACACAATCAAACTGCGAGAGAAAATAATAACAAAGATGAACACGCGAGATTTAACGTGGTTCGGTCGATGTGACCTACGTCCACGGGCTGCAACCAGGATAATACTTTTATTGCTTTCTGCCTCACTCGTGAGGAATTACAAGTACAATACACAATATAAATAGGCAAAATTAGGGTTTACAACTTAATCCCCAAGAAAACCTTAATGGGCTAAAATTAAATAAAAACGGGCCAGATATTTAATTTAATTAATCTGCCACTAAGTTGTCTTTTAACCCGAGCTCAAATCAAGACTCCACAAACCCAACACATTTCTGCATTGTGAAGCAGAGGGTAACAGTAATTATGCCTCACATAATCATAATAGATTTCAAATGCATCAAATGCAAAGTACTATTAACAAGAAAATTAATGGTGTTACTTCCTTTCCTATATCAATGGTAGGAATGTTCATAAATCTTTGACAAACTAGTCATCAAAGGGAAATATACCCTAAAGTTACAGAAACACTATCCTTAAAAATTCAACAGAGAATAAACACAGTCTTAACTACTCGTATGACCATATTGAAATCAAATTCATAACAATTTATACAGCATTACCTTTATGTATGGATGGAAAACAGCTGAAGAATGTGAAGCCAAAACTAATCTCGTAAATGTAAGAGCCTCAATCTTCAGGTTTGAGGTTGAGGATACTTCCTGGAGAAAGGATATGTTTGAAACAACAATAGAGACAAACTACCATACTGACATGAAAAATAAACCGAATTTGAATTGCAAGATTTCCCTTACGCAAAGTGCTTTCTCTATTCCAGGAATGAGTGATCCAATGTGGTCAGCAAGGCAGTCAGGCAAAACAACAACAAGCTCTTTTAGAACTGAAAAGGCACCAATCTGAAAATAAAAGCATTAAGGTAACATGAAGAGGAAGGTTCAATCGCTTCAAACAAACAATAGAAACGTAGTGGTCTTTTTAAAAATCGCATTTTCCGTGACATACCTTTGTCTTGATGGACTTCTCACGAAGCTGCCTATTAATAGATTTAACAATCTTGGGTACTTCTTGCTTCAATGACCACCTTGGGCTACACGATATGGAAAGAACTTAGATCACAAGCTAAAATTAGATCTTAAAACCATAACAAAACAAGTGAATTCTGCCTGAAGAATAATTAAGCATCCAGATGCATGCACATGATATTAGCTTAATATTGATACCTCCAATAAGAATACTCTTCACTATAACCTTCAAATTTAGTCAAGACTCAAAGCTATATAAAAAACAAGCACCATGCTTACCTCAATTTGTCAGCATCAACCTGCCCATGTGTAACATTTCCAGTTTGACGTAGCAACTCAATGAAAGTGTTAAAAACATCCATCTGCAAGATATAAAATCAGTAATCCGAACACTTCATGGTAAACAAGACAAGTAAGTTCAACATGTACCTTCACATTTTCCTCCCTCTCTTTGAACCTATCAACCAACTTCGGACAAGCCTGCATGGCATGCATGTGCATCACTTAAACCATTTCTCATATGTGTATGATGCATAGTGTCTGTAAGACCATATGTCAAAATCTAGAGCTTTGATGTTATTGTCCTTGGGATATTGTCACCAAAAAGAAGTTTCTCATTGTAGTCAACAAGAATGTGATAGAAGGGAAAACATGTTGTTGAATTTGTGTCCAAGGACAATAACCATCAATATTTTAGTAGTTAACCGAAATTGTATGGTGATAGAAGGTTAAGTCTTTAATCCTCTACACCATTCATCTATTTCATCCAACCACCAAGCTACAATGATCTTAAAAACTTGCTACTCAAATTTATACTTCTGCAACTACTTAACGACCAACCAAACTTGAAACATGCACGGTTATTACAATTATTAAAAATATCTCTTCATACTCTTAGCAAAACCCCAAACACCACATCCTTAGATGTTCATGCCCCGTCCTAAAGGAAGCAAAACATACTGTTCATGCCTCATCAATGTCGCACATATAATTAGGGTCCATAGGTGTTTGGATAACAAATTAACAACCACATATAACGTCAGTTGTTCATGTTAGGTATCACAATCAGAGTAGGTTCCAGCGGAAGCAAACAAACACGCACATTCACAAAATAAAAAAGAAAGAGTAGACACGAGAGAATTATAGTGGTTCGGTTTAGGTGACCTACGTCCACTCTGCAACTTGGGTTTATATTATTATTATGCTCAAAGAATACAATTACATCAATGGGTCTATTTATAATGCTTGATTAGGGTTAGTAATTAAGGCCATAAATTAGGCTCCAAGAATTAACTAAATAACCCTAATTGCCTTAGGGCCGGCTGCCCTTGTTTTATGTCCGCAGCAAAACAGGCCCGAACCAAGCCCGATTCGGCCCAAAGCCTTCACAACCCAACAATCTCCCACTTGAAGGCTTTGCAAAAGTCTACAAACGCAGTCCAAGTAACCCAGATCCAGTAAGGCAGTAACTCCAGTATTCTTCATATCCAAAGTCTTCCAAGCTTCAATACTCATCAGCTAAGACTTCATCATAACCTCTAGTTACACCCCCTCTCACCAGGTACATGAGGGGACGGTTGAAGCTCCCTCGAGCTCCAACCCATTCTCTATCTCAACTGGTATGCACGATCCACCAGCTCCAGATATAACCCGAGAATCATCAACACTATCCTCATTCAGCAAGAAATCCACAGGAGAGAATTTAACAATCGGAGTAGCGGTCTTCAAAACCCAACGTTGTTTTATGACTGTATCCAAAACACGCCCCGTGCTCCCACTGTCACCAAACCCCTGACCTAGTTTAGACCTCCAATCCCGCTCAGCTTGAATCACCTTGGCACCAGGCTTCAGTCTTGCAAATTGAACCCTCTTTCGCCCCTTTGACTCAACGAACCCAACTTTGTATTGAGGAACGCTCATATGTTCCTCCGCAGGTACTTCCACCATGTATAATGATCATCGTTTGTTTCCACGAGCAATAACCAAATTTCCTTTTGTTACTTTCCATTTACCTTTACCAAACTTTAGTTTTTGTCCCTGTTCATCCAGTTGACTAACAGAGATAAGATTTCTCTTCAAAGCTGGAATGACCCTAACATTCTTCAAGTTCCAGTAGGTTCCCAATGGAGTTAACAGATTAACATCACCTATGCCCGTAACATCAAGAATATTACCATTTGCCATTCGTACCTTCCCAAAGTTGCCAACTTTTAGATTCACCAACGCGTCCCCATTGTGCATCGCGTGAAACGAAGATCCAGAATCCATAACCCAAGAGTCCACACTATTTTCAGCCTCGAGTAGTAACGTGTCATCATCACATTCATCCTCAGCAGCAGTGTTTACCTCACCAGATTTTCCCTGCTTACGCTTTGGACATCGACTCTTAACATGCCCAATCTCATCGCAACTCCAGCACTTCACAGTTTTCCGAGCTCTAGACGAACTTCTCCCTCGACTCCCACTGCTTCTGTTATTTTCCCTTCCCCTGCTAACATATAACAAATCAGAAGATGATCCACCATTAGTGCTTTTCCGACGAGTTTCCTCCCCTAGCAAAATGTTTTGGACGCCGTCAAATGTTAACCCATTGGTCCCCACAGAACTAGTAATAGCCGTTACAGCTCCAGACCAACTATCTGGCAAAGAAGATAGTAATACTCAGCTTGAGTCTCATCATCAAAATTTATGCCCGCAGAAGCTAACCTGGACGTGATCGATTTGAGATCATTAATATGCTCCAAAACTGAAGTTCCCTCATTCATTCGAGTCATGAATAACTCCCTCATCAAGAACACCTTATTAGCAGCAGACGGCTTTTCATACATATTTGACAGAGCCGCCATTATACCACGAGCCATGGTTTCGTGCATAAAGTTAAATGCAACGCTCCTCGTCAAAGCCAATGTAATAGCCCCTCTAGCCTTCTTGTCCTTTGAGTTCCAAACTGCTTCTTCAGCTTTGTTCATTGTAGCCGGCTTTTCCTCCAATACTACTTCCAAATCTTTTTCTCTAAGCAATGCTTCTATTTGCATCTTCCACCAAGCAAAGTCTGTCCCATTAAACTTTTCAATTTGAACCCTCCCGTCTTCAGCCATTTCAAACGAGAAATGAATACAATCACGAGACAAAAACTGAAGTTGATGAATACCGTGAGAAAAGATTAACCTTTGAAGAAATAACCAAAGAAAAAACCAAAGGTAACCGAAGCCAAGCACAACTCCAATAAAACCCTAAAACCCAAAGATACCTGAACCGGGAACTTCACCTGCAGAAAACCAAGTGTAGCCTGCGATTTCAAGGAGTTCAAAACCGAAACCCTAAACACAAACACTCGATAAAACGATTCGAAAAACAACCCTGTTATCTTCCTGGATGTCGGTGACCCTAGGGTTTGATCAAACCCTAATCGCGAACTCCAGAGAAAACAGATCCGAACAGCAGCCCTAGATTTCGAACCAGCAGCAAAAGATAAAACCGCAGCCCTCTCGAACAGCCTTCTACAATTTCAATGTGTAAACCCAGTGTGTTTCCGAACCTCGGCTCTGATACCACTTGTTAGGTATCACAATCAGAGTAGGTTCCAGCGGAAGCAAACAAACACACACAATCACACAATAAAAAAGAAAGAGTAGACACGAGAGAATTATAGTGGTTCGGTCTAGGTGACCTACGTCCACTCTGCAACTAGGGTTTATATTATTATTGTGCTCAAAGAATACAATTACATCAATAGGTCTATTTATAATGCTAGATTAGGGTTAGTAACTAAGGCAATAACTTAGGCTCCTAGAATTAACTAAATAACCCTAATTGCCTTAGGGCCGGCTGCCCTTGTTTCTTGTCCGCAGCAAAACAGGCCCGAACCAAGCCCGGTTCGGCCCAAGTCTTCACAGCCCAACAGTTCATACGCAATAATACACAAACATCTACGAAGTGCTAACCTTTTTTTCTAAAAGATGAAAGCAGTATTACCTCATCATATAGATTTGAAAGCATCTCAGGACGCGAAACAATTAGTGCTGCCAGGCATTTTGCTGCAGCTCTTCGGACCTTCCAGCTAACATCCTCATCATCTGTATATTCATTGGTACTATCACTACAGATCAACCAAGCATTGCAGATTAGTCTAAAATTTTTTAATGAGAGCCTTGACAACATCAATATCATCTTGGATGAAAGAAAACTTACTCATCTTCCTCATCATCATGGACTTCATCATCAATGTCCTCTTCCATGTTATCAGTGAAGTTAGGATCATAACTAAGATATTCCAAAGCCAGATGTAAAATTTCATTACAATAAGAAGATATATCCCTGGGGCATCTAAGTAGAAAACTTTCTAGAGCCTGCGCCGCAAAATTTACAACAATATTCAAGTTTACAAATGAATATAGTAAAACCTGTCAAGGTTTAGGGGAAAGAAAAAATACAAACAACAAAGGAGTATAGCCATATTCAATACCTGCAAGCTATACTCGCGCAGCTCCTCATCATTCTCTGATGCATTCATGCAATATTGATTTAGAATTGGAACTGTATCTCCAAGATGTGGACCAAACCGATAACCAACAGCACGACTAGCACATTAAAATATCATAAATGCTTATCTATATAACGTGTTATGCAAATAATAGCAATACATTAGGAAAAAAATAGTAGCACATAAAGGACACAAATCTAAAATATGGCAGCTTTAGGATCTTTGATAGATAACTGCAGACACACCCAAATGTCTGGTCTCTGAGCCAGTCTACCTATCGGTGTTGTTTTTTATTGTAAAACTACCTTAAAATTTGTAGAGGTATAAAATGTTGTTTTTTAGAGCCAGTCTCCTCTTTGAGGCATATTACTATCACCAATCCAAGCTAATTGTAGTGGAAGGCAACAACAGACTCTTAAATTTTAGGGCCTATTAAAAATATATATTAGGTGAGCATATTCATGCTTGATGCATGGCATTTCGCACTTATAGAAAGCAAACTACTGGTAGAACAAAAGTTATCCCAGCAAAGTGCAAGGGGAAAAAAAGCCATACATTTTTTACCATCAATAGGAAAGGTATACATAACAACAAACCTTAAAGCTCCAATCATCTGAATATTTGTACGGGTCATTTCAGGTTTTGCTCCCTTGTTCTGCAAAAGCCGAACAACTTCAGCTGTGGCCTTTGCTAACAAGTCATCTGACAGGCTTGATGCCAGGGAAGCTATAATGCAAAGAGACTTAAGTTCAATATCTATAAAGCATAAACTATAACACTTCCATACACAATATTTCCTATAGTTGGAAGCAATAATAAAGTTTAGTATAAAGCTGATTTTCCTTACCAATACATGCTACAGTCTTCTTTCTAATACTGGCTTGATTGGAACTTAACTGAGGCAATAGTGCACGTAACATCACTTCATGATCTGATGTCATCAAAGTACCAAATTTATGCAGGATGTCACATAAGATATCCAGGCATTCGCATTTTATGTCGGTCTTCATTGCCTGAGAAACAATAAGAGTATGTTTCTTGTAAAGCAAGCTTCATATTTCCTTCATCCATTAATGTAACATTTTTGCACATCAATCCATTGGTAAGGGGATTATTTCTGTCATAACTATAAATACTATTACAATATCAAGGCAAACTTGATTTTTTGGTGAGCAACTGTTATCGAGAAGAAATTCAAGAAAAACATGGGCATGACAAGGAAAACACATCAATGGCCATAAAAAAGTAAAGACCAGTTAAAAAGTTGAAATTAAAAGATCAAGCCTATAGGAGTCTACAAAATCCTCTTGGAGCAATGTATAAAGACAGCAGAAGATTAAGATTGATGCTCAAAGCCAGCAGTAGCTATCATAGTTTCTCACATTGCCAACTCAACATTTGTTTTTATGACTTCATATTCATTAGCATGTATACGAAAGCATTTTGATCTTTGATAGAAACGCAAAACTTATTAGAAAATTACCATAAGTGAACATAAACTAATACCAGCTTGACAAAACCAAAATGCAATATGAAAACCTTAATAGAAAATCACCCTGTTAAGGTGTTGTACTGTTGTGAAGGTCTCCATTGTCAAGCTGTCAACTTGATATGCCCTTCGTAGGCAATGGGTTTTTCAAGGGCAAGCCTTGGAGCAACTAGTAAACCTGTTGCTTTGTGACCTTGAGGTCATGGGTTCAAGTCGTAAGGACCAGCCTCTTGCACCAAGTGTAGGTTAAGGTTGCGCACATCATATCGCGAAGCGATCCAGCCCATCCCTGGACAGGAGAGCTAAGTCAAGCACCAGTACGCCCTTAGACCAAGAGTTTTTCATCTACTCAACGAGTACTAAAAGCAATTACCAGCAATTTTATCTTTAAAAAAAAATGAATCCTAGAAAAATGCCACATGCAATGTAGTCTACTCAATCATAAAATTGCATTACAGTCATCATCTATGCTCTGTTCCAAATGTACTCAATCCAAACATGAAACATCACATTAAATATGAAAGGTAGATAATGCATACATATGCCTACTAACTATATTACTCAACTACTGCATGTGAGGATTCAAGTATTAAGTAAAAAATGTAATTTTCAGTAACTCACTGGGCTTG
The DNA here is from genome assembly GCA_024085815.1 of Flaveria linearis. Taxonomy (NCBI): domain Eukaryota; kingdom Viridiplantae; phylum Streptophyta; class Magnoliopsida; order Asterales; family Asteraceae; genus Flaveria; species Flaveria linearis. The sequence goes on along the minus strand of CM044001.1, from coordinate 37,264,738 downwards.
TAATTCCTCCAATCAGCTTTGGAGAAACTGAAACAAGAACTGATTGAGCAACAGACGAGGTAGGAACTTCAGAAAAAATAGTCTTGAGAGCAATGCTTGCAATGTCACGATGCTGATCTTTCCCATTGAGCAACTTATCACATAGCTTATTAGTCATCTCCAGTACCTGTGCCTCGTGGATTTTTTTCACCAATGGAGCAAGACTAGAAAAAAAGTTCAAATGTCTATAAGACTGGCAGAAAAGCACTGAATTAAAAAGAAAATTAATTCAAACTAGCTACAATTACACAATAACTAGGAGCGGTAGCAAGGAAACATGTCAAACCATTTAATTGCCAATCCAGAAACATCACCAGCCGCATCATCAAGTTGTTGTAAAACAATATTCGACAATCTCAACTCAAGATCACTATCAAGTTTGAACCCTTCTTTGTTTAATTCATTCAATAGGTCAGAAGTTGCCATATATCTATAATCTTTATCCTTCCCCGTCATCTGCACATTAAACACGAACCCATCAACATTTGTAAAAAGCATTCTTTGAAAGATAACAAGAAGCTAAAAATGCTCCAAATCAAAGTCTTTTTCAAAGTCTATTGGAACAGAAAAGGAAAATGAATCCATTGCTACTAACCTTCTCCAGGATACCAGGTATGGATGAATTTGCCATCTTCGCACAAGCTTATCACAAGTTTAGACTAAAACAATTTGTAGAGACCTGAGGAAGTATGTATATGTATAGAAGTTATAAAATAGTCAGAACAGCACAAGTTATAAAATAGTCAGAAGTTATAAAACAGGGAGTGGGTAAGTGAAGTATCACAATAGCGTCACCTATAAATATACATATCCAAATATCAACAAACGCATCAGAGGATTGTTCGTATATTCACAAGGGCAAAAAAATGAAGACTAAAAAACTAGAATGCAACCACCTAGGATGCTGATGATGAGAGATCAATTAGCAAGGAGCACTAACAGAACAAGAGCCAAACGTAATTAATAATTATAGTAAACAACCATCTAAATCAGTCCACACTTTAACTTTCTCCTAATGTAACTGCAACAAAATACCATGTTATGTATGAGGCAGATATCATGATGGCTACTAATGTTAACAAAAACCACAAGAACCCTTCTTAGTTTGAACGCTATATTCCATTATAAAATCAACAAATGATCAAAAACATTGGCTTTCTAAGATATAAGCTAGTCATTTACTCATTTCCATGGCATATGATTCTTTCATTTAGTTTACAACAAAACCATTCACTTCATTTGATGTCCCATTTTTTATTACATTTCTCTAGTTTAGGGTTGATGACTTTCAAGACCAGCACAGTTAACACAGCTCTTTCACCAATGCTATATACATTGTTTCTTCATTGCCAAATGCATAAAATTTAAGAGATTTGGTTATGACACTTGAGCATGCCCTAGGTCCATTTGACACAGAGAAATCTATGGGAGATATATAGGATCATCGAGCGTGTGATGGATTTGAAATGTGAAACACTTGAATAATAAATAAATAAAAGAGTAATAGAGTAATAGTGAGGAAGTTGAATAAGTCATTAGTTGCAATTGTATAATTGGAATTGAGGTTAATCTGACGACTTACTGGAAAAGTGCAAAGCAGCGAGATGAGAAGAGAGTGGGCAGCGGAAGTTCGCCGGAGACGGCGGCAGGCGGCGGCAGGCGGTGGCGGAGTAGCTGATTGAGCGCAGCGGAGACGAGAGGTGGAGAGTAGGTTTATGTCCGGAGGAGAGTTTGATTTGATCGGGCTCACTCTCACTTTTCCCGATTAAATAGTATAGGATACCACAGACCTCAAACATCATAACTATTATTCATCTTTATAAATTTTTTTAAATATTTTAAAATTAAATATTTTGAAAACAGTTGTAAAAAAGAAAAAAAAAATAATGATAAAAATATAAAAAATGTATTCTTTAATTTAGAAAATAGGAGAAAACAGTGATTTTTAATCTAGTTTATAAGGATGGTGATGGACAATTTGATGTAAATGCTCTTAGGGGTGTTCTTACATTTTTTTAACAAACAAACAAATTTATATTATAAAAAAGCTAAAGAGAAGTTCGAAAAGAGTAGATTGAGGAAAATTTTTATCAATATAGTTTTAACGAGTTGATGACAAAATAGAGGGCTCAGGAGATGGAGAGGAAGTATGTCGAAATGGAGTCGATGACCCTTTTTAAGGAGGGTAATCCTAGCCCCAATAGAAAAATTCCTCTCCTTCCATGCTGATAATTTAGAGGATGTTTTTTTGAACACCGAGTCCCAATTCCTAATAACATTCATATCTGAACCAACCAAAAGACCAAGCTAACAAAATAAGATGTCATAGCAATGTATGGATCGAGCCATGGAATCCACGACAACTTTTGGTTTTCCAATTCCCATAAGCTTATTATTTTTAAAGTTGATTTTGAGTTCTGAAGCAAGGTTGAAACAATCAAATATACAATGTCAAAGTTTAATAGGTTTTAAACCTATGTTTAAAACCGTGAAATCATCCATAACGGTTAGTGATTCGGTTTTACGGTTGGTGTTTTCTTTTTTAGGTTGGTTCTTTTTTTGATTTTTAATTGTCGGTTTTAAATTTTCAAACCGTATTGAACGGTTTGGTTTGCGGTTTATATTGGAAACTAACTATGTAAAAATGAATCGATGGATTAAGATGTATTTAAATATTGTATACCAGGTTATTAACAATATCAAAGTCAAAGTTGGAAAAAAAAATAAAGTTGTGCAAAATGGATATAAATGAAGAATGTTAATTGCATACAAGTATAAGTAATAAAACTACAATTAGAATTTACAAATCTGAAAATACTTCCTTACACACAACATTTGTGGTTTTTTCTATAATTTTGGTATCATTATCAAATATTAAGAGCTTTAATCCATCTATGCTTTTAACTATAGATAACACCACATAAAGTTGAACAGGCGTAAACATCGATTGCTTTATATATAAACCTACCCGGCACAACGACTAACCTTGACTTTTGTTTATGGTCATGACAAAACATGCCCCTAGAGGAATCTGTGTTCTTTGAAACTTAAATGGAAACCTTTTGCCCGATGCTATTAGGTGGAATCTAGGGATAAATGTTCGATTGCCAATATTACTACCAGATATTGTTTGCGCCTTAATAGAACAATTCCTTAGTGAAACTGTGTATTGTTTTAACTTTAATCAAATATAAAGTAAAGGTCCCAATCATCATTTATTACACATCTACAAGCCTAGTATCACATATGTACCTAATTGGTAAAACCAAAGAATTTGATGATAAAGAGAGAAAGACACACACATATTAAAAAAGACTTAATGATATGATTCATTATGTAAGGCCCCGTTCCCGGGCACCTCAGTTGGTCATTCATAACACTAAACATACATATTATAATACATTTCTTAAAACAATGCAGCTGAAGTCATTAACAAAAACCATTCATTTTATTTATAATTACTGTTGTTATGCAATACAACATTGTTTAAACTACAAAAGAACACTTTCATTGATTGCATTACAAAACAACAATAATAACATGTGTGAATGGATGCAAATCTTTCCTTGCCGAGTAGCCTCCCCGCTTGCCACCTTCAGCAACCATTACCTGTCAACTGAAAATGCATAAAAGTTAGCGTTGCTGAGTGAGTTCTAGTTTAGTATATAAAAGTACCTTACACAGTTCGTACATAAGATACTCCTTTCATATAAATATTTTCTTTAATGTCATACATGTTCATTCGTTATCGCACATATTCGTTCGTTTCATACTTCATCATTACATTCGTTATCGCTCGTTTTGTACATTATTCTTTTCTTTTGTTATCGTTCGTTTCGTACTTTATTATTCATACTTCGTTACTTTGCTTGTTTCGTACTGATTCTAGATCTCGTCAGTCTTTTCCCCCATCGTGGTCCGAAACCACCATTCCGAGCATAAAGCCCCATTACTATTTGGCACGAAGCTCGTGACCCGAAACCACCATTCTAGGCACAAAACCCCATTTTAAATGGCACAAAGCCGTATTATATCTTGGCACATAGGCCGGGGTCGAATGACAAGGATCCCGTTTCGTACTATGGATTCAGTCACCAAGACTGATCCCCCTGTGTGTGAACCCTCACGGGTTAAAATCGCACGTTATAAAACACATAATTGAGCTAACAATTCACAAAGAGTTATGATCCTCCTTAAAATCTGCTTGCAATCCTTTTCTTTCTTTCGTTACGTTTCACTTTTCATCTTTGTTATCTTTCACATTATTACGTTATACTTTACGTTCATTCACACATTCATCATACTACGTAGAGTAATAACATAATACTTAACGTATATTATATTATAATATAAATACGTTTTGAGAATCAATGAAAGATAACATCTCATACACATATGCATATCATACATTCATCATAACATCATGCATATATTAGTCATAAACCCTCACTTATTCATGCTTAAAATAGTCTAAAGCAGCCCACAAGTCAAACTAGGGTCAAACCCTAAAATTCTGTTTTTCCTCAAAATTCAAAAAAAAATTCTAAGTGTTGGGCGCATGGACACTATTTAGGCGCATCAGGACTGTTTGGGCGTTTCTCAACTATGTAGGCGCATGAGCCTACACTTAACCATTTCAACACTTAGGCGCATGAGCCTTTTGGGCGCATGGGTACTATTCAGGCGCATCAGTCTTTACTTAAAATTTTCTAAGGCAATTCTAGGCGCACAAGTTACTGTTCAGGCGCATCATCTCGTACTTAGATTTTTAAGCCTATTTTTCATGTGCATGGGTCCTGCTTGGGCGCATCACCTCACCTATGTAGATACATGTGTACCTAGTTTCTGAGCTTAATGTAATATGACTTTATTGTCTTACACATATGTAATAGTTGGAGACTAAATGAAATACAAATGTTTGGTTGTGTTTATAATGTTTAATATTTCATTAATGAGTTGTTTAACACGTATTGAATTGATTATATAGGTTTGTGGTTGGTTAAATTAATCTTGGTAATGTAATGTTTAAGAAATATATTCAAACTTAGTAATGTGAAGTTCTCATGCGAATGGCCCATGCTAATAACTCAGTCGCACGACTAAACCAGGAGACTGGATCAGTCGCATGATTATAACATGAGATTGACTCAGTCGCATGACTGAACACTCAGTCGTGCGAATAGATCAACTGCATGGCTCAATCGCACGACTGAACCATACTTGTGGTTCAGTCGCACGAATGAGAAACACTAACCTATAAATACCACTTAAATTGTGGGAAAACATGGCACTTCGAATACATACGTACCCTAGCCGTCCAGAGACCTCTAAGAACCTGTTCCAAGTTCATAGATCGCACTAGATCGATTACCATTCGTTCTTAACGTTTAGCGTCAATCTACAATTGATTCTACGTGCGTTCTCACTGATTGGATCGCCAATCAAATAGGATTCCGCACTATTTGATTCGGTATACACGTTTATCAGATAGTATTTCGTTCGATACTTGATCCTAACAAGTGGTATCAGAGCTTTGGCTCTTGATTTTCGTGTGATTCAATCGCTTTTGATATAAAATTGTGTTTTTTCACAAAAACGCAATCCTTTTGTGTCAAACGGTGTTTTAGACGTCACCAGTTCGTAAAGTTAATTTTTCCCGGCATACGGCAATTAGGGTTATTGAAAATTCGTGTTTTTGAGTCCAAAATACCTTAAACCTTCGAATTTTCAAAATACAGCAGCTTCAATCGCACGATTGACTCAATCGCACGACTGAGTTGATACGCATCCCTCATACGCACGATTGAACTCATTCGTACCTTCATTCGTACGATTGAACTGTCTAGTCGCCTTGTTCATCCGCACCTGTCCATACATACGATTGATTCATCCGCATTAGTTCATTCGCACGGTTGAGCCATCCGCATTGTTCAATTACCCGAATAGCCCAATCGCACACCTTCATTGGCACAAGCAGACAGTTTTGTTTCAAAGTCTAAAGTTAATAGTAATGGAGGACCAGTATTCAACGTTCACAGCAGGTAAAGATTCAAGGATCCAGAATCTGTTGCTTCTGGAAAATGAAGTACGGAATCATAACAAGCCTCCTAAGCTAATCACGTTAGATGATTACCCACAGTGGAAGCAAAGATTTGAGATTTATTTGAATGGTGTGGATCCCAATCTGTAGGAGTCAATAGAGACAGGGTATAGCATGCCGGTAGGTGCAGATGGAGTCAAACTTACACTAGGTGGCATGAATGATGGACAAAAGCTCAAGTACAATGCTGAGAAGAACGTTTATGCTCTGCTTACTCAGTCAATTCTGAAGGACATTTTTCATCAATTCTCTGAAAACAAGCAAGCAAAGAAGCTGTGGGATGCATTGGAAAAGAGATATGACGGTAATGCATCATTAAAAGCTCTGAAGACTAAAGCGTTGAAGAAGGAGTTCGACAACTTCTCGTCAATGGGAAAGGAGAGCTTGGACGATGTCATTGATCGGTTTTATCACTTAATGAGTGAGCTGCACACTCATGGAGTCATCACTTCTATGGAAGACAAAGTCTCAAACTTTGCAGATGGACTGCCCGAAAAGTAGGTTGCTTTTGTCTCCAACCTCAGAAAGAATGATATGCTCGCGAAGTTAGATATCAATGACTTCATTCTGAAACTTAGGGAGGAAGAATTGAGGATGAAGTACAGGGCTCAAAAGTCTACTTATGATCAGAATCCAGCCCTATACAACTCAACTCCACTAGCCAAAACGTCTGGAGCTCCACTACAAACGACTTTTGTGTCGAGTTCAGCTGGTCCATCTCAAGTAATTTCTTCAGGATCTGACATGTCAGGGTCGTCTGGTACCCAATACATAGCATCTGAAGCCAATGCTACAAAACTGAAGACTGAGAACCTCGGAAATGTGACAGTAGAGGTAGCAAAGGAACACATGGATCTCTTAGCAGCTGTCGTCCATTCCTATGACGGGCTAGTTGCTGGGAAAATAGGGAACTGCCATCCGGCAGATGAGGACTACGAGCAGGTAGACGAGACAGAGCTTGAAAGGATGGATATAATGTGGGCCTTAGCAAGTGCTGTCCGGAGAGCTAAGAAGTTTGTCAAGAAGACCGGACAAAACTTGGTTGCAACTAAGGACACTATTTTTGGTTTTGACAAGTCTAAGGTTACATGCTTCAATTGTGGGGAAAAAGGGCATTTCAAGCGTGAGTGTGTGAAGCCGAAAAAGACAGGAAATGGGAATCCTTTCTCATCCCTCAACCGTCAGGATAAACCCACAGTTAGTCCTACTTCGTCAAGCAAGGATCCTAAAGCCTTGACTGCTTATGATGACAAAGGACAGGATTGGAGCTTTCGATTTGTATCACCGGGAGAATCAAACATTGCTAGTGTCGAGGACTTAGATGATGACTCAGCTAGTGAAGGAGATTTTGCAGTTGAACTAGCGATGTCTAACACTGAAGAGACTGCACCTGTGGTCGATTACATGCCTGAAGAAGGGAAAACTGCAACAACGTCAGAATCACCAGAACCAGAGACACTAGACTCCGCTTTGATGGCTGATTCCTCAGAACCCTCTCAGGTAAGTACTGCTGACCAAATTTTCAATAATCATGCTTGTTCTGATTGTAATAAATTTAGGGAAAGCATTGATATGAAATTTACTAGGTTATTAGATCACAATGATAGTTTAGTAAAGGACTTACAACTGTGCACAGAAGCCAATAGAGTTTTAAAACAAAATGAGCACAGTTACAAAGAAAAGATAGACCTTTTGAATAAACATCTTAGGAAAACATAAGTAGTAGCCTTTAACCAAGCTAATGACATTAGGTACTATCTAAACTCCCTAGAAGACACTAAGAAACAGAAGGCAGTTTTAGAAGTAGAAGTAAATTCACTAAAACAAAAACTGCACAGTTAGACAAGTTCCTCTCACATTGTCCAACACTTAGTGAGAGAACGTAACAATGGGGAGGGTTTGGGATATAAAGTGGTTCCACCATCACCTGAGACCTTGATGAACGCAAAAAGTAAACCAATAAAAAGTAAACCAATAAATAATAACCCAATCAAGGATCATGTGGTGTCCACTCCTCTAGTAAGTGACCCAGATTCCATAAGTAAACCTATTGAATCTGGCACTAAACTAAAGGATGCCACTTCAAAATCACAAGGTAAAATGCCCTGTGACAATCTGGACAAACAATTTGAAAAGGTTAAAGTTAAGTTTGGATCAACCAAGTCTAATTCTGAACCCAAAAAGACCAAACAAACTAACCACCCTCGTGCTTCATGTCTAAGTCCAGAGAAACAAAAGGTAAAAGATGTTTCAAACGTTCAAACAATTAATTTTGTTAAATCAGATAAAACATCTAAGCAAGAAATGTCGAAACCCAAACAAAACAATGTCACATGGGTGTCCCATACCTCTCCACAGAAACATTTAAATCGTCAAGTTGAAAGCAGATCATGCTACAGCTGTAGGAAGTATGGACATATTGCGTCTTATTGTCCTTATTATCATCAGACACCAAAGAAGAAGGTAGAACTTTATGACACTAAAGTGAGCTCTTCCAAAAGAAGATCCATGACTCCACAAAAAAGAGTCAGTGAACCTAAAGTTCAACCTATCAACCAGTCGTCTGTTTATCACAAACAGGCCTTACATAAGACTGGCTTATGGAAAGAGAAATCTGCCCATGAATCTGATAATGAGAACAAAAAGACCATAGATGGTAACCCACCCTCAAAAGGCCAATGGGTGGAATTTATGATGTGTGATGCCTCTAGGTCACCCAAGCCAGTAAAGGCTTGGGTCCCTAACCTAAACTAATGTTTTCAATTGAATGTGCAGGGTGTTCGCTATAGTGCTGAAACCAACACGTGGATTGTCGATAGCGGAGCATCCATGCACATGACTGGGAACAGGGCACTCCTATCAAACGTCAAACAGATAAAAGGAGGCCATGTTTCATTTGCTAGAAACAAAGGAGGGTATATCACAGCTCAAGGGGAAGTGGGAAATCAGAAAGTAAGGTTTGACAAGGTAAACTACGTTCAACAACTTCAAAATAACTTACTTTCGGTATCCCAAATTTGTGATAAAGGGTTTAAAGTAGTATTTGATAACAAGAAGTGCTATATCCTGAAAAAGGACTATGTCATCCCGGAGGACCAAGTCTTAATGTCTGCCTCAAGATATAACGATCTTTATGTCTTGGATTTATCAAAGGCCTCCAAATCGGATCATCAAGTTCAGTGCTTCTTGTCAAAGGCTACTGAGAAGGACTCCATCTCCTGGCATCGGAGAATGGGACACATTAATCCATGGAAGATGAATCACTTGATCCAGAATGATCTAGTGAGAGGAGTTAACGTTAAAAACTTCCAACTTCCGGATTTCTGTGTGGTGTGTAAGAAAGGCAAACAGACGAAGAAGTCTCATAAGGAAAAGAAAGTTCACTCCATCAAACTTCCTCTTGAACTTCTTCATATGGATCTGTTTGGTCCAGTCAGTACACGAATCATCGCAGGCGACTTGTACTGCTATGTAGTTACAGATGACTACTCAAGATTCTCTTGGGTGATGTTTCTAAAATCAAAATCAGAAACGTTTGAATCATTCAAAGAGTTAGTAACCACACTGGAGTCTCTCTACAAGCTGAAGGTCAGACAAGTCCGCTCAGACAACGGAACCGAGTTCAAGAATCAATGGATGGAGGCTTTCTGTAAAGAAAAGGGAATTGTGCACCAGTTCACGTCTACCTACACTCCTCAGATGAATGGTGTTGCTGAGAGAAAAAATCGCAGCTTGATAGAGACAGCACGGATAATGCTAGCAGACTCGAAGCTGCCTATCCAATTCTGGAATGAGGCAGTTGCCAATGCGTGTTACACATTAAATCGAGTTCTGATAGTTAAACGTCATGGCAAGACATGTTACGAGTTACTTCAACGACGTAAACCAAATCTAGAGTATCTCGAACCGTTTGGCGCACCGTGCACACTACTAAAGAAAAATCAGGAAGGAAAATTCAGTGAGAAGGCCAATGAGGGAATCTTTCTAGGGTACAACATACCCAATAAGAGAGTCTTCAACAACTCCACGGGTCAAGTAGAAGTGTGGTGTAATGTTGACGTTCAGAGATACACCAGTCCTCCTGCTGGGAAAGGACCCGCCTACTTTTTCGATTATGATGGTTTCTTCAAGTCCTTCAGCATTTCTCTCTCCACCTCTGACGATGACTTGACAACCAAAATGATGTTTGAGGTCTTAAATACTCCATCACAAGACGTCACAACATCTGGTTCACAAGGTGAATCCTCTAACGAGTCAGGGGGAGCACTTGAAGTACGTGACTCCTCCTCTGACGATGAAGCTATGGAGAATGACCAGATCAAGAAGGAGGAACAGGTTCCAATTCCTGCAAGTCCATAAGCATTTGACATTGATGCCTATGCGTCTTCGGAACCTCACACTCCTACTGCCTCAGATGCAGAACCAAATGTCCATAATCTTGGTTCTGAGGTAGTTGTTCCCCCACTTCTGGATCACGCTTAAATGTCTATCATCCTCTGGACAATGTCATTGGGGATGTCAGATCTAGAGTTCAGACAAGAAATCAGCTATACTCAGCTGATAATGCCTCTGTCATGAAAAAGGATACCTTCACGATGGTGCATTTCGTTGTTTTGTGTCTCAGTTTGAGCCAAAATAAGTCAGTGAAGCCCTGAATGATGAGGCATGGGTGAGTGCCATGCAGGAAGAACTTCTGCAGTTCAAGAAGTTGGGAGTATGGACTCTCGTGGATAGACCTAAAGGAGCTAAAGTTATTGGCAATGTTTTGAAAATCGGACCGGACCGGTCGGTCCGACCGGTTCGACCGGGAACGGGACTCTAATCCGGTCCGGTTCGGTGCTTAAAACCGGTTTAACAGTGAACCGGTGGTCAGACCGGTTGAACCGGCGGTCGGACCGGTAACCGGACCGGTTGAACCGGTCGAACCGGCGGTTGGACCGGTAACCGGACCGGTTGAACCGTTTTTTTTATAATTTTTTTTATTTTTTTTGTAATTTTTACATAAATACGGTCCGGTTCTTATATACGGTCCGACCGGTTGAACCGGTCCGACCAGTGAACCGATAAGGCGTCCGGTTCACTGTCCGGTCCGGTTTTAAAAACATTGGTTATTGGAACCAAATGGGTCTTGAAATGCAAGAAAGATGACCAAGGAGTCATCATCAGGAACAAGGCTCGTCTTATAGTTCAAGGATTTCGACAAGTCGAGGGAATAGATTACAATGAAGTATTTGAACTTGTGGCGAGAATGGAAGCCATCCGTATCTTCCTAGCCTATGCCTCTTACATGAAGATTAAAGTCTATCAACTGGATGTAAAGCGTGCATTTCTTCATGGTGAAATCCGGGAAACAGTGTATGTCAGTCAACCTGAAGGATTTGAAGATCCATATCATCGGGACAGAGTTTACAAACCGGATAAGGCTCTCTACGGGCTTCACCAAGCCCCAAGAGCATGGTATGAAAAACTCTTCACTAACCTCGTGAAACACGGATTTCGCAGAGGTGTAATTGACTGTACACCGTTTATCAAAGAAAAGGATGGTGATCTATTGCTTGTTCAGATTTATGTTGATGACATAATCTTCGGTTCCAAGAACGAAGACTTATGTAATGTTGGACCAAAAGAACCAATGAGCCAAGATCAGGAAAACCTCTAAGTCCCACATGCCATTGCAACAACTGCTGAAGACTCCTATCAGCTGTTCTGACAAAGTCTGAAGAAACAAAGTCTGAAGATCAAAGATCTGAAGTACAACAGCTGAAGTATCTAAAGTGCTGAAGACAAGTACTGAAGTCTGAAGTACTGAAACATACAAGTACTGAAGACTTCAAGTACTGAAGATAAGTGCTGAAGATCAAAAGCTGAAGAACTGAAGAACTGAAGATCATCTACTGATGCACAACGTCTGAAGACAAAGACTGAAGACAACAGCTGATGACATCTACTGAAGTCATCAGCTGATACATCATCTGAAGCCCAAGTCTGAAGAACAAGTGCTGAAGACTCAGAGTTTGTCACAACAGCTGAAGAAGTCTTCTTCAGTTGTTGTGATGGTTTTTGCTTTCAGTAGTTTTATAATTTTGTGTCAGTAGTTTGTACAACAGCTGAAGAGCTTGTTCTTCAGCTGTTATAGTTCAGTAGTTATAAACGACTGAAGAGTTTGTTCTTCAGTCGTTGTAGGCTTTTCAGTAGTTTACTTTTTCAGTACTTGTAATAGATAGGAACACTTTTGTAAGAAGATGTCAGCTGTTGATATCTTCAGTAGTTTTATGTTCCGTCAGTTGTAATTTTAATAATCGGTTGATGTCACTGTCAAGTGACATCATCACCATCCTATTGCCGCCTATAAAAGGATGGTGAACCATGCTGTTTTAATTGCCGAAACGTGTTGAGTAATAGAAAATCTTCTTTTTTGCGGATCTCTTCTCTCTCTCTATGTTTGTACTTTTACATGCAAAACATTTTGTATTCTTGATTTAATTGCTAATTTCGTGCTAAATCCGCTGCAAAACTATCTGATTGATCAAACGAGAGGCTGAGATCCTGTCATGTAAAGAGTTTGAAGCAGTAATAAAGGCTGAGTTTGAAATGAGTGCCATGGGAGAGATGAAATTCTTTCTCGGGTTACAGGTGGATCAGACACCAAAGGGAATATTTCTACATCAGACCAAGTATGTAGGAGATATTCTCAGTCGGTTTGACATAGAGAATGCTTCCGCAGCTGGGACTTCACTTGCTACAAACCATGATGTAGCACATGACGAGAATGGTGATCTGGTCGATGCCACCATGTACCGAGGAATGATTGGATCTCTCATGTACCTCACTGCATCACAACCTGATATCATGTATGCAATATGTCTATGCTCAAGATATCAGGCGAAGCCAAAGGTTAACCATCTGATAGGAGTCAAAAGGATATTCCATTATCTGAAGGGTACACCAACACTTGGGTTGTGGTATCCTCATGACAATGATTTTGAGCTTACAGCGTATAGTGACTCGGATTATGGTGGCTGCAAGATGAACTACAAGTCTACATCAGCAGGATGTCAATTCTTTGAGAGGAGATTAGTGACCTGGCAGTGTAAGAAGCAGACCTCGGTTGCTTTGTCAACCTGTGAAGCCAAATACGTTGCTGCCGCCAGCTGCTGCTCACAAATCATATGGATTTAACAGCAATGCGGGACTACGGTTTGCATTTCTCTTATACTCCTATTTTTTTTGATAACTCTGCTGCAATTGCAGTAACTAAAAATCCGGTCCGATATCCTAAGACCAAACACATCGGCATAAAATATCACTTTATACGTGATTGTTTTGAAAAGAATCTAATCGATGTGGTTAAAATAAATACGGATTTTCAACGCGATGACCTCTATTCAAAGGCTTTTGATAAACCACGTTTTCTACATCTGTTAGAGGTCAATGGTGTCAAAAAGAAAAGTGAAGTAATTCCAGAAGATGAAATTGCTTAGTCCGACACCCGTTTAGTTTTACCTTTATTTTCTTTTATTTTCTTTTATTTTCTTTTATTTTCTTTTATTTTAATTTTCTGTCTTAAAAATCCAAAAAACACAAAAATATTTTCGGTTTTAGAATTTTAGGGGGAAATTAGTTTAGTTTTCAGTATTCAGTTACTTAAAAAAACGTGAGGAGGAGATTCTAGAAATGAGATCGTATTTATGATACCGATTCAATGACTATGGAAAATGATAGTACACAGGAACAAAGAGTTTGGGACTTCAAAATAAGTTAAATGATTATTGAGGTAAACTTCAAAGTATAAGTCAGCAAAGTCTAAGCAACATAAAAGGAAAAATGATAGTAAAACTAGTTTCTACTAAGGGAACACGGAGAAAGTAGACCTAGAGGTTGCTAGATCATTAGATGATATGTCGGTAGATTCAACACAATAGATTAGTAGATCTCGTTAGTGATCTCAATTTTAAACTAAGTTATTCAACAAGCTGTGGGTTATCATCTTATCCCTGGTTAACACAATCAACCAAGTTCCAATAAGGGGTGACGAGCAAAATTAACCCCACAAAAGTATGCGGTTGACCATAAAATGAGCAAAGAACATAAAAAATGCAAAAAGCAATCTAGCTGATAACATATGTTGTTAGTGCGATCTGTGCAAAAAGAAAATAATTGCTCAAACAAGAGGATAGGTTGTGTGCCTCTCTGCTGTGCGGTGGCACTGACCTGAGGATAAGCATAACCTAAATATTCTAGAATTAATTGTTGTTTACGCCTCTCTGCTGTGCGATGGCACTGACCTGAGGCTTTGTATCTCTTTGAAAGCTCTCAGAATAGGCTCCTTTTGTCACAATACTCGTAGACCGCTCAAAAATCTCCTAAGAAATGTTGATTACCAAATAAGTGTGGGATCCACAAATGCTTGTTGAAATAATTAAACCCTAAATAATTACCAACGTGTGTCAAAAATCTGTGTATGGATTTAAGAGGACAAGTATACTGACAATCATCGTGAGCTGCAATTCTTGAAAGTCCAAATTAATGTGAGATCTTACAGAACTAGTATGATTTCTTAAACTTGCTGATGACTCTCGATGAAAACCAAAATCCAAATCAAAAGGCTTTGATAAATTGTCCCAAATAATTTGACAAACCTGTGTGATTCCAAAATGAATCGGTCCAGTTATGATCAAAGTAGCGTAGTGCTACATAGGATGTCAACCTCCCACAAAAAAAATAATAATAATAAGTTTTTGTTTTTGTTTCTTAATTCTAGTTGGTTTTAAGTCTAGTAGTATTAGTTAGTTAGTTTTAAACGTCGGACTATGCAATGGAAATCAATCTGTGAGTAAATCAATAAAATGAGTTATGTCTGAGGTGTTCGGGTGGATAAATGGATCACGGCTGAGGTGATCGGGTGGATAAAATGAGTCACGTCTGAGGTGATCGGGTGGATAAATGGATCACGTCTGAGGTGATCGGGTGGATAAATGGATCACGTCTGAGGTGATCGGATGGATAAATGGATCATGTCTGAGATGATCACAAGTTTTCAATTAAAATGATCATGTCTGAGATGATCGAATGCTTAAAATGTCTAATCTATAATCAAAGGGTGTAAAATGCAAATTGGTCATAAAGTCAAAATCATGAGTATGACCCATACGCACGACTGGACCATAGGTATGGACCAACCGTGCGAATGGACCATACTCATGCCCTAGACAACCGAATGGAGCATGAGTATGAACCATTCACACGAATGGCTTACAAGATTGAGCCAGTCGCCCGAATGGAGCTGTGCGAATGAGTCAGTCGCCCGACTGAGATCCAGTCGGCCGACTGAATGTGATCGACTGAACCAATCGCACGACTGAGGTCCAATCGCCCGAATGAACAGATCGAATGGGTCCAGTCGCCTGATTGAAATCAGATTCAGTATAAATTGAGCCCTAGTCGATCGCATTCAACTCATCACCCTAAATCGCCCCCATATCGCACACCTGACCGTTACTCTGCCAAAATTTCATCTGACCGAACTTGACACGTTATTTCGATATTCTGACGATCTCGGTTGTTTATACAGGTACAATGCGGTGCAACCTATCCAAAACTCCACCGATTTGACTTTAAAATCAAGAAACTCGACCCACACAAGAACCGAACATTGAAATGGACTAATAACTTAACTAAACCGAGTAAAATGTGGAAATAGAAGTTATTAGGTTATTAGTCAAGTGATTGCGAGTCTAATGAACCAAAACACGACTTCTAATTCTAAAGTTTGGTCCAAATTTGAACTTGAGTTGATCGAACAGTGGGTCATGCGACTGGACCCCTGGATGAACTACAATCGCGCGACTGGACCCCTGGATGAACTACAATCGTGCGACTGAGTTGGACGATTGAGCCAATCAGCCGAATGACTGATACGAATGAGCTCAGTCGGCCGACTGAACCAATCGTAGGCTCAGTCATCCGATTGAACTCAGTCGCATGATTCAATCACCCAAATGTATTCAATCGCATGATAGGTCAACCGACTGAACTCAGTCGCATGGTTCAATCGCATGATTGAACCAGATTGAGTTCAACCAGGTTAACTTGAACTGAATTTTGTTGTGTGGTGATCTAACATTTATGTGTCTTGTGTTACAGATTGATGGCTGACAGGTGGTCCATCAACCTTAAGCATAACATATGTGCTCATTTAGATGCTACGACTCGTAATGGTGCCGAGTTTGCGGGGATCATCGCTTTTCTCAAGCGATCCAGGATCTACAGGGCTATTTCCACACCATGCACTCCCTATAGGTCTATTCAGCAGGCCTTCTGGTAGGGGGCATCGGTTTACCGCTCACACGAGCCATACAACATCAGGAGTTCCATTTTTGGGATAGACATAGAGATTACAGTTGAGGATATTCGACGGGTACTTGGTTTGGGTGACGATGCAGACCACCCTATTAGACTTCACCCACTGACGGTTAGAGGGTGCTTATTAAGGATGAAGTACGATGGGGATATCAATGCAGTTGTGCGCAACAAGAGCAACGTGTGTCCCCAGTACAAATACTTAGCACATGACATCCTTAAGTGCTTGGCTTCGCGAAGGGTGGGTTTGATGATCTTTCATACCAGATTCAAAATGCCTACGTGGCTCTTGTACTGAACCACCCTTTCAGCTTCTCGAGAATGATATTCTCTTACTTGATAGAGAATCTGGAGGCTAAGGGGAAAGAGGGTTTCTGCATGTACCCTAGGTTTCTCCAGATGATCTTTGATGAGAAGCTGCCAACACTGCCCAAGGAGAGCCACAACGCTGTGTCATTGGAGATCATAGATGATACGACACTGGGTCGTATGAGGGTCTACCGGGAAAGCAGGTCAAACCCCCGGTGAAGAGACTTTTCGGGCATCTGGCCCAAGCTGATTATGTGGCGCCGGGGAGGCAAAACTGGCGCCACGACGAGAGTGATTCTGATGTTGAGCAGATAGCTCTACCCTCCGATGACTCCGACGGTGATGATCATGATACAGATCAGGGAGGAGACAGTCAGGGTGAACCCAAACCAGCTCATATTCACCCTGACTTTCAACCGGATGAGGAGGAGGAGTCAGACGAAGAGCCTCTGGTAGAACGGTAGGAAGCCGTGTCGTAGCCATTGAGAGGGGCGTAAGGGTGGTTGGTGGACGCCAGGGCGGGTCTGGGGAGGCTACTTCAGATCCATCATACACCCCAGACCAGCCCAGTAGCCAAGGGGGAGCCTCTGGGTCAAGAGGGACTCGGAAGAAGAGGATGGCTCAGCCCCATGGGATGAAGCCGAAGAGACGGAGGTTCACGCTGATTTCTACCTCCACCCCACTACCACTTCTACTACACCACTAGCCACCACCTCTACCACCTCACACACCACTACTACACCCACTCCACCACAACCTTCATCTATACCAACCCCAATCTTCACTCATCCACCACAACCTTCATCTATACCACCCCCAATCTTCACTACTACCACCACCACCACCACGAGCCACCAAGCAGGACTGTCATCTTTCCCTTCCTTTCTATCTGGATCTCCTCTACCTCCCAGTGGGGTAGAGGAACATCTCTCAGCATTAAACCTGATGGTGCTGAGGCTGTTAGCAGCCGATGACGAGAAGACTGCCCAGATTCGTCAGCTAGTAGAACTTACTACTGCACAATCTCAGCAGATATCTCAGCAGGCTCAGCTGATTGAGCAGCAGTCACAGCAGAGTGCTGCACAGAGCTCAAAGACGTCCCAACTCCAGGAGCAACATGTACACACAGCCAAAAGAATAGAGGAGTTGGAGGCTACTAACAAGACCATCATGCTGAGGCTTAAAGGGTCAAAGGAAGAGCCTCTAAAGATTAGAGAGGGAGATGGAGATGATGATGCTGATGATGACAGTGATGATGATGATGATGATGATGATGGTGATGATCAAGGGGATGATACTGATGCTGGTGATGATGCTGATGATGATGTCGATGATGATGATGATGATGATACACCTGCTGCAGGTGCCACATCTGCAAGTGAAAGGAGGACAAAGAAAGCTCAAAATCAAGGTGCCTCCACATCCGCCCCGTCAGAAGAAGAGCACATGATACAAAACAAGAGTAATGTCTAGTTGTTTATGTTATTTAAAATCATGTGTAACTGAATATTGTATCAAATTAATGTATATAATGTTTATATTTTGTTTAATGTGTTTCTGTTTTGATTATTAACTAATGATTGATGTGTTACATGTCTAAATCAAACAGATCCAAATTATCAGAGGGACGAATACGACGCTGCTCCCCTTCAGCAGGTCAAGACTCAACTAACCATGATTCATGATCTTCAAGGGATTGTCAGGAGATTAGTGAGTTATACCCCTGAAGAAGGGGAAATAATTCATGATCTTACTGATGAGCAGCTGGCAGAAATGTTCAAGCTCAATCCCGATGAAATTGTTAAGGACGCTCCAACCTTTGAAGTAAACAGTGACGACGAGCTGAACGACATTGATGAGATAGAGATCGAAGACGTCACTGCACCGCACTATCTAGAGTATGCTGACACAGAGGGAAATGTGGTCCCCAATCTGGGTGATTCCCTGGTCAGTGATACATTTGAGATGTTGGATAAGATGGAGCAAGAGTCCGAGAAGGTTGAAGAAAAAGCCCAAGCATCAGACATCGATGTTGATATCAGAAAGGCAGAGTGGGCTGCATGTTTTGAGGAGATCAGAGCCCAATGCACTGCTCCTAAACCAAATGTCTACACCAAGCTCTGCAAAGTGAAGAAACATCACAAGGTGTCAGGAAAAATTATCGCGTGGGCTCTTTTTGATGATCTTAATGTATACGCGGTAAAGAGAGAGAAGGGTATTGAGTACTTTAGATTCCCGTATGATCTAAAGTCTCTACCTGGTTTTGAGCTCAACCAGCTGGCTAAACTGAAGCTGTTATACGCTGACCCGAGAAAGATGTCAGGCTGGTTTGAGGCTGCATTGAAAAGAGAGTACCATACCAGGTGGGTCAACTTCTAACCTCAACAACCTACGAGATATATCAGACGGTCTGAAGTTGATACCACTATTGGAAAGCCAAAAGTAGTGCTGAAGTGGAGTCCTCCACGTACAATGTTGAGAATCCATCTAAGGGAAATGCCACAGGACTTCACACTTTATGTGGAGGTACTATGATTGGAGAACAGGGGAGGCGGTCATAGTTCTGAACAAAGAGGGCAAAATGGATACTATCAGGGTATTTGACCCAATGTGGCTTACCAACTTGTCAGCTGAAGATGTCTACACTTTATACAAGTGGCCACTGTTCTATGACGCGCAAGATATTGTACATGCCCTCTAATTCCTAAACGTGATCAGACTCTGCTTTGCATTTGAAATACATGCAGGAGTTACAAGAGAGGAGAAGTACAAGAAGTATGAAAAGGTTATGAAGAATGTAAGACAATAGATGAATCTAGGTCCAAGGGGGAGTTTGTAGATACATGTGTACCTAGTTTCTGAGCTTAATGTAATATGTCTTTATTGTCTTACACATATGTAATAGTTGTAGACTTAATGAAATACAAATGTTTGGTTGTGTTTATAATGTTTAATATTTCATTAATGAGATGTTTAACACGTATTGAATTGATTATATAGGTTTGTGGTTAGTTAAATTAATCTTGGTAATGTAATGTTTTAGAAATATATTCAAACTTAGTAATGTGAAGTTCTCATGCGAATGGCCCATGCTAATGGACCATACGCATGAACAACTTTATGCGAATGACTCAGTCGCACGACTGAACCAGGAGACTGGATCAGTCACATGATTGTAACATGAGATTGACTCAGTCGCACGAACCGCATGGCTCAATCGCACGACTGAACCATAGTTGTGGTTCAGTCGCACTAATGAGAAACACTAATCTATAAATACCACTAAATCGTGGAAAAACGTGGCACTTCGAATACATACGTACCCTACCCATCCAAAGACCTCTAAGAACCTGTTCCAAGTTCATAGATCGCACTAGATCGATTACCATTCGTTCTTAACGTTTAGTGTCAATCTACAATTGATTCTACGTGGTTTCTCACTGATTGGATCGCCAATCAAATAGGATACCGCACTATTTGATTCGGTATACACGTTTATCAGTTAGTATTTCGTTCGATACTTGATCCTAACAACCTAAAACTTTTCTAAGGCAAAATAGTGGGCACATGGGCCCTGTTTGGGCGCATGAACACCATCTTATGTGTTCCTATCATGTTTTTTTCAGTCCCAAACATTTTCTTAGCATATTCTAAATCATACACTACCATTTCGGACCTTATTCTAGTATGTACAACCACAATACATTAACATACATACATTTCAAACATACAGTCATACATAAACTTTTACAAAAAAATGTTTACATGCATTTTCAGCCCTGAAAAGTTGTAAAATAAGTAAAACATGGGGTCTAGAGACTCACCTAAGCTACATCCAAGCTTAACCTCTTTGAACTCGAGCTTTTCAAAAGCTTCTAACACCTATACATGTCCAAGGACACATAACCGAATGCATTTAAACATATAAGAACATGTATATTTCGGTTACATTGTCAAAAATCCTTAAAACCGAACTCAATTATACTAAAACTTACTTACCTTTGAAGATTTCAGCCTCTGCTCCTTGAACAACCGAGAGAAACTTCGGTTTCTTCTTTCTCTTCATCTTTTTTGTCGAAAAGCAGATGGGATAGGATGATATGGGAGGCCATATCTTAAATATTATTATAATATTTAACTTTTGTACCTTTTACACATTGCCCCTTCCTCTTTATTCCCTTTTCTTTCTTTCTAGATACTTTTATTTCCTTTCTTCTTATTTCATTTCTTTTATCCTAGACAAAATTTTCCGGGTGTTATAAGTCCACCCCCTTAAAGAGGTTTCATCCCTGAAACTTATCACTTTTCGAATAACTATGGGTAATGATGTCTCATCTCTTCTTCAGTCTCCCACGTAGACTCGGAACCCTTCCCGTGCTTCCACTGTACTCGTAGAAGTGGAACCACTTTATTACTCAATTTCTTCTCCTTTCGATTAACGATTGCCACTGGCTGCTCTACATAATTGAGTCGTTCGTCCACTTTGATATCATCCAGTGGTACAATCATATCTTCATCAGCTAAGCACTTTCTCAGATGAGATACATGGAATGTCGGTTGAATTCCACTTAACTCATCTGGCAATTCTAACCGATAGGCCACCTCTCCTACTCGAGCAATGATTCGGAAAGGTCCTGTATACCTCGGGCTTAGCTTACCTCGCTTCCTGAACCAGATAAACCCTTTCCAAGGTGAGACCTTCAACATAATTCGGTCGCCCACCTTGAATTCAATCGGTCTACGCCTCCTGTCGGCGTATGACTTTTGTCTATCCTTTGCTGCCTTCATAAAGGCCTTGATCCTTTCTAGCTTTTCAGTTATAGCCTCGATCACTTCAAGGCTTCCTAACTCTTTCTGTCCAATATCACCCCAACATACGGGTGTTCTACACCTCCTACCGTATAGCATCTCGTAAGGTGACATACCAATGCTGGCATGATAATTGTTATTCTATGAGAACTCAGCTAAGGATAAGTGATCATCCCAACTTCCTCCAAAATCGATCATGCATGCCCGGAGCATATCCTCGAGCGTCTGAATCGTTCTCTCAGACTGTTCGTCCGTCTGAGGATGATAAGCCGTGCTAATGTGTAGCCTCGTCCCCATCCCATCATGGAACCTTTTCCAAAACTTCGATGTGAATCGGGTGTCACGATCCGACGCAATAGACACCGGCACACCATGACGAGCTAGAATCTCTTTAATGAACAGGTCCGCCAATCTTTCAGAAGAATACGTATCGCAGATCGGTAGGAAGTGAACACTCTTGGTTAGACGATTAACAATCACCCAGATGGTATCGTACCCCCTCGCCGTACGGGGTAACTTCGTAATAAAGTCCATGGTGATGTGCTCCCACTTCCACTCGGGTATATCCAACGGTTGGATCTTCCCGTATGGCCTCTGATGTTCTGCCTTCACTTGCAAACAAGTAAGGCACTTGCTCACGTACTCTACTATGTCGTGCTTCATACCCGGCCACCAATATTCTTTCTTCATATCCTGATACATCTTCGTGGCACCGGGATGAATTGAGTATCGAGTATTATGAGCTTCATCCATAATCCGCCCTCGTAGATCTCTATAACGAGGGATCGATATCCGTCTGTTTCGGGTCCTAACACCGAAAGTGTTCTCACCGAATTCTATGACTAGACCTCTCATTCGTTCGGAATTTAGGCGGTCCTCTTTCAATGCCTCATCTTGAAATTCTTTCACTTGGGTCATCATATCAGTGGTCGTAACCAACTGATACACCTTCACCCAAATCTGCTCGGGTCTCTCCTTTCGGCTAAGGGCATCGGCCATGACGTTGGCCTTACCCGGATGGTAATGGATCTCACAATCATAGTCCTTGATGAGCTCTAACCATCTCCTCTGTCTCATGTTGAGATCCTTTTGCTCGAAGAATTACTTCAAGCTCTTGTGGTCGGTGAAGATGGTGCACTTCATCCCGTATAAGTAGTGCCTCAAAATCTTCAACGCGAAGACCACAGCCGCTAGCTCCAAATCATGGGTAGGGTAATTGACTTTGTGGGTTTTCAACTATCGGGATGCGTAGGCTATCACTCTTCCACGTTGCATTAGCACGCAACCTAGCCCCGAATAAGAAGCATCCGAATATACCACTAAGTCTTCACTCCCTTTGGGTAATGTCAAGACAGGAGCTTGAGTCAATCTTGTCTTTAACTCCTCAAAAGCACACTCGTGATCCCGACTCCATACAAATTTCACATTCTTACGAGTCAATTTAGTCAAAGGCGAGACTATCTTGGAAAAGTCCTGGATGAATCTCCTGTAATAACCCACTAGACCCAAGAAACTACGGATCTCAGATGGCGTCTTTGGAGGCTTCCGTTGCATCACCGCCCAACCTTTGCTGGGTCTACCATAATTCCTTCAGCATTAACGACATGACCTAGAAATTGAAATTCGCATAATCAAAGAGCACACTTAGAGAATTTAGCATACAACTTTTCTCTTCTAAGTGTCTCCAACACCTTGCGTATGTGGCCGACATGTTCTCCCTCGCTATTTGAATAAATGATGATATCATCAATAATACAATCACCAATTTATCCAACATAGGCCGACACACTCGGTTCATCAAATCCATAAAAGCAGAAGGCGCGTTAGTCAAACCGAAAGACATAACAAGAAACTCGTAATGTCCGTAACGCGTGCGAAAAGCTGTCTTAGGAATGTCCCGCTCCTTCACCTTCAGCTGAAGGTAACCAGATCGAAGATCTCTCTCGAGAACCAACTGGCATCTTGGAGCTGGTCAAACAAGTCATCAATCCTCGGTAGCGGATACCAATTCTTCACCGTCAGTTTATTCAGCTCTCGGTAGTTAATGCACATTCGCATACTACCATCCTTCTTATTCACAAACAATACCGGAGCACCCCAAGGACAGATGCTCGGTCGGATAAACCCTTAATCCATTAGCTCCTATAGTTGATCCATGAGTTCCTTCATCTCAGTCGGAGCTAATCGATACGGTGCTTTGGCAACAGGTTGAGCACCGGGTATCAAATCAATCTGAAACTCAATCTCACGATCCGGTGGCACACCTGGTAAGTCTTCAGGAAACACATCTAGAAAGTCATATACCACTGGCACGTCGGACAGTTGTGGTACCGGCGCATCCACATCTTTCACGTAGGCCAGATAGGCACTACATCCACGTCTCATGCATTTTTCCACCACCGCCATTGAAATCACCTTTGGAACCGTAGTGACACGATCACCGTATACCGTCACCAAACTCCCATCGGGCGCAATTAATCGAATCATCTTCTTGCGACACACGATGTTTGCCTCGTAGGTTGCTAACCAATCCATCCCTAGTACTACATCGAATCCGCCTAGGGGCATCACATGCAATTTAGCAGGAAACCTTTGACCTTCTAGTTCTATGACACAACCATCTATCATATCAGTAATTCTAATGGACTTTCCAATAGCAATTTCTACATCGAATGGCTTATCAATACTCTTACTACTAACATGCAACTTAGCACAGAAAGTAGCAGAAATAAAACTCCTACTAGCACCAGAATCAAATAACACAGAGGCATAAATTTGGTTTACTAGAAACATACATGACACAAGATCAGGATCATGTTTCGCCTCCTCTCTCCTCATCGTGAAGGCTCTAGTAGTTCCTTCTATCCTCCTTCCTCCGGCTTCTTCTTCACCCCAGAACTCTCAGCCCTTGGCTTATTACAGTCCCTGCTCACGTGACCTTCCTCTCCGCAGTTATAGCACCGTATAAGTCCACACACATTTGCCACATGACCGGGCTTCCCACACCTAAAGCACACATTCATCCCCCATTTGCATTCACTAACATTCTTTCTTCCACATTTACCATACTTCTTTATCTCCAAACTTGAGGACACCACCCTTTGGTCATCCACTTTCCTCCTTTTGTTGTTTAGAGTGAAACCACCACGTCTAAACCTCTTCCTACCCCAGCTCTTATCACCATCACCCGTCTTCTTCACCTCGACTACCGCCACTTCCCACTCATCATACAACCTACCCTCCAGGTCCACCACCGATCGAAAGGTACTCGGTCGGGCAACGATCAAATGCCTGCGGACGTCAGCTGGCAATCCCTATATGTACTTCTTGATCTTCCTCGACACCGGCGTCACCTGATCCGGCACCAACCTTGCCATCTCACTAAACTTGGTGGTGTATTGCTGGTGTGTCATGGTGCCTGCCTCCAGCTGTTGGAACTCCCTCTCTACCTTATCGAGTTCCCGGTGAGGACAAAATTCCTCGATCACCAACTTCTTCAGCTCTGGCCACTTCATCCTTCCAATGGCTCTGCTACCCTCGGCCTGTACAATATTGTCCCACCAACATAAGGTCGCGTCCACAAACGAGTGGGTAGCAAACATCACTTTCTAATTTTCTTGGCACTCTCTGATATCAAGTACCGCCTCCATCTCCCTCACCCATCGGTGAGCAGCGACAACAGTGCCATTCCCATCGAATGTTGGTGGCTTGCACCTCTGAAATGCCCCTTAGTTGCAACCACGTGCAGTTTCCTGCACCGCTTCTTCCTCCTCCTCCTCACTCGAGACAATCGTCTCGGTCTCTGATCGTTCCCTCTCTTCTCTTCCTGTGGTCCTTCTTCTCTCTTTCTTCTTGTCCTCTCTTACAGCTTTGATCACTTCAGTCACTACAGATGGCAGAATCATCTGCATGACTTGATGCACTTCCTCTACCACCGCCTCTTTCACCGAGACCCTTAAGTTTGCACTTTCATCACCACTTTCCTGGTGATGCATCTCGGGCTATTCACGGGCCCTCTCAGTAGTCTTGGCTTGGTTCCTAGTGATATGCGGTTTAGCACCATGTCCTCCCTATGCTCCACCCCTAGAGGCCTTAGATGATCTACCTCCAGCCATTCTCTAATCACTGTAAGATTTAAACACTAACACGGTCATTCAACGTAATAGCTCAGTTTATGTTTAGTATAGTAAGTCTCTAATTACAATGGACAGTTATGATTAGCCACTTACTTTACTCTTCACACCCCAAGCATTTCCTATCCTGACTATATCAGTATCTAAATCTACTATGGGCACATAATCAAATAGCTCACACACATAACTCCAATTAACTTTTAAAAAGAAATACCTGATGGCACGTAGCTACTCGGGCTGGCATCCCTTTAGTTTAGTCCCACTCTCAGTTTAAGGTTAGGTTTTGAAAATATTTACCCAATTCACTTAAACTTTTGCTCTGATACCAACTTGTAAGGGCCCGTTCCCGAGCACCTCGCACTTGGTCATTCATAGCACTAAACATACTTATTATAATACATTTCTTAAAACAAAGCAGCGGAAGTCATTAACAAAAACCATTTATTTTATTTATAATTATTGTTGTTATGCAATACAACATTGTTTAAACTACAAAAGAACACTTTCATTGATTGCATTACAAAACAACAATAATAACATGTACGAATGGATGCCAATCTTGCCCTGCCGAGTAGCCTCCCCGCGTGCCACCTTCAGCAACCACTTTCCTGTCAACTAAAAATGCATAAAAGTCAGCGTTGCTGAGTGAGTTCTAGTTTTAGTATATAAAAATACCTTACACAGTTCGTACATAAGATACTATTTTCATATAAAGATTTTCTTTACTGTCACACATGTTCATTCATTATCGCACGTATTCGTTCGTTTCATACTTCATCATTACATTCTCTATCGCTCGTTTCGTACTTTATTCTTTTCTTTCGTTATCATTCGTTTCGTACTTTATCATTCATACTTCGTTACTTTGCTCGTTTCGTACTGATTCTAGATCCTGTCAGGCTTTTCCCCCCATCGTGGTTCGAAACCACCATACCAAGCACAAAGCCCCATTACTATTTGGCACGAAGCCCGTGGACCAAAGCCACCATTCTAGGCATAAAGCCCCGTTTTAACTGGCATAAAGCCGTATCATATCTTGGCACATAGCACGGGGTCGAATGACAAGGATCCCGTTTCGTACTATGGATTCAGTCACCAAGACTGATCCCCCTGTGTGTGAACCCTCACGGGTTAAAATCACATGTTATAAAACACACAGTTGAGCTAACAATTTTTAGGACCGTTTTCGTACGGAGTACTAACTGATTCAACGTGAAACCAGATCAAATAGCGCGGACTTCTATTTGATTGACGATCCAATCGGTGAGAACGACAACCTGATCGATCTAACGATTAAACAAACATTAAGCACGAGTTGGAATCGATCAGGAACGAACTATGAAGTTGGATGGACGAACTAGAATGTTCTGGATGGCTAGGGTATGATAATATTTGAAGTGTTTTGTTTTTCCACAAATTACGGGGTATTTATAGGTTGCAGTATTCAATCGTACGACTGAGCCATTAGCATGGTTCAGTCGTGCGACTGAGTCATGCGATTGATTCATACGCACGACTGAAGGTTCAATCGTGCGACTGAGTCAATCTTATGTCTCAGTCATACGACTGATCCAGTCACCTGGTTCAGTCGTGCGACTGGTCCATAAGTATGATTTATTCGTGCATCTGTTCCATAAGTATGGTCCATTAGCGTGAATAACCCACCTGACTAAGTAGAACATGTTTCTGAATCATTATTGTCTCAGAACTATGTACAATAACCTCAAACCTATATATAATGTTCATTCATATGTGTAATACTAAATACAATAAGAATATGATATAATCAAAGACAAATAAACATCAAAACACATATCATATTTCATTAAGCACTTGCATTACATATGTGTAAGAAATGAAAGACATTTACATTTAAGTACATAAACTAGGAACATCATGTATCAACAAACTCCCCATTGGACCTAGTTTACCCTATTGTCTAACACTTTTCATATGTTCTTGAAATTTCTTGTACTTCTCCTCTTTAGTGACTCCAGCATGTATCTTAAAAGCAAAACAGAGTCGTATGACATGTTGGAACTGGAGAGCTTGTACAATATCTTGAGTATCATAAAACAGTGGCCACTTGTATAATACCCTGATAGTCTCAATCTGTCCATCTCTGTTCAAAACTATAACAGCTTCCCCCGTTCTCTAATCATATTACCACCACTTGAAGTGAGGTGTGAAATCCTGTGGCATCTCCTTCAAAGGAATCTTAGACATTGTCTTTGTAGGTCTCCACTTCAACACCACCTCCTTCTTCCCGAGATAGAGTCAACCTCAGTCTTATGAAGAAACCTCCTTGGTTGTTGAGGTTTGAAGTTGACCCATCTAGTGTGGTATTCCTTCCTTAATGCCATCTCAAACCATCCCGACATCTTCCTCGGGTTGGCATATAACGGATCTAGGCAGACTAATCTGTTTAACTCAAATCCAGGAAGAGTCTTCAGATCATGTGGATATCTGAAGTACTCAATCCCTTTCTCCCTTTTTACTACATACACGTCTAAATCCTCAAAGTAAGCCCAACTGATAATCTTGCCCGACACCTTCTGATGTCTCTTAACTTTGTCCGAAGCCCTTAAGGGATCAAGACAGCTTAGGGAGGCACAGCCCCCTTGGTTTGGGTCCCTCAAAAACAATTTGGTATAGGCATTTAGCTTTAAAGGTTCTCGCTGAGCTTTCATCTCTGCTAAACATGCAGCCCATCCAGCTTTCTTTAGATCTACATCAGCATCTGCAGCCTCAGCTTTACCTTCAACTTCTTCTTTCTCAGTCGCTTTCTCATCTAGTTTGTCGAATGTATCACTGACAAATGTATCACCCAAGTCAGGTATAACATTTCCATCATGGTTAGTGTACTAAGGATAATGATCTGACATGACATCCTTTATCTCTATCTCATCCACTCCTTGCAACTCCTCATCACTCACAACATCGACTTCAGGAGCATCCTTGACTATCTCGTCTGGGTTGAGTCTGAACATCTCTGCGAGCTGTTCATCAGATAGATCATGGATGATCTCCCCTTCTTCTAGAGTGTAATTCACAGACCATCTCACAATCCCCTGTAAATCAAGAATCATAGTAAGTTGAGTCTCGATTTGCTGAAGGGAGCGACATCGTACTTGTCGACCTGCTGAGTTTCATCTGTTTGATCAAACAATCAACAAATCACACATTAATGAATAATCAAGACATTTAACATAAATTATCATTAATTACATTAATGTAATACAAAGTTCAAATACAAAAGGTTTCAGATACATAAACTATCTTAATCATTACTTTTCTCTTGTACTTGAGGCTCGTCAGCTTAAGGAGCTGAGGACGAAGTTCCTTGATCTTGACTCTTCTTGGTGCGCCTCTCTCTCGCTGATTGAGTTGAGGCTGATGCGTTAGCATCACCTTCAGGATCATCCTCCTCATCATTGTCCTTCTTGTTCTTCTCTCCACTTTCTCCGGCTTCCTCCTCATCACCGTCATCCTCTGATTCATCATCACTTGAATCGTCATCATCATCACCATCATCATTTCCATCTCCCTTAATCTTTAGAGGCTCACCCTTCTTTCCCTTCAGCCTTAACATGATTTTCTTGTTCTTCTTTTCCAACCCTTCAATCCTCTTGGCGGATGCCAACACTAACTTATTTTGAGCTTGCAGGGCCTTGTGAGCTCAAACTAAAGTTCTCTCATGAGCTTCGTTCTTCTTAGTGAGCTGGGCAATTTTCTTGCCCTGTGCTACATTGATCGCCATCAGCTGGTTCATCTGGTTTGCCCTTAGATCATCCGTCGCCAACAGCTTGAGCACTAGCCTGTTAAGGCTCGCCAGCTGCTCATCTAACCCAACCATGGGTAGAGTAGTGCCCTGTGGAGGTGGGAAGTGGGTGGATGTTCCGGCTTGTGGAATGGTAGGGGTGGTTGTGGATGTGGTGTAAATGGGTGCAGGAGTGGGAATAGATTATGGAGGGGTGGTTTTGGGTATTGAGGGTGAGGAAGATGTGGGTGTATGTGTGGTGGTGGGTATGTTGGTGGCTGTGGCTGTGGTGGTGGTAGTAGCAGTGGTAGTGTCAGTAGTGGTGGTAGTGACTGTGGTGGTGGTGGAGCTCATCAGAACGATCCTTTGTCTTTTCCCCTTCCTGCCATAGGGTTGGGCCATTCTTTTCTTCCTAGACCCCTTTGCAGTTGGGGCTTCCCCTGGACTGATGGGCTGGTCAGTTGTGTATGATGGATCTGTGACCTCAGTGTCAACACTCTTAGTACTAGTTTAGCGTCCACCAACCGCCTCTTTCCCTTTCTCGGTAGCCACAACCCTGCTACCAACTCTCCTGGTGAGAGGCTCCTCATCTTAATCATCAGATTCATCTATCAACTTAAAATTACCCAGATCCTCCATTGTTGGGTGATCTGGGTTAGCGGTGGGCTGACTCGACCCACCAGCACCCGAAGAACTACCACCATGACCCTCATCATGGTCATTATCATCATCATCATCATCATCCGGGATCACTATCTGTTTTACATCAGAATCACTGTCATCATGCCTCCATTTACCTGGAGCGACATATGCAGGATTGCCCAGATGCCCGAATAATCTCCTAACCGGGGGCTTCACCTGCTTACCCCGGTAAACCTTCATCCTACCCAAGGTAGTATCAACCATAACTTCCAGTACTACCTCGTCGTCCTTATTTTTGGGCAGAGAGGGGAGTTTCTAATCTATAATCATCTGGAGAAACCTAAGGTACATACAAACCCCCTCCTTCCCTTTTGCTTCTATGTTCTCCCTCAAATAACTGAAGAACATCCTCGAGAAACTGAACGGGTGGTTCAGTACCAGTGCAACAAATGCATTCTGGATTTGGTCACTCATCTCGTTAAATCCTCTTCTTCTAGACGTGATGCACTTCAAGATGACATGTGCGAGATACTTGAACGGTGGACACATGTTGCTCTTATTAAGCACGCCGTCATTTATGTCGCCTGTGTACTTGATCCTCAAGAAACAACCCCTAACTGTCAGGGGATGTAACTTGGTTGGGTAGTCTCCATCCTCACCCAAATCTAATACTCTCCTGATATCATCTTCCCTGATATCTATATCCTGACCGATTCGGATCCTGTATGGCTCAACTGAGCGATCGACCACTGCATTCTCCTAGAATGCCTGCTGTAAGGTTCGAAAAGGTGTGCAGGGAGTAGATATAGCACGGTGTATCCTGTATCGGCGTAAAAACTTTATAATCCCAATGAAATCTAAGGCATTCTGAGAAGTAGTGTTGAGATAAGCACAGATGTGCTTAGTACTCATCATCCATCTATCAGCCATTTCAACTGGAACACAATCACCAAACATGTTAGACCCGTTCACAAGAAATAATATTTCAGTTTGAACAGATCATATCAAACTGGTTCAATCGTATGATTGAACCATACGACTGAACTCAGTCGTACGACTGAGCCTCCGACTGAGTTTAGTCGTGTGCCATGATATGCGGTTGAGTCAGTCATGCGATTGAGTCACCGATTGATTCAATCGTGCGATTGAATCATGCGTCTGGCTCAATCGTGCGACTGAAGTTCATCAGTATGTCCTTTCGCATACGCACTGTGCGAGTCCAAGATTTCGAATCTTTGTCAAAACAATCATTTTCATATCAAGATTAGATTCATTAGACACGCATAGACTCGTTGTTATACTTATTAACTGTTAAGTTCACATTTAAGTCCATTTAGAGGTCCAATTTTAAAGTTATTTGAGTCGGTTCAGGTCTTAAATCATTCGGACACTTTTGTTTGATTTTACGTTATCATGTGTCATGATTTCGTTCTCACTGTACCTGTAGATGAATGTAAATCGGTTAGTAATGAGAAATCGATGGAAATCACACGAAAAATTTGAAAAGGGTGTCCTTGGGTAATCGGTAGTTTGAGAGAGTTTGAAATCAAGTGTAGGGCTACGACCGACTGAGCCCCTTTTTTATACTGATTTGAGTTTCAGTCGTGTGACTGGACCCATACGCATGGTTCATACGTGCGACTGAAGTTCAATCGTACGAATGACCTATACGCATTCAACCAATCGTACGATTTGTTCATACTGAGGATGCCAGTCGTGCGACTCGGCCATCCTCATGGTCCAGTCGTGCGACTAAGCCATACTTATGGTCCAATCATGTGATTGACCCATACTTATGGTTCAAGCATGCGATTGGCCCATACTTATGGTTCAATTGTACGATTGGGTCATTCTAGTGAATTTGACTTTGTTTGTACCATCAATTTACATACTTGTCTTTGATAAATGATGTCATGACCACTGATCATCTTAGACATGATCCTTTTAACTGAAAACCTTTTGATCACGTCAGACGTGATACTTTTAGTTGAAATCCTTTTGATCACCTCAGATGTGATCCTTTTATATTTCAGAAACAAGCTTCTCATAGTTAACGTTTGGCTCATTTTGTGACATTCGCAGAGTTCAGTCTTGTTACATAGTCTGACATCGACTCAATACAAACATAACTAAAACTAGAAAAACTTAAAACAAACTGAATTGAGACATATTTTTGTGTGTTTTCATTTGAGAAGGGTTGAAAACATTTTAACTTCAATTAAACGATTTCTCCCCCTGAGCAAAACCGCTTCAAACATTTTCATCATTTCTAGAAAGATTCATATGGAATCAGACAGGCATAAAACATAATCATTCAGGACCGTTTATATTTATGACAATAACAAAGAGCATTATATATACATTACACTTAACCTCTTTCATCTAAGAGTCAAAGGCACTAACATGACATCATGCTAGAGTTGTTTTGTAGCACACATTGATTTTGACCATCGGGAGCTGCAACCACGATGATTGTCAGTATATTTGTCCAGATAATTCCATACATAGATTTTTGACACACATTGGTGATTATTTAAGTGTATTAAGTCAACAAGCATTTGCGGATCCCACGCTTATATGGTAATCAACCTTCCTCTGGAGATTTTTGAGCGGTCTACAAGTTTTTGTCAAGAAGAAACTAGTCTAAGAGCTTTCAAAGAGATGCTAAGCCTCGGGTCAGTGCCATTGCACAGCAGAGAGGCGTAAACAATAATGAATTCTTAGAATATATAGGTTATGCTTATCCTCAGGTCAGTGCCATCGCACAGCTAAGAGGCACACAACCTATCTTCTTGTTAGAGCAATTTTTTAATTTATTTAACGTAGCAACGACATCTGTCATTAACTTGACTGCGTTTCACATTTGTGATGTGCTTTGCTCATAGTTTTGGTCATTCGCACACATTTATGGTTTTCTCTTTGCTCTTCAGGCCTTATTGGAAATTTATTGTTGATTGTGCAAACCAGGGATAAGATGGGAACCCACAACCTGTTGAGTGATTTAATTTGTGTGATTCACCAATGATGTCTACTAATCTATTGTGTTGAATCTACCAACACATCATATAATGGACTTGCAACCCCTAGATGCACTTTCTCCATGTAACTACAGTAACATACTAGCTTACTATCATTTTTCAACTTATTAGGCTTTGACTTCTCAGACTTATATTTTATTGTTTGACTTTCAATTTTTGGTGTCCCAAACGATAAGATGCCTGTGTACTATCATTTTCCAATGTACTGAATCAATTTCTCAGATTAGATTTTGTTTCTTTTCAGCTTACCTGTCCGCCCCCCCTTT
Source organism: Flaveria linearis (assembly GCA_024085815.1). Taxonomy (NCBI): domain Eukaryota; kingdom Viridiplantae; phylum Streptophyta; class Magnoliopsida; order Asterales; family Asteraceae; genus Flaveria; species Flaveria linearis. The sequence continues at coordinate 37,231,283 of CM044001.1, read as the reverse complement.
GTTTAAGTAATCGAATACTAACTACTGAAACTAAAGCTATTCCCCTAAAATTCTAAAACAAAAGATTTTCTGTTTTAGAATTTTAGGGGGAGAATAGCTTTAGTTTTAGTAGTTAGTATTCAATTACTTAAAAAAATGACACCCCGCAGATGTGGACTTGTAGTTCATCTTGCATCCACCATAGTCTGAGTCACTGTAGGCTGTAAGTTCAAAGTCATCATCATGAGGATACCACAACCCAAGTGTTGGAGTACCCTTCAGATAACGAAGGATCCATTTCACCCCAATTAGATGATTTACTTTTGGCTTTGACTGATATCTGGAATAGAGACACGTGGCGTACATGATATCAGGATGAGAAGCTATGAGATACATTAGAGATCCAATCATTCCACGATACATGGTGGCATCAACCAAATCTCCATTTTCATCAGGTGCCACATCGTGGTTCATGGCAAGAGGGGTACCAGCAATTGTTACATTTTCCAGATCAAAATGCTTTAGAATGTCCCCCACGTATTTGGTCTGATGTAGAGAGATTCCATTGGGTGTCTGATCCACCTGTAATCCCAGAAAGAACTTCATCTCTCCCATGGCACTCATTTCAAACTCATCTTTCATCACCGATTCAAATTCTTTACATAATTCTTTGTTTTTGGAACTGAAGATTATGTCATCCACGTATATCTGAACCAGTAGTAAATCACCATCCTTTTGTCCGATGAATAACGTGCAGTCAATTACTCCGCTTCGAAAACCATGTTTCAACAGGTGAGTGGAGAGCTTCTCATACCAGGCTTGAGGGGCTTGATGTAGCCCCTACAAAGCCTTGTCTAACTTATAAACTCTGTCTTGATGATAAGGATCTTCGAAACCTTCTGGCTGACTGACGTATACTGTCTCACGGATTTCACCATGTAGAAATGCACTTTTCACATTCAATTGATACACCTTGATCTTCATGTAGGATGCATAAGCTAGGAAGATCCTAATTGCTTCCATCCTAGCCACAGGTGCAAATACCTCATTGTAGTCCACGCCTTTAACTTGTCTGAACCCTTTAACTACTAACCATGCCTTGTTTCTGATGATGACCCCCTGGTAATCTTTCTTGCAACGAAGAACCCATTTTGTGCCAATCACCTTTGCACCCTTGGGTCTATCCACTAGTGTCCAAACACAGAGCTTCTTAAACTATAGAAGTTCTTATTACATCGCATTTACCCATGCCTCATCTTTCAAGGCATCACTTACATACTTGGGCTCGACTTGAGAAACAAAACACGTATATGCCCCATTATGTATGTATCCCTTTTCCATTACTGCAGTGTAGTCAGCTGTGTACAACTGGTTTCTTGTCTGAAAACCTGAGAGAATATCCCCTATGATGTTGTCTGGGGGATGATTCACGATGATCCTTGTCACTGGAGTTATAGGAATTGCCCACTTCATTATCAAGGTTAGGAATCACTGGTTCATCTATGGCCGGAGTACAGTCATCAGGACTGACAGATTCCTCATTGCTCATATTTTCATTGTCAATCTCCTCATCATCTGAGGAGTGGTCACTATCTTCTAGATCTTTCTCCGACGCCCCAGAAGTACCATCAATTAGAGCAGTAGTGCTCAAGTTTTGATTAGGAGTGTTCAAAACATCATACATCATTTGAGCAGCCACCTCATCATCGGAATAGGCAGGAGGAAGATTGAAAGATTTGAAATATCCATCATAATGATGGACCTTTTCCAGCAAGGGGTGTGGTGTATCTTTGAACATCGACGTTGCACCACTCTTCAACTTGAACATTTGTGTTGTTATAAACCCATTTGTCTGGGACATTGTATCCCAGAAAGATGCCTTCCTCTGCCTTCTCACTAAACTTTCCAGTCTGAGTCTTCTTTAACAGCATACAAGGAGCTCCAAATGGTTCCAGATACTCCACATTCGGTTAACGCTTTTGAAGCAACTCATAACAGGTTTTACCATGACGTTTAACCACTAAGACCCGATTGAGTGTATAGCATGCATTAGCCACGACTTCATTCCAGAACTAAATCGACAGCTTCGAATCTGCCAACATTGTCCTTGCAGTTCCAATCAAGCTACGATTTTTGCGTTCAGCAACCCCATTCATCTGTGGAGTGTAGGCAGAAGAGAATTGATGAACTATCAATTTCTCTCGACAGAAAGCCTCCATCCATTGATTCTTTAATTCTATGCCGTTTTCTGTATTTTCCTCACTTCCAACTTATACAGAGACTCCAGAGTAGTAACTAAATGTTTGAATGACTCAAACATCTCTGACTTTGCTTTAAGAAATATGACCTAGGAGAATCGTGAATAGCCAACAGTGACCACAAAACAGTACCAATCTCCTGCTATGCTTTTAGTACTGATAGGGCCAAACAGATCCATATGCAGAAGCTCCAGTGGAATCTCAATAGAGTTAACTTTCTTAGATTTGTGAGATTTCTTTGTCTGTTTCCCTTTCTTGCATGCTACGCAAAAATCTGGGAGCTGGAAGTTCTTGGCAGTAACTCCGTCCACCAAATCATTCTGAACCAGATGATTCATCTTTCTGGGATTGATGTGTCACATTCTCATATGCCAGGAAACTGAATCCCTCTCAGTTGCTTTTGACAAGAAACACCGAGCAGTAGACTCAGTTCTGGAGGCTTTTGAAAGGTCCAAGACATACAAGTCGTTATATCTTGAGGCCGACATTAGAACTTGCTCCTCCTGGATAACATACTCCTTCTTAAGTATGTAACACTTCTTATTGTCAAACACGACTTTAAAGCCCTTATCACAAATTTGGGAAACAGAAAGCAAGTTGTTTTGTAATTGCTGAACGTAGTTTACCTTGTCGAACTTTACCTTCTCATCTCCCACTTCGCCTTGAGCGGTGATGTATCCTCCTTTATTTCCTACGAATGATACGTGTCCCCCTTTAATTTGGTTGACGTTGAAAAGGAGGGATGAATTCCCGGTCATGTGCCTTGAAGCCCCACTATCAATAATCCAGGTATTAGTGATAGCGCTGTAGCGGACAATCGACACAAAGATAAAAATCTATTAGTTAAGGTTTGGGACCCAAGCCTTTATTGGCTTGGGTTTCCCAGAGACATCATATATCATGAAGTCAACCCACTGAACTTTGAAGGACGAGGACACATCTTTCTTCCTCTTGTCCTCACTATCAGACACATTACTTGATTTTTATTACCACAAACCAGTCTTGTGCAAGGCCTATTAGTGGTAAACAGACGAGTTGCTTATGGTTTAAACTTTTGGTTTACGAATATTCCTAGGTTCAACCTTAGGTAACACATCTTCGCTTTGAGCTTGTCTGTGTTGCCTTTGGTATCTCGGAGGAGAATTAGATCTATTTTTAAAAAACCTTGGTTTTTCACGAAAAAGTTCAATTTTTCTTTTAGGTGTCTGATAATGAGGACAATTTGGAGAAATATGTCCTCATACTCCAAAACTATAGCAGGATCTCCCTTCGACCGGTTGGGGAGATCTTTTGTGAGGGGGTGAGTATGGTCAGGGGCTGGTCTTTTTCTCTTCCTTCTTAGATGCTTCACCTTCATTAACAAACTTAATTGGTTTGACATTTTGAACACCTTTTTCTTTCATTTTATCAGGATTTTGATGATTAACACGTTTAGGGTTTGTTTGTTTAGATTTTTTAGGTTCTGAAGTACACGTTTGTGAACACGACCCAACATTAACCTTTTCAACTTTATCGCACAAATCCTCTATAAGCACCTTATCTTAATCCCAAAGTAGTAGCCTTCTGTTTAGTGACAGACTGCATAGGTTTACCTGTGGACTCTGGTTCACTAACTAGAGGAGTAGTCACCACATGATCCTTAACTGGGTTATTATTTATTGGTCTACATTTAGTATTTAAAAGGATCGCATGTGGAGGCAACACTACTTTATATCCCAGACCCTCCCCACCGTTACGTTCTTTCACTAAGTTCTGAACTATGTGAGAGGAACTAGCTAAACTATGCAGTTTTTGATTTAAAGACTCAACCTCGACTTGCAAAACTGTTTTTTCCTTTTTAGTTTCCTCTATAGTAGTTAAATAAAACTTAATGTCATTTGATTGATTTAGAGCAACAACCTCGGTTTCCCTTAGTTGTTTCCCTAGCAATTCTATCTTTTCTTTATAACTGCACTCATTTTGTTTTAAAACATGGTTTGCTTCAGTGCAGAGTTTTAAATCATTTACCAAATTATCATTGTGTTCTAATAACCTAGCAAATTCTAAGTCAACGCTTTCTTTAAATTTATCACATTCATCACAAACATGTTTATCAAACAATTCGTCTTTAGAGTATACCTGTGCGGAACTAGACGAATCAGCCATAAATGCAGATTCAAACTCTTCGATAACTGGAGATTCTGAGTTTGCAGCACTCAACTCTTCTTCAACAAGATGATCTACAACATCCATAGCTTCTTCAATATCTGAACGTGCATGCTCAGCTATGATGTCTCCCTCACTTGCAGATCCATCATCCAAATCATCCACTAACGCTACATTCGATTCTCCCTCAGATACAAATCGGAAGTACCAGTCTTGTCCTTCATCGCCCTGAGCGACCATAGCTTTCGACTCTTTACTCGATGATGCCCCATTCTTCTCTTTGTCTTGACGGGTGATCGAAGAAAAAGGGTTGTCGTTACCAGTCTTCTTCGGCTTTATGCATTCACGTTTGAAATGCCCCTTTTCTCCATAGTTGAAGCATGTGACTTTGGTTTTATCAAAGCCAAACGTAGTGTCTTTAGTGGCAACCAAGTTCTGCCCCATCTTCTTAACAAACTTTTGGCTCTCCTCACCGCACTAGCCAAAGCCCACATTATATCCATACGCTCCAACTCAGTCTCATCCACCTGCTCGTAGTCCTCGTCAGTGAGATGACAATTTTCAATCTTCTCAGCGACTAACCCATCATAAGAATGAACCACTGCAGCTAGAAGATCCATTTGCTCTTTGGCAACTTCCACAGTGACATTTCTGAGATTCTCGGTCTTTAGCTTAGTTGGTTGGAATCAGGGACAACGTATTGGGTTCCAGATGAACCTGACGCTTCGCTTCCAGAGGAACTACTTTGGGAAGGAGCAGATGAATTAGACACAAATGTCGTTTGTAGCGGTGCGCCTGATGAAGGCGGAGTAGGAACAGAATTGTACAGTGAAGGATTCTGAGCGTAGGATCCTTCCTTACACTTGTACTTCAGTCTAAGTTCCTCCTCCCTTAACTTTAGGATGAAATCATTGATATCGAGTGTCGCTAAACTTTCGTTTGTCTTAGATTAGACACAAACGAATCCCACTTGTCAGGCAGACCATCTGCGAAGCTAGACATTTTATCCTCCATTGAGGTGGCTACACCGTGTGTGTGTAATTCACTCATTATATGATAGAACCGATCAATGATGTCATCTAAACTCTCATTCCCCATTAATAAGAAGTTGTCGAACTCTTTCTTTAGCACTTTCGCCTTCAGCGCCTTCAGAGTTGCGTTTCCATCATACCTTTTCTCGAGAGCTTCCCATAGCTTCTTCGATTGCTTATTCTCCGAGAATTGATGGAATATATCCTTCAGTATCGACTGAGTCAACAATGCATACGCTTTCTTCTTAGCGTTATGCAGAACCTTCTGAGCTTCGTTCATACCCCCCAGCGTTAACTTCACCCCATTTGCACTGACTGGTACAGTATAACCAGTCTCAATAGTTGTCCATTGATTAGGGTCTACACCATTCAAGTATATCTCAAACGGCTGCTTCCATGGTGGGTACTCGTCCAACGTCAACAACTTTGGCGGTTTGTTGTGATTCCCTATCTCATTTACCTGAAGAAGAAGATTCTGGATACGCGAGTCTTTGCCGGCACTGAACGCAGAGAACTGGTCTTCCATGGCTTGAAACTTAACAAACTTAAGAAAAGACAAATTCAATTGTGCAATTGAGCAAGGCGACTGGGTCAATCATACGATTGAAGGATGCGAATGAATTCAATCGTGTGATTGGATTCAGTCATGCGAATGAAGAGTACGATTGAGGTCAAATGACTGGAATAGATTAATTATGCTAATGAATGATGCGACTGAGTCCAATCGTGCGATTGGGATATACGAATGGGATTCAGTCGTACGATTGATCCAATCGTGCGACTGAGGCTGTTGTGTTTGAAAAAAATCGAATTTTGAACACTTTGACACGAAATACGAGTTTTTAAGAACTCTAATCTGCCGTATGACAAAAAATCAAAACTTTTAACTCATGCACTCGTCAAAAACACGTTTTGAAGCAAAAAGGTGAATCTTTTGATTAAAAACATTAATTTTTAACACCAAAACTAATCGAATCCACGCAAAATCATGAGCCTAGGCTCTCATACCACTTGGTAGGACCATTTTCGTACGGAGTACTAACTGTTTCAACATGAAACCAGATCAAATAGTGCGGAATTCTATTTGATTGGCGATCCAATCAGTGAGAACGACAACCTGATCGATCTAACGATTAAACAAACGTTAAGAACGAGTTGGAATCGATGAGGAACGAACTATGAAGTTGGATGGACGAACTAGAACGCTCTAGACGACTAGGGTATGATAATATCCAAAGTGTTTTGTTTTTCCACGAATTACGTGGTATTTATAGGTTGCAGTATTCAATAGTACGACTGAGCCATTAGCATGGTTCAGTCGTGCGACTGAGTCATGCGATTGATTCATACGCACGACTGAAGGTTCAGTCGTGTGACTGAGTCAATCTTATGTCTCAGTCATACGACTGATCTAGTCACCTGGTTCAGTCGTGCGACTCGTCCATAAGTATGATCTATTCGTGCGTCTGGTCCATAAGTATGGTCCATTAGCATGAATAACCCACCTAACTAAGTTGAACACATTTCTGAATCATTATTGTCTCAGAACTATGTACAACAACCTCAAACCTATATATAATGTTCATTCATATGTGTAGTACTAAATACAATAAGAATATGATATAATCAAAGACAAATAAACATCAAAACACATATCACATTTCATTAACCACTTGCATTACTTATGTGTAAGAAATGAAAGACATTTACATTTATATACATAAACTAGGAACATCGTGTATCAACAACAATTCACAAAGAGTTATGATCCTCCTTTAAATCTGCTTGCAAGCCTTTTCTTTCTTTCGTTACGTTTCACTTTTCATCTTTGTTATCTTTCACTTTATTACGTTATACTTTACGTTCATTCACGCATTCATCATATTACGTAAAGTAATAACATAATACTTAACGTAATTATATTATAATATAAATACGTTTTGAGAATCAATAAAAGATAACATCTCATACACATATGCATATCATATATTCATCATAACATCATGCATATATTATTCATAAACCCTCACTTATTCATGCTTAGAATAGTCTAAAACAGCCCTTAAGTCAAACTAGGGTCAAACCCTAAAATTCTGTTTTTCCTCAAAATTCAAAAAATTTCTCTAAGTGGTGGGCGCATAGACACTATTGAGGCGCATCAGGATTGTTTGGGCATTTCTCAAATATGCAGGCGCATGAGCCTACACTTAACCATTTCAACACTTAGGGGCATGAGCCTTTTGAGCGCATGGGCATTATTCAGGGCATCAGTCTTTACTTAAAATTTTCTAAGGCAATTCTAGGCGCACGAGTTACTGTTCAGGCGCATAATCTCGTACTTAGATTTTTTAGCCTATTTTTCAGGCGCATGGGTCCTGTTTGGGCGCATCACCTAACCTAAAACTTTTCTAAGCCAAAGTAGTGGGCACATGGTTCCTGTTTGGGTGCATGAACACCATCTTATTTGTTCCTATCATGTTTTTCAGTCCCAAACATTTTCTTAGCATATTCTAAATCATACGCTACCATTTTGGACCTTATTCTAGTATGTACAACCACAATACATTAACATACAAACATTTCAAACATACGGTCATACATAAACTTTTACAAGAAAATATTTACATGCATTTTCAGCCCTGGAAAAGTTGTAAACAAGTAAAACATGGGTCTAGAGACTCACCTAAGCTGCTTCCAAGCTTAACCTCTTTGAACTCGAGCTTTTCAAATGCTTCTAACACCTATACATGTCCAAGGACACATAACGGAATGCATTTAAACACATAAGCACATGTATATTTTCGTTACATGGTCAAAAATCCTTAAAACCGAACCTAATTATACTAAAACTTACTTACCTTTGAAGATTTCAGTCTCTTCTTCTTGAACAACCAAGAGAAACTTCGGTTTCTTCTTTCTCTTCTTCTTTTTTGTCGAAAAACAGATGGGATAGGATGATATGGGCGGCCATATCTTAAATATTATTATAATATTTAACTTTTGTACCTTTTACACCTTACCCCCTTCCTCTTTGTTCTCTTTTCTTTTCTTTCTAGATACTTTTATTTCCTTTCTTCTTATTTCTTTTCTTTTATCCTAGACAAAATTTTCCGGGTGTTACACATTAATCAAAACACTTAAAAAAGATAGTAAAGGAAAGACACATCTTAATAGTGTAATAAGTATCATGTCACACCCTACTTAAACGCAAGTCGTGTATCTCGGATTCCGAAAGTTTCCGAAACATATGGAGGCATATAGGGCTGTCAGAAAGTCTTTAGAACGGCCTAAAATGTTTTGGACTAGGAAAGGTTACAAGGAAGCATCTAGATCAGCCTTGAAATATCAAGAGTGATCAAATATCTAGTAGATGGGCTGCCAAGAAGGCTCTAGAAAGCCCTTCAAATATCCATGAAAATATCATGTAAGTATTATAGTTTTGAAAGACTCCAGATCAAGAATGATCTAGATACAAGGACTAACATAAATAGGTGATGCCAGGATCATTTGTACTAACCTAAAAACCACATACAAGTCTTAGTCTAAATCATTTGTAAAGCACTTTTGTAAGCAATACAACATCATTTGTATTTCAAGCTTGCAAATGCTTTCACATCATAACTTGAATTGTTACTTTGTTTGGGTCACAAAGGCTGAACTTAGAAGGATTCTAAGCGCCGCATGAGAGTTGGGAATTCACTACGTGACAAGTGGCATCAGAGCAACATTGTAGTTTGGGTTGCGACTAATCCATGAAAGTCTTTCGACAATAAAGGAACCAGGGACAAGATAAGACACCACATAGAAGCAAGATAATCATGGGACATCCAAGGACCGTACCTTAAGATAGCATCTCAAGTAGACTTGGGCCTTCCATGACTAGATGTGTGAGAAGTTGACTTCACAGAGCTTAGAGATGGACTCGAGGCTGTTGTGGAACTGCTACGAGAAGAAGAAAAGCTAATGATTAAGGGTGTAATCAAGACATTATTGCTAAAGTTGCAAAAGGACATCAACGAGTTATCAAGCGACATGCATCGAAGTCTGTTTGACTTGGAAGCTAAAGTAGTTAATTTCAACAAAGCCAAGATCATGATCGGAGGGAACGTCATGAACCTTACACCAAGAGTCAGAATTCCCAAACCATCATCGTTTATAGGCAAACGAGAAGCTCTGGTTGTTGATGACTTCATTTGGAAAATGGAGAGAAAGGGGTGCAGGATCGGTGTTGGTCTCTCAACATAACATTTTCTCTCAAACTCCCTAAGTTTCACTCGTGTGATGATGCAGAATCTCAAACGAAGTTGATGATAATATACTAAGTTAATGAACACAAGAAATGGTTTTTCAAGATACTTGTTTATATTACTTCTCAACTCAATGTTTACAAGACTCTTATAAAAGCATGCATAATGAGTTACATTGAGAAACTATATATATACTACTATCTAAAGCCGATTATACTTATAAAACCAATTGAAACTTACATCTAACAAATACTATATTGCTAGAAGTAAGGTATCTAAGATAAAACACTATCCTAGATTAGGTAGTCATGACATGTCCATGACTTACCTTTTGTTACCTACTAAAGTTGGTAACTATACTAACTGATAAAAGGTGAATAGTGGAATAAAGTATGGTCAACTACATGGGAGTGGGAAAACACCATGCATCTTGTCAGTCAAAACATACTTAGCTTCGGAAGAATATGTTCTTCCGAGGCCAATTATACTTCGGAAGGATCAACTTCTTTCGAATCTTCTGCAAGTCTTCAGGACTTCATTCTTTGGAAGTCTTTGCCTAGGATTTCAGAAGGAAAACTACCTAGTCTCGAAAGACTTAGTTTTCCTTTGGAAGCTCTTCGTACTTTAGTCTTCGAAAGATCATCAGTTAGTCTTTGAAAGAGTTGCTTTTACTTTGTGAAGACTTTCTTCAGTTGTACTTAACATGTTCTAAGTATAGTTTTGGTTGCACCAGCCTCATTTGATCCAAAACACTCCCCCTAGGCTGATGCTACCAAAACTTCGCTCTCTTCTTCTTCTCAAAACTTTCAACACCAAGGAAAGGAGATATTTGTCAGTTTCTTTGTTCTTTCCTGAAGTGGTGCTGGGAAGTTTGTACAAGTCATTGGTAGAGAGAAGATCCAATCTGTTACTGTGAATGACATGTACCATTTGTGGTAGCCCTATGAAGAGAGTTAGTTGATAGGAATTATAGTCATATTCCCATCTAACTATGGAATCTGAAGTAGTGCCTTGAATCATTTAAAGAAATGAGCTTCCTTCAGTGGGATGCCTTCTCTGTTTCTAGTGCATGGCTTTCTCAGCTTCAACTCCTCTTCAGTTCTTGCCTTCTTTGTTAACTCAGCAAGATGAAGACCGCCTAGATGATTTCTGATGTGAGCGGCTACTTGGGAGTTTGTGGGATTAAAGAATGGCTTCTCTGCTAACTCAGCAATGTCAAATCTACTTGAGTGTAGCAGAGATGGTATGTCAAGTCTGTTGACTTCACCATTCTCTCTTGACACAACAAAGTTATGAGAAGAGTTATCAAACCTCCACTGGATAATTTTCTTCCTAGGAGTGAGGGGGTTATTTGGCAGTTTATCCCCTTTCCTAGTGTCCGGTAGAGTCACCAGTCTTCTTCTCAGTCCCTTCTCTTCTTCTTTAAGGTAATCAGAGTTTGTAGCCAAGAGTTGAAGAGCTTGGTCTAGTGTTCCTCTAGGCAGATCAAGGAATGCATCTCTTGTGAGGGAACATGAAGAGCCATCAATGTATCTTAACGTTATGGACTCTTTCTCATAAGAGATGTCGCTTAGGGTTGTGCAGTTGATGAACTTTCCTTTGATCTTCTTGAACTCTTCTAAGGTCAGAGGCTTAGATGGTTTAGAGGATGGCTTAGGTAATGGCTGAGTTTTAGGTTTTAGGATGAGTAGTGGTGGTGTTTGTTGAGTGGTAGTGGATGATGGTGGGACTAAGGCTGATGATGTAGGCTTAGGGGTGTCAGGTTCAGTAGTGGGTTCAGTTGTTGATAGGAAAGTGAAGAGGTGTGGGCTCAGGTTTTGTTGGTTGTGGTTTGGGTGTTGGTTTAGGTACAATCCTCTATACACTCTGAGTTTGGTATATCTTTTTCCTTCTTCCTAAGCAAATATCAGCTTTGATATCACTGACATGTCGCTGTAGGGTCTTCTCAGACATAGGTCCTACTTGCCTGCCTGTGAAGCCGTTGGCCCTGAGATAAGCCTTCATCCAGGCTTTGTCTCTCACCTTCTTAGCAGCCGTAAGTCTGGCCTACTCCTCCTCCTTCTTCATCTATTTAACCTGCTCTCTAGTAGCCTTCTTCCTCTCATTATTGATCTGACCTTGTTCTTTATTGAAGAGGAACAAGATCGTCTTATTTTCATGAGGAGTCAGCTCTTCCTGAGAATAGCCCCTTGAGCATAAGAAGGCTATCCTCTGCACCCTTTGCATGTGTTTATCTTCTTCTTTCTTCCTCCTCTTCTCTTCCTCTTCGGCCAACCTTGTTGCTTCCTTCTTCTCCTTTTGCAACAGGGTTGCCTTCTCTAGCTTTATAAGCTCATCAAGTGGGAGTAGGAGCATTTCCTCATTATCTACTCCTAGATTGATGAGCCTATCTATCACCTCCATTCTTCGTTTATTGTTAATAAACTCTTGAGTCGCTGCTGCCTTGCTGCTTGCAGCTAGCAGTTTCCCAGTGTTGAGTCTATCTTTTCTTTTTAGCTTTTCCAACCTTTCTTCTTCAAGAATCTCTTCAGCAGTCATCTTCCTTTTTCCTTTAGGATCTGAGGAAGATTCAGCCTTTGGAGATTCTGGCTTAGATGATTCAGTTAGGGGAGAGTGGGGTCAAACCTGTGGTGTTGGAGAGTGAGAAATTTTGAGGAAGTCCTCACTATTGACCTCAGAGGCTAGATCAAGAATAGCTTATTTGATAAGCAGATCATCAGACAATGATAACAATTCAATAATCTCTTCTGCAACTTGAAATTCTGCTTCAGATGAGATTTGAATATCACTACCTGTCCTAACTGATTCAGTTGCTGGGCCATGAGCCCTTATTTTCCTTTCGAAGTCAATCTCAGGTTCAATAGGGACCTTAGGTTGACTAACTTATTTCTCAGTGGTAGGTAGTGCACTCAACGTTGAAGCTCTTCAGCTCCAAAGTAGGCTACTGCTACATCGGGTGAGGGTTGTTTAAGTGAGGAGCTTATATGAAACTTGGTTAAGAATATGTGAAGATCAATAAGCATCTTGGGATCCACTTGAATTGCAATGGGAGGTGGCTGTGGGAAAATGGTTGTGGAGTATTGTGGTATAGGATAAGTTGAGGATGGAGTTGAGATGGCCAGGGTAAGATCCTCATGTGTTTGTCTCTGTACATTCTACCCCTTTTTAGTAGCATCATCTTGAGAAGTAGATGAGCTAGAGGAAAAACTTAAAGAGACTTGAACTAGTACATGCCTAACAGACTTCTCAATCTGTGTCTCAGCTAGTTTGGCCATGAGATTTTCAGTCTTAAGTTGCTGAGTGGCAGGCATGTCTTCTAAAATCCTAACCTTGAATTCAAGGGTTTAAGATTTTAGAAAGCAGATACTGAATGGTGAGTTCCAGACTTCCCTCATCTTTTTTAGAAGAACTATGAGGAGATGAGATAACATACCATGTATGTTCATACTGACCACCAGATGTTGTTTCTTGGCCCTTTGGTTTCCCTTGTGAATTGATGTCTCTTTTAGAGATATCAATTGGCAAGGTTGTCATAGACTCAGTCTTAGCAATGTTACCACTGTCCTTAGAGGTCAATAAGACACTCTCAGTAATGGCAGCTGAACCTACATGAGTCCCCTCCACACTTGTGGGACTCACCTCAGTTGGGCTTAACTAATGTGGGCTAGAAAATAGAGGTTCCCTGGAGCTCAGTTGATCTGGGGAGTGGTGTGGTAGATCAACATTATATCTCTAGGAAATATGAGATCCTCATCAAATTGGGTTAATAGGTCAGTGAAGGATATAGCAGTTATACCTAATGACCTGGGACCTTGGTCAACATCTAATGACAATGAGCCAGTAATGTGGGTGTCCCTTTTTGGCTACTCAAGGGAGTGTTGGGACTCACCCTGAGGGCTTGAGGCTTGGATAATGGGCTCATCAGGTTAAGACTAAGGAGACTCAACACTAATATTGAGGTCAATTGTGTAGGATGGTTAGACCTCTCGCTGAGTGGAGCCCTTTGTTCCACTCTAGCCTTTTTTGGCTTGAACTGAGGGGACTTGTTCAAGTAGAGTAGATTGAACAAGGGTTCGTTTGGGGCGTCTTTGGTAGGTGATTTTGATAGGATGGGAAGAAGTTATTGGCTGTGAAGTGGTGGTATCTAGTGTGGGTTTATCACCTGCTAGGCCTGCAGGGAAGTCACACAGAGCCATTGGCTCAAGCATACTTGGAAGGAGGTTTGTGAACCTTCTAGTGAAGTTAGAGGATATATTCTTTAGCATTTTGAAGATACCCTGCCTTATTTGAGGAACAACTAGAATATTTGCATATTCTAGATTGTCCTGATCTAACTCACAGTTGATTATGTGTTGGATATACCTAGGATACATGTAAAATGTGTTCCTAGAGAGATTACCTCGTAAGTTATTCAGCACAAACCTAGAGTAGTTGAATCTGAGGCCTTGTATCAACCCGTGGACTAGGCAGCCCAGATCATAAGGGATTTGATCCCAACCCCCTGACTTGTTGGATAAGTTATGCAGGATGACATGCAACAAGAATTTCCAGTTGTAGGAGAAGTTAAACTTGTAGACTGTGGACTTGCTGACGTCTCCTCCATATCCCATTTGGGTATATGTGGCTTCCAAGTCTTGTTTAGGGAATTCCGTGGGGGCGCCTTCATCATGAAGCTCCAGATGCTCCCTAATGGTGGTTTTACTAATGATAATCTTCTGTCTGCATACTCTTGACCAGATAACCCTTTGACCATTAAGCATGTCATTTTGACCATTTGCCTTAAATTTAGCCATATGGCTTAGGTAAATTGTGGGGTTTACATTCAGAGCAGTGAAATATGCTGATTGGGTCAGGAATGGATGATTGGGGCAAAATCGACATCCGTGAAAAAGTCAAAGATGGCGACTTGGTTGTGTTGGGGATTGAAGGCCGTTGTTTCAAAGGAGTTTAAGAGTGAGAAATTTGAGAGTGAATGAAGATTACAATGGAGAATTTTTGGCTTTTACAATGGTAAAGAAGATAATGAAAGAAGGTCGGAAATATTTAAATAGTGGTGAAAAATCGAACCGATAAGGTGAAAGGACGTTTTAGATTCTGATTTGACAGTGGCGGTAAGAAAGACTTTTAAAATATTCCTATAATAATCAACAAAATCTTACTCTTTGCGTAGTGGGGCCCAAAGATTTCCATTACACAGTAAAGTTTTCTTCTGGGAGTAAAATTGCTTCTGAGAGAGCACTTGTGTTTCTCTATCTGGATTGTCTTCCGAAGCCACTTTATCTTCCAAAGCAAATTATGTCTTGAAGAAAAATTTGCTTCCGAGGGTAAAGTGTTCTTCTGAGAGAAGAAGTTAGTAGCCTTCGAAAGGAAACTTAATCTATGATCAAATGATCTTCCGAGGCTAAAAACTCTTCGGAAGAGATGCAGAGGAATTTGTCTTCGGAAGATGAATAAGGATTTCTTTCGAGGGTAAATTTCTCTTCGGAATAATTTATATACAGAAAATTTTGAAGAAAACCTTTTGTAACAGGGCATAGAGTGTAAATAAACAACTTAGACATGACATGTTTTCAAAAGAATTTCAAAAGAGATTCACTAATCAATGTTGATCATCTCAATAGCCGTAACTAAATACTTAAATCTTTGTTTATCAAAGGCTTTGGTGAACAAATCAACATATTGTTCATTTGAATCAACTTTGACTAGTTTGATCAAATTTTTCTCACTTATATCTCGAATGAAATGATACCTGATGTCAATATGTTTTGTCTTGGAGTGCTTGACCGGATTTTCTGTGATAGAAATAGCACTCTTATTGTCTATGTGGATAGGAGTCTTCATTAAGTTGAAACCATAGTTTAACATCTGATTCTGAATCCATAGCAGTTAAGCACAGCAGCTTGCAGCAGCAATCTATTCAGCTTCAGCAGTAGATGTAGAGATACATGATTGCTTCTTGCATTGCCAAGAGATGATCCTTCCACCAAGAAATTGACATCCTCCTAATGTGGATTTCTTGTTAATATTGCAGCCACCGTAATCACTGTCAGTGTAAACATAAAGATTGAAATCCTTGTTCTTAGTATACCAAAGGCCCAGTTTAGGAGCTCCTTTAAGATATATAAGAATTCTTTTAACAACAATTAGGTGAGACACCTTGGGAACAGCCTGATATCTTGCACAGATGCAAGTTGCAAACATGATATCAGGCCTGCTTGCAGTGAGATACATTAGAGATCCAATAATTGCCCTATACTGATGCTGATAAGTGTGCTGCCCCTCAGAATCAAGACAAAGATTATGATTTCTTTGTATAGGTGTCTTGGCTGACTTACAAACTTTCATCTCAAATCTTTCTAGGAAGAAATCCATCTTTCCCATAGAACTCATTTTAATTTTTTTCCTCATGATACTTTCAAAGTCTTTGCACATTTGGTTATTAGATGAACCAAATATAATGTCATCAATATAGATTTTTACAAGTAACATATCCTACCCGGACTTCTTTATAAATAATGTCTTATCTATGGTGCCTCTGGTGTAGCCATTCTTCAGAAGAAATTGAGACAATGTCTCATACCACAACCTAGGTGCTTAGTGTAACCCATAAAGAACTTTGTCCAATTTGCACACATATTTAGGGTGTTGTGGGTCTTCAAATCCAGGTGGCTGACACACATAGATTTCTCTGTCAATATCCGCATATAGAAATGCACATTTCATATCAAGTTGATGGACTATGAAGTTCTTGGATGCTGCAAAAGCAAGGAAGATTCTCACAGCCTCAAGTCTTGCAACAAGTGTAAAGACATCAGTGTAATCTATCCCTTCCTCTTGTGTGTATCCTTAAACTACAAGTCCAGCTTTGTTCTTATGATCAAACCTCTATCATCTCTTTTATTTCTGAACACCAACTTGGGGCCAATAGGGACTTGACCAGGTGGCAATGGATATAGGTTCCGTATTTTTTGTCTTTAGAATTAAAGTAACTCCTCTTACATTGCTTCAACCTAACTATTGTCCTTGAGAGCTTCTTCCACCTTCTTGGGTTCCATTTAGGAGAGAAAGCATGAGTACAAGCAGACATTCCCATTATGAGTTTGTCTTCTAGTTCTCACACCTTCTAAGATAGATCCAACTGGATGAGTGTTGTGAATCCTGAGTCTTGAAATCACATCTAGTTGCATAGATAGATCCAAGTTTGAAAGGTTTTGCTCAGGATTGTGAACATTGATTTCAGCTAATGTCTCACACTCATTCAATGAGGACTAATTTAATTAATGAGTGATAAGATCAATGTTGTTTTACTGTGAAGCAGTATTAACAGTTGCATGTTTCTCTAGATTGTTGTCTTCATCAGCTTGGTGTTAAAAGTTGGAGTTTTTAGCTGATGAATTTTGAGGCTATACTGACTGATAACTTATCAAAGCTCCATCATTTCCTGTAATATTCAAACTTTCAGGACTTGTAGTAGTGGGAACTTACTCTTCATGTCTTCTTGGAGAAAGTGGCATAAGTCTGGGTAACTTAAACAATTGATCATCAGATAAGTCATTTTGAGTTCTTATTCTAGTTGAAACATCCTCACAAGATGGTTTAGAATAGTTAGGAAACAATTCTAAGTCAAAGATATAGTCAGGGCCATTCCCTTTAGCACAAGGAGTGTGATTATTTATAACAATATTGGATGATTCCTCAAATTGTTGATTCTTAATGTTGTATACTCTATCAGCTTTAGAGATTGAAGAATATCCAACAAAGATAGCATCATCCGACTTTTCAGCAAATTTTGCCAATTGTATTTTGTGTTAAGTATGGTACACCTGCTGCCAAATGACCTTAGAAAGCCAATAAACGGTGGCCTCTTGTTCCATAGCTCATAAGAGATTTTTCCATGGGGCTTAACAACAAGAACCCTGTTCTGCATATAACATGCAGTGCTGACTGCCTTTGCCCAGAAAGTTAGAGGTAGGTTTGAATCAGCTAACATAGTTCTTGCAGCCTCAATAAGGGTCCTGTTCCTACTTTCAGAAACACCATTCTGTTGAAGGGTTCTAGGTGCACTGTATTATCTGGTAATCCCTTTTGAGTTACGAAATGAATTGAGAAGATTCTTAAACGCAGTCCCTTAATCACTTCTGATTGTTTTTACCTTGTGATCAATTTGATTTTTTATTTTAAGATTAAAAGATTTTAACGTTTCAGTGGTTTCATCCTTAGTTCTTAAAAAAAAATACCCATGTGAATCTTGTAAAATCATCAACTATCATAAGGCAATATGGTTTCCTTCCAATACTCATATACTTGTGGGACTAAAAAGATCCATGTGCAAGTAAGTGTAATGGAGTGGTGATGGAATTAACTTCTTTGGATTTATGGGTTGCCTTATGTTGCTTTCCTTTAAGACAAGCAACACAGTTGTCTTTACAGAAAAACTCCTTTTTAGGCACTCCATGTACCAAGTTATTTTTAACCAGATTATTCATGGTTTTAAAATTAACATGACATTTTCTTTTATGCCAAAGAGTTGATTCATCACTATTTGCTTTGGAAAGAAAGCATGAAACTTCTCTTAGTAGGGAAACATTGTTCATATCCAGCTTGTACATTCCCCTTTCCTGTGAGATCTAAGAAGCACCAATTTCTGAGGAATTGTCATCCCGAGTTTGAGGATAATGCACTCGTGCTCTGTGAAAAGCATTTGGTACTTTTGATCATAGAACTGCAAAACACTCAAGAGATTGTGTTCAAGCTATTTGACAAAGTGTACTTTGTCAAGTTTTAACTTACCATTGGATTCATTACCTCTACCAGAAATGTATCCTTCGGCTTCACCTCCAAATTGAAAAACACCTCCATCAAAATGTTGAAATTATTGAAGAAGAGATATTGAAAGGATCTCGGATCTAGTTTGATCAATTAGGTTATGATTTGCAACGGAATAGTATACGAATTAGACGAAATTTAAACAAGAACACAAAGGATATTCAATGAAACAGTATGGTTATAAAGAGAGAATGTTTTCTGCAAAAGAGAATGTATTCATTCATACACAAGCTTCGGCACTTACAAATTAGGTCAACCTTCCTTTTATAGAGGAAAGGTGACGTCAGCTGATGTCACTTGATAGTGACATCTAACCGTTTTACAAAAACAACTGAAACTAACTAAATAACTGAAGATGTCCACAACAGCTGAGGACATCTTCTTACATAAGAAGCTAAGTATTAACTAATACTACAACTACTGAAAACAAACTACTGAACTACTTATTACAAACCACTGAACTGAAAAAGACAACTACTGAAAAGGAAACCATCACAACTACTGAAGAGTACTGCTTCAGCTGTTGTGACAACCTCTGAAGGCTTAGTCTTCAGACTTTGTCTTCAGCACTTGTCTTCAGACTTTATCTTCAGCACTTGACTTCAGACTTTGTCTTCAGCACCTGTCTTCAGACTTTGTCTTCAGTACTTGACTTCAGACTTTGTCTTCAGCACTTGTCTTCAGACTTTGTCTTCAGCACTTGTCTTCAGACTTTGTCTTCAGTACTTGGCTTCAGACTTTGTCTTCAGCTGATGTAGACTTCTTCAGTTGTTATGATGTCTGTGGGACTTAAAGGTTTTTCTAATCTGGCTCATTGGTTCTTTTGGTCCAACAAACTCCCCCTGAACCAATGCAGTCAAAACCTTTAAGATTATTGGAGTCCCACTTATTAGGCAAAAAGATTGTCTTTTTCTTCTGGATCAGCTCAGAAGTGACCATTTTAAGCACAGGCCTGGGAAGATGTTTCAGTAGATCTGATTGGCAAGAGATGGATGGGAACTCTGTCTTGGGGAATTGGACACAAAGTTTTTGTCCCATCCATGAAACCTACTTCCCCACAATGAGTCTGTAAGACTCTCTTACATAGGCCTCCAGGAAGACAACTTGTTCTTCCAGAGTGAGATCTTCAGCTGCTCCTTTAAAAAAGAACTCTGGCCCATAATATTCAGAAAGATATTTGACCTGTTTCCCATTCTTTAACTCCACAGTTGTTATTTCTCTATAAGCAAATTCATCAGGGTGATTACCCTCAAGTAACAACCGGAGTTCATTGCTCCTGACCTCTTCAAGCCTCTTGTAAATTAACCCCTTTTTCACCATTTTGTTTTCTAGTAACTTTTGGGGGGAAAGATTAGCTTTGTAGGCTTTCTTGAAGTCTTCTAAGATTTCCCATGGTGATACTGCAATGGCCAGCATGATCACTGCATCTACAATCTTCTTTACTTGGCCACTGTATCTATTTGGAATGATCTTCTTGTGAATTCTATGACTCACCCTGGGATCAGGCCAAATTCTCACTCTCTCCTTCTGATATTGAAAGGTGAATTTGAGAGCATACAACCTTTGAGCATGTTTCCTCATAGATTGTATTGATGTGGTCTGAGGAAAGTCTTTATCAATTAGGCTCAACAGCTGCTCATCATGTTGTTTATGTTGTTCTTCTTCTTCCAGCTTAACTTTTACCATTTGCCTCTGAATGTCAGGTGTGATTGTTGTTGCTTGACTCCTGGGCTCAGGCAACTTGATAACAGCTGAAATAGGCAGACTGTCTTTCTCATCATCAACTTCTTCTTCTTCTTCTTCTTGAAGCCTCAACACCCTTCTCTTCCTCTTGGGTGCATCATCGGCAATTGTTTGTGTTGGCTTTTTGGGTAAAGGAGTTGGTTTTGTGGGTTGTGAAGTTGGTTGTTTTGGAGTGGGAGATTGGACAGGCTGCTCTAGCATTTTGGTTGCAAGTGAGGCTTTAGCGTACTTTGCTAGATCAGTCCTCTTCCCAGCACCAGCTTCACTAAGGGCTTCAATGATCAATCCCTTTGTAAATACTTCAGACGAACAGATTTGGTTGGTTATCTCCAAAATACTGTCCCTGGTCCATGACTTTACTTCAATAACAGATCTCCCCAAATACTTTGCTATGAACCTGACCATAGCTTCCAGCCTTTCCCTTTCTTTCTCACTGTAACCAGCTCATCTATATTCGATCTCTTGTATCTCCAGCCTTCTGATCTCAGAATCAAGCTTAGCTGTATCAAATCCTTGTCTGAATAGCTGATCAATGATTTTATCCATTGATCTGCTATGATGCTCATCAGCTTCTTTGATCATGTCATCCAACTTTTTCTCAGAAGCTTTCTCATCACCCTTCCTCTTCTTGTATATGACATGAAAGTCTTTTTCTTTTTCCTTCTCCTTCTCCTTTTCTTTTTCTTTCACCTCCTCCTTTTCTTTTTCTTCTTCTTTCTCCTTCTCTTGTTTTTTCTCTTTCTCTTGTTCCTCTTCAACTCTCTTCCTTTTAGCTTCTTTCACTGACTTAGACTCCCCTTTTTTAGTTGCATTGGGTTCAGGGGTTTGAATGTCAGAAAGCCTTTTAGAAACAACATCATCAACTAAGGTTTTAATATTGGAGTAAAGCCTCTCATCAAGGGCTTAATGCACTATGTCAGTGATGATGAGAGTGATGAGAGGCAGGGAAGATTTAAAAACAGCAGCCATTTGCTCAAAGGGGTTCTGTCCCTGAGAAATGGTGCCAGAAGCAGAGGCTGGTGGTTGATTTATTTGGAGTGGCTTAGTGTTTGGGATACCTTCAGAAGAAGGTGCCATCTGTGGGTGAACTTGGGCAGATGGTCTTGATTCTTGAGACATTTTGGCAAGTAATTCTTGTAGTCTACTTACCTCAGCCTCAAGAATAGTATTATGGGCTAGAACGTCAAAGAAAAAGCCCAGGTCATCATCAGTGGGTGCTGAATCATCTGACCTCCTGATCTCATCAGGATGAACATGTGCTGAGTGTGGATCAGTATTCACACGTGCCCTTTGATCTTGGTACTGGGGACTTCCTGCCTCAGGATTATGTCCATCATCGGCAGTTGCCTCTGGTGAGGTCTTAGAGATGTTACCAATTGCATCCTGTTCATGTGCTGAATCAGGAGAAGTGGCAGCCTCACCAGAAGTTCTAATCTCCTCCTCCACACGGGGAGATTGAACTATGTAATCCCTATGCTGTGGGCTATCAGCAACACTAGAATCCTCCCTCTCAATGGTTGAGGTTTTCCCAGTAGTAATAGGTGCCTGGGGAGAGGGTGGAGAGCTGAGTCAGCACTTCTGTAATTATAAATGTTGGGCTTAGTGGGGCGGTTGCAGTGGGAGATAGGTGTGAAGCAGTTTGCACCTGGGGTGAATGGTGCTCTTCAATGACAACCTTCTCAAATGAGAGATGTTCCAGTAATGTGGCATCCCCTGAAATGGTTGCTTCAGGATCCTTTTGAGAGGAATCCTGAGCGGCTGTGGTTGGTGGAGTCTTTAGAACTACTGGTAGATTACTACCAGTAGTTTCTTCCTGCCTTTATGTCGCAGGGGCATCCTCAGGGGACTCAACTCCCTGAGTAGTCTTTTTGGGCTTTTTAGTTTTTGGCTTGATGGGGATTTTGGATTTGGAGGATGAGGCTGTGGGTTTCCGCTGCTTGGGTTTTAGCAGCTTGGCAGCCTCTTTTAGTTGTGTGTTCGAGTTGTGCCTGGAGTATACTTTAGGCAAAACTGCCACAGCAGGGACTCCTAGGCCAACAAGGCCCTCAGCTTTTAATTGATTTTCGATAATGGCCATAAGAAACATTGGATATAATATCCATCTGTTAGCCACAGGTTTCAAGGCCATTTCTTTTAATTCTAAAAAGATAATTTCAGAAAAATTTAAGTTTTGATGTTCAAGAATAGAATACAATACCTGTTGCCACTTGGACGACATTTGATCCCATGAGGAGGTCTTGGGGGCAAGGCAAACATTGACCATGGGAAAGATAAGGCGTTCAGGGTCATGGAAGTGCTGCTTCAAGATTGTGGTAGCACTTAGGTCACCTTGATATCCATGATGAGAGAAGGATAAGTTGGTGGTACCCTTAGGATATTCGGTGACGAAGGTGGCATCATTCAGATTTAGGGTTTTCCGAATAATGTTAGAAGTGAAAACCACCTTCTTCTGGTTGACAAACAACTGGAGAGTGATCTCGGCATCATTCTCACCAGTTGTGAGGGTGACGTTTGTCCATAATTGTTGTAGGGATTCGGCTTATATGGTTGGATTCAAAAGAAAGGCCGTTTTGTATGGGGATTCAACCATCAGATCGATGGCGTCATCGAACTTGTTCCAGAAAGCTGATTTGGTAAGGTAGGCTACACAGTTATGGCGTGGTTTGAGTTGCATGGTCGCCATTAATGCAGGAGGGAAGGTCGGAGAATTTTGAATGATAACGGTTGGGAAATGTAAAGTTCTGAAGTTTAGGGTTTGGTATTTATAGATTATGAAACGGCTGATGGAAAACAACTGAAGGTTTTGGTGTTGGTCATCCGTTGTTTGAAACGACTGAAGACATGGTTTTAACATTCAGATGTTATAAACAACTAAAGACTTGGTGTTAGTCATCAGTTGTTGGAAACTACTGAAGACTTGGTTTTGACTTCAGTTGTTTTGAAATGAAACAGCAGTTGTTTAAAACAGCTGAAGAGTAAACTTACTCATCAGTTCTTGTCGTCAATTCACAAATTTCAGTTGTTTCATTCTGACCTCAACATTTACTCATCAGACTTTGTCTGATTTTCAGACGTTTCATTGGTCATCAGTTCTTTGGAATATTTATTCATCAGCTCTTCTGAACATTTGTGCAGTAGATCTTTTTGAAATAAATACTCTTCAGAACTTGTGAACAAATATTGGCTTCAGTACTTATGTGCAGGGTTACACATCAGTACTTTTGGACAAATTTGTTCTTCAGTACTTATTGGTTAAAATTAGGCATCAGTAGTTATAACCACATCAGTAGTTGTAACTACATCAGTTCTTTTCAATAAATAACGTACTTCGGTACTTTTAAGTATTTTAGTCTTTAGTCTTTTTAACACTTCAGTAGTTAAAAATATTGAAGACAAAATAACTTATCAATACTTATTTTTGACTTTTGTATACTAATACTCATCAGTACTTGTGAACTGAGAGTATAGTATTAGTCAATTTATTCTAGCTGCAGCATACCAAGTCTTAGCACAAGATTTTGAAAAGTTGCACTATCCAAAGGCTTAGTAAATATATCTGCAAGCTCATCAGCACTAGGAACAAACTTTGGATCAATCAGACCTTTTTCATAGCAATCCCTGATGAAATGATGTCTGATCTCAATGTGTTTGGTCTTAGAATGCTAGACATGATTCTTAATAATACAAAGAGCTGAAGCACTGTCTATTAGTAATGGAGTCTTAGTCTCTATAATGCCATAATCCAGTAATTGATTCTGAAGCCAGAGTACCTGAGATGTACAACTTGCAGCAGCATTGTACTCTGCTTCAGCAGTGGATGTAGCAACTGAAGTTTGTTTCTTACTCTGCCAAGAAACCAAACAATTGCCTAGAAATTGGCATCCACCAGAAGTTGATTTTCTGGTTACTTTACACCCTGCATAGTCACTATCAGAGAAAGCAACTAATTTGCAAGAGTGCTCAGTGGAATACCAAAGTCCTAGAGATTGAGTTCCTTGCAAGTATCTAAAGATCCTTTTGACTGCAATCAAATGTGATTCTTTAGGTGCAGCTTGAAATCTAGCACAGACACAAGTCGCAAACATAATGTCTGGTCTAGAAGCTGTGAGGTACATCAAGGAACCAATCATACATCTGTAAAGGATTTCATCAACCGCTTTACCTTTCTGATCAGCATCCAGTTGTGTGGTGGTGTTCATGGGAGTAGAACAGGGCTTATAGTTTTGTAAGTCAAACTTTTTTAAAAGATCTTTTGTATATTTGGACTGATGAATGAAAGTTCCATCAGTGCTTTGTTTGATTTGCAAACCCAGAAAGAACTGTAATTCTCCCATGGCACTCATTTCAAACTTCTGTTGCATCAATTTTGTAAATTCATCACACAACTCTGGATCAAAGGATGCAAAAATGATGTCATCTACATAAATTTGAACAAGTAGCTTATGTTGTCCTACTTTCTTTATGAATTAAGTTTGATCTATGGAGCCTCTAGTGAAATTATTTTGAAGAAGAAAATTAGACAGTGTTTCATACCAGGCTCTAGGAGCTTGTTTTAACCCATATAGAGCCTTATCAAGCTTATACACCCAATCTGGATGTTTATTATCCTCAAAACCTGGTGGTTGACACACATAAACCTCTTCTTTTATTTTACCATATAAAAATGCACTTTTGACATCCATTTGAAAAACTTTAAGATTGTGGAAAGTAGCATACGCTAAGAACAATCTGATTGCCTTCAGTCTGGCTACAGGGGCAAATGTTTCATCATAATCAATACCTTCTTCTTGTGCAAACCCCTGTACAACCAGTCTGACCTTGTTATTGACAATTTGATCTTTTTCATCAGTTTTATTCCTAAACACCCATTTAGTGCCTATTGCACACTTACCTTGGGGTAGAGGAACCAGTTCCCACACTTGCTGCTTTTTAAACTGAAGAAGTTCAAGTTGCATGGCTTCAACCCATCCATTGTCTCTTAATGCAACATGATAGTTCTTTGGCTATTGCTGACTGATGAAGAGAGCATAGACGTAGAAATTGGACAATTGACTTCTTGTTGAAACTCCAGCATTGATGTCACCAATGATTTGAGACATTAGGTAATTCTTCAGCTCTTGATAAACAATAAGATCTGTACAAGTGTTTGGAGGAGATTCAGCAGCAACAGATGTTGATTCAGACTCTTGAAACCATGAAGGAGATGGCAATTCAAACGAAGTGGATGATGCAGAGATCTCATCAGCATTTGTTGTGGATGGAGCTGCTGAAGCTATGGGAACATCAGGTTTAGATGCCTCAGGCAGTTGAGCACTAAACTTGAAAAGGTGAGTACTGTCATCATCATCATCAGCACCACCAGGTGGAGAATTGTTTGTAGGAGCTGCAACATCTGGAGACTGATAAGGAACATATTACAGTATGTCCAAATCAAATAGCTCCACATGGTTTTGGGGAATTTTGTCTTTTGGAGATTCATTGAACTTCACATCCAAGGTCTCTTCCACTGTCTTTGTTCTGCAGTTGAAAACTCTGTATGCCTTGCAAGTAGATGAATAGCCAACAAAGTACCCTGCATCCACCTTTGATTCAAACTTCTGAAATGAATTATTTGTGTTAAAAATGTAACAGGGACACCCAAATGCTCTAAAGAATGAAATCAGAGAGGCCAAATGACGTAACACTTCATAAGGAGTCTTCATCAGCCTCTGATTTACTAAAACCCTATTTTGCACATAGCAAGCTGTGTTGATAACTTCAGCCCAAAAGGTCAGTGGCAAACCAAAATCAGCCAACATTGACCTAGCAGCTTCAATAAGTGTCCTGTTTTTTCTTTCCACCACTCCATTTTGTTCAGGAGTTCTTGGAATGCTATACTGCCTCTTGATTCCCATGGACAAGTAGAATTCATCAAGTGTGTGATTTCTAAATTCTGTACCATTATCAATCCTCACACACTTGACTGGAAGGGAATACTGTTTTTCAACATGCAATACAAAGTATATAATGGCTTGTGCAGCTTCATCTTTTGAATGCAAGAAGAAAGTCCATACAAATCTGGAGTAATCATCCACAATTACCAGACAATATTTCTTCTTTTCCATACTCATCACTTTTACAGGACCAAACAAATCCATATGTAGTAATTGCAAACAGGCAGTAGACTTTGGCTCTTCTATTGGAGGAAATGATACTTTGTGTTGCTTCCCTTTTAAACAAGCAGTGTAGTTGTCATCACATTTGAACTCCTTCATTGGCAATCCTCTCATTAAACCATGATGGATCAGCTAGTTTATGTTTTTAAGATTCACATGACCAAGCCTTCTGTGCCATAGTTTAGATTCCTGAGGAGAGGCCTTGGAGAACAGGCAAGGATGGCCTTTTAGATCAATTTTCTTTGATAAATCTAAGCCATATACTCTTCCTGTCCTGTTGGCCTTCAGGAGAGTATGTTCATCCAATACCTTGTCAATTAGATTCAGAACTTTCGAAGACAGAATCCTGCAGTTCTGGCTGGTGAAAAGGACAAAATGACCTTTATCACACATCTGATTGACACTCAAGAGATTGTACTTGAGATTCTCCACATGGTTGACATCATCAAACCTTATTTCACCATTCGAAACAAAGCCTTTGCCGATGATGTAACCTTTAGCATCATTACCAAAAGAAACAAATCCCTTCTTCCCTTGAGAGTAGTCATTAAGAAGAGAGCTGCTCCCTGTCATATGCATGGATCCTCCACTTTCAACATACCAGATGCTTCTTTGGCATGCTGAAAAACCCTGCATTTGTCAAAAGAAACTAGTTAGTTTTTGAGACCCAAACCATTTTGGTTTTAGGTCTGTTCTCATCAACAGATTTTGCATTAACTGGTTTGTCATTATTAACAGCCTGTGGTGATGGAGATGGTGCAGAAAAGGATTCCTTTGATTTTGGTTTGGGTTTCCTTTTCTGTGGTTTAAGCGTAGGAACATCTATTTGGTTGACTCTCTCCAATAGATGTTGAACCATCATAACAAGTTGTGTCTGATTGTTTGCTAAAGCCTTCAGTTTATCAGACACATCAGTTCTTGTCTTTGATTGATTCCTGTGTTGCACCATTTTCTCACTTTTGGAATACACAGACTTAGTCTGGTGTTTTCCTTCAGCTGTTTCCTGATCAACCCCTTCCTTCTTTTTGGATTTCTTTAAGGATTTTGGGTTTTCAGGTTGAGATGCCGCTGGTACAAACTTGATTTCAAACTCATTTTTCATTTTGTTAATTTTCTTTTTAATGTTCTTATCTTTGTTGAGTTTTGAACCATTTCTGTACCAGCAGTCATCAGTGAGATGATTGAATAAGCCAAATATTTCACATGGCTTTTTCTTCACCTTCAGTTGATCAACTGCTGAAGAAGATGAAACTACTGAAGATTTATTCTTCAGTACTTTCTTCCTTTCAGTATTTATGTTAAGTACTGACGGATTATTAACTATTGAAGATTTGTTCTTCAACAGTTTTCTATTAGTACTTTTGGATGTCCTGATAGACTCTTCAGCAGTTTTCAAACCCTTTTTGATTTCAGTGATTTGGGTTTGTTCTTCAGGTGTTGTGATTTGCTCTTCAGTACTTTGAGTACTTTGTGAGGCAAGACCTGAAGTGATCAACTCTTTCCTAATCATGTGTTTGTCAGCATTGGAACCAACAACTGTTTCAACATCAACTGATTGGTTTTCTGAGGTGCTAATGCTGACTTCATCCTCTGATTTTGGTGCATTATCAGATGGTGAATTACATGATGTGGATTGGTCATTGCTTTCTCCTTCAGATTCTACTTCTAATTTGGGAGTAAAATCTGTAGGAGGAGCAGTGTGATTATAACCAATTACAAACTTCACATTTGAATCTGTTTGCTTGTTGAGAAGCATCTCAAACCCCTTGCATGATGTTACCCAGCGTTCACACTCTACTTGGGTATCTGCAAGTGTTTCTTTGAGCTCCTTATATTTCTCTAACATGACCTCTTCCTTTGCCTTGTTATCAGTGATTTGACATTTTAATTTGGAAATCTCATTGTTCTTTTTATTTAAAACAGACTCAAACTCAGCTTTTCTTTTGGAAATTACTGTCTCTAGCTCAAGAATTTTATTTATTAAAGCTACATTTGCTTCTCTAATTGATGCAAATGTGGCTATGCATGACTCTGAACACAACTTGGCTTTTGCCTCTGAAGATACCTGTGATACCTGTGATGTTGAAGCATTTGAGGATGATCCATCAGTAGACTTCAGGGCCATAAGAGCAAGATTTCCAAAAGGATTTTCGCCACCATGTTGACTAGCACCAGGAAACAGTTGTTCATGATAGCCAAAAATATCATCTGGTAAACTGCACCAGTCAACAACTCCAGGGGTGAAAAAGCTATGTTATGGTTGAGATTGAGATTGTTGATGTGATTGAGATGATTGAGGCTCAGGTAGGGCAGGTGTTTGTTGAGCTGTGGGTACTTGAACCTGATTGGACTGAGGCATGTAAAAACAGGGGTAAGGATATGGCATAGGACCTTGAGGGACAAAATATGCAGGAGATGATTGAACTGATAATGGATGACCAGAACTGGTGGAGTGTTGCCCTTTATTTTGTGAGCTATTGCTTGGGAATGTCACAAAGGGTGCAGATGAGTTAGATCCAGATGATCTATACTCTCTTAAAGTGCCCAAGTCTATGGCACTTGTGACACCTCAACTTGCTCTTGTCAAAACCAACCTTGGTTTTGCCAGAGAGACCTGGAAATTTCCTACCAGTCCTTTTGTAAAACTTTTGAGATCTGATGTTAATCATTGCTATTTGACTCAAAATATCCATCTCTTCCAGATCATCATCTGGAATTCCTTTCAAATCATCCATCAAAAAGCACAAATTATCACTAACACCACCTGAATTATCAACACCAATAAAAGCATGTTCTCCACTGTTTGTAGAGAAATCTATATGCTCATCATATGAACCTTCTGATGCAGCATACTCTGACTCATGACCGACCAGTGCAGTATTTACTGGTACAAAATCATCAGTGAGCTTCCCAGATGAAGACAATTTCCTTTTCTGTTCTATCTCTCGTCCAAATGTCAACAGTTTCCCATGAAGTTGGGTGAGAGATAGAGTGTCCAGATTTGTACTGGAGCGTAGGACAATAGTATATGCGTCCCATCTCTCAGGCAGGGATCTGAGGAATCTGTTGTTCATCTGGCTATTTGAGTATTCATGTTTAACCATTTTCAACTCAGATATCAAACACGAAAATCGCTCAAACTGCTGAGTCAGAGACTCACCCTTTCTATGAGAGAATGTCTCATATTGCTGGGCAAGGATTTCTCTAGTGTTTGCCAAAACCTCATTAGTTCCTCCGAATTGTTCCTTCAAAGCAATCCAGAGATCATGAGCAGTTTCATGATGCATAAGCTCTGAATAGATTTCATTAGACAGTGCCATGGCCAGAATTCCATGGGCTTTAACATCAATTTCAAACAGTTTTAGATCCTCATCCGAATATTGCTCTGGTTTCTTCGGAACCATCTCATTCTTCTCCGGAAGACTCACCATAGGCTTGTATGATCCATGAACCACAGACTTCCAACATCCTGCGCTATTGATAGACAAGTGATAGAGCATTCGGCGTTGCCATATGTTATACTCACTCCTAACAAGCATCGGAGGCTTTGTTGAGGAGCCAGTATTGTGAGGATCATTTGTTGGTGTAGCCATTTTCATAAATTCAAGCAAGTTCAATGTAATTTTAACAAATCTAGCTCAAAACTCAACAATTCTGTTTTAAACACGAAGAACCTCAAATTAATTCACCGGAAGCAACAGAAAATCAAACTCTATAACCAATTCTTGCAAATTTGCTAATTCGATCAAACTTAGATATCAAAAGAGCAGTTTCAATGATCAATTGTTAAATCGATCAATGATTAACCAGCTCTAATACCATTTGAAAGGATCTCGGATCTAGTTTGATCAATTAGGTTATGATTTGCAGCGGAATAGTATACGAATTAGACGAAATTTAAACAAGAACACAAAGGATATTCAATGAAACAGTTTGGTTATAAAGAGAGAATGTTTTCTGCAAAAGAGAATGTATTCATTCATACACAAGCTTCGGCACTTACAAATTAGGTCAACCTTCCTTTTATAGAGGAAAGGTGACGTCAGCTGATGTCACTTGATAGTGACATCTAACCGTTTTACAAAAACAACTGAAACTAACTAAACTACTGAAGATGTCCACAACAGCTGAGGTCATGTTCTTACATAAGAAGCTAAGTATTAACTAATACTACAACTATTGAAAACAAACTACTGAACTACTTATTACAAACCACTGAACTGAAAAAGACAACTACTGAAAAGGAAACCATCACAACTTACTGAAGAGTACTACTTCAGCTGTTGTGACAACCTCTGAAGGCTTAGTCTTCAGACTTTGTCTTCAGCACTTGTCTTCAGACTTTGTATTCAGCACTTGACTTCAGACTTTCTTCAGCACTTGTCTTCAGACTTTGTCTTCAGCACTTGACTTCAGACTTTGTCTTCAGCACTTGTCTTCAGACTTTGTCTTCAGCACTTGGCTTCAGACTTTGTCTTCAGTACTTGGCTTCAGACTTTGTCTTCAGCTGATGTAGACTTCTTCAGTTGTTATGATGTCTGTGGGACTTAAAGGTTTTTCTGATCTGGCTCATTGGTTCTTTTGGTCCAACAGATATGTTCCCTATCATGTGCCTAGAGCATCCACTATCTACAATCCAAATATTTCCATTCTTGTCATATGGATGTCCCTACACATAAGGTGAAATGATTTGTTATTATTGGAAGCCCATGCCTTATTGGTCTTGGGCTCTTCCAATGTTGATGACATAATTGAACCAAAATATGTACATGGAGGTTCAACTATGGTTTATGAAGAAGAGATTTGGGCTACATTATCTTGTCTAATCTTCCATTTCATCCTATGGTTGATCAATGTAGATGAACCTAAAGAGGCTTGATCATCATGACTTGCCTCCGAGGCTTCTTTGTTCTCGGAAGAAGTTATCACCACCTTTTTATTCCGAAGCAGTCTTCTTCTCGGAAGAGTTCAAAGGATTTCTTTTATTCCTTTATTTGGTCTTGGGCTTGTCTTCCGAAACTATTTTCCTTTAAGAAGAATGAGTTTCTTTCGAAAGCAACTTAGCTTCGGAAACAAGCCTTCCTTTCTTTAACATTTGAACCATATGATAAGGTCCAAATGTGAAACCATCATTGACTCCTTCCTTCTTAACATTATTTGCATAATGTGTGCTTGTAGGATTGTAGTAACAATCTTTGGCCATGTGATTATGCAAGCCACATATTATGCATTTAAGTTAACTTTAATGGGGCATGAGAGTTGCTGTTTCTTGGGTGGTGTTTGTTTTTTTCCAGAAAAGAGCTTCTTGGGCTCTTTTGTCTGCACCAAGAAGAGAACGAACAGACATTTAAGGTTGCAGACTGTTCGTTTTTCGAAAGACAATTCATTAAAAAATTTCTTCCCGTCCTTTTCTTGGAGAAGACCCAACCCCACCTCTTCTAACATCTTCCAACCTCTTTCATCATCATCTCCAAATCTCCCAACCCAATTACCCCAAAAGAAGCCCTCGCCGGATTCACCCCACCGGAGCTCGACCTCAACACCCCATCTCTGATCTTCGCGGCAGCACTGTCTGCCACCGTCGTCCCCGCAGCCACCACAGCCACCATCGCTCCCATAGCCACAACCGGCCACCTCCATGCTCTCCGACCACTCAAACTCCTAGGCACCGGAGCCACCGGCACTGTCTTCCTCATCCACAACCACACCACCGACCCATCAGCCCACCACCCATTCACCCTCAAATTCGTAAACAAACGCCCCCACCACAACTCCGATCGCCATGCACTATGGGAAGTCTCCTTTATTCAACAACTAAACCAAAACCCATACCCATTTCTCCCCTCGTTGATCAGAACGTTCGAGACTTAACAAATCATAGTGTGGGGTGTTCCGTATTGCTCCGGTGATGATTTGAACGGCCTCTAGCACCGGCGGTGATGAAGACCGATGATGGATGAAGATGATGGATGAAGAAAGATGATGGATGAAAATGAAGATGAAGACAGTGGAGATTTGAAAAGTGGGGATTGGGAAGGGTGCGGTTTGGATTTAATAATAATAATAATAATAGTAATAGTAATAGTAATAGTAATAGTGGCGGCGGGGGGGGGCGGCGGCGGGGGGGGCCGCGGGGGCGGCGGCGGGGGGTCGGCGGGGGGCGGCGCGGGGGGGGAGGGCGGCGGGGGGTCGGCGGGGGTGGGCGCGGGGGGGGGGGGGGGGGGGCGGTGGCGGGGGGGGGGGGGGGTGGGGGGAGCGGCGGGGGCGGGCGCCGGGGGCGGGGCGGGCGCCGGGGACCGGGGGCGGGGGCCGGGGCGGGGCGGGGGCGGGGCCGGGGCGGCGGGGGCGGGGGCGGGGGCGGCGGCGGGGGCGGCGGGGGCGGCGGGGGGGCGGGGGCGGGGGCGGGGGCGGGGGCGGCGGGGGCGGGGGCGGGGGGCGGGGGCGGGGGGGGGGGGCGGCGGCGGCGGGGGCGGCGGGGGGGGGGGTCGGGGGCGGCGGGGGGGGGGGGTCGGGGGCGGCGGGGGGGGGGGGGGGGGGCGGCGGCGGCAACAGCGGTAACAGCGGTAATAGCGGTAATAGTGGTAATAGTAGTAATGGTAATAGTAGTAATGGTAATAGTAGTAATGGTAATAGTAGTAATGGTAATAGTAGTAATGGTAATAGTAGTAATGGCAATAGTAGTAATGACAATAGTAGTAATGGTAATAGTAGTAATGGTAATAGTAGTAATGGTAATAGTAGTAATGGCAATAGTAGTAATGACAATAGTAGTAATGGTAATAGTAATAACGATGATAACAACGATGATAACAACGATTATAACAACGATGATAACAACGATGATACCAACGATTTGTATATTAATAACAATTAGATGGTGGTGTCAACTTCAATTCACACATGGTGGTGTAACCCAATTTCACCATTTGTATATTAACAACAATTACATTTCTTATGTAAACATATGTATGAAAGTTGTGGAAAACACAAAATACCTACAGATCAATGACAATGGCTTATTTTGCAACGAAAAGAAATACGATGCCATGAATGGAAGCTAAACGACATGTGTTACTTGACAAGTTGCTTGAATTTCAGAATGCCATCCAAGGCTCGGTCAAAATCGCCATCTTCCAGAGCTAAAGTGAACCGACAATATCCTGGAATTCCAGTCCAAGAAGGTCCATTGATACACAAACCTGTGGCTCTCAGCATTGCTTCTCGGATGTTGCTATCATTGACCTTGGCTTCCCATATAGAACCATCAGTTTCGAGCCTAATGTTTTTGCCAAGATAAGTAGTTGGCTTTGCAATCACGGAAACACCTCCATGAGCTTCGATTACGTCCCACCCACAATTCTCAAGTGTCTAGGTTACATGCAAAATAAACAACAAATTAGCACACCATCAGAGTTCATTCAATTTCGCTTAAAAAATGTTGTCCTTGAAAATACAGAATGGAGCCCCAGGTAACAACTATAAAAAACAATGAAAACAGGCGGGGCTGGAATGCTGGATGTTACCAATAATAAAATACATTTTGTATAAACAATTTTGTTATATTTTTCTAAAATATAGTATTTCAATTACAAAATAAATATAAAAACTCCGGAGGCTTTGTGCATAAAAAATACACTATGGGTGACCTCAACCCATTTTACCCGTTTCATGTGAAGATGATCTTTTTTTAGTTGTATTTTTCACCTTTGACCTGTTTGAATAACCTGAATTGACCGGTCGGAAATAAATGGGTAAGTTCCCATGTCCATAGCTGCTGGAGTTTACAATAGATAAAGTATATACTAGAATGGAAACAAAGAGATACTCGAATCATTTTGCTAGATTAAATGCATACCTCTTTCAAACGCTTAAATCTACTAGCAAGCAGTTTCCCCTGTTCCTGAACAATTTCTCCTGTTAAATCCAATTGCTGCTCTCCAAGTTCAAGTAATTTCTTGGCAGTATACCTAAGAGTACTGTGAGGTTTATTCAATCCCAAGAAACTATGAAATGAATCAGCCAAAAATCCTTGCTTCAGAACTAGAAACCCGTATGCAAGCCCACCAGTAGATATCTTAAAAAACAACTCTCCAAGCAAAAACACACTGAAAGACGGTTTTCCAGTTAATCCTGCTAAACATGCATCCAGATTCCACCCGTCCCAACCCTTGGAGTTAAACTCAACACCCGAGAATGAAGTATCAATAATAACCCTTGCCCCATATGTAGCACAAATTGTCAACAAGCTTTTCATCTCTTCATTGCTGTAAAGTAAACCTGTTGGGTTTATTGTTGGACCTGAAATATACACCCATGGTTTATTAACAGTCTCTAGTACCAAACTAAGATGCTTCTCGGTTAGTTTAAAACCAAATTCAGCCTGTGTAGGTATAGACACGATGTGTGCATTTAAAAACTTGGCAGCCGATAGATAACAACCATTTGAACCAACTGGGACACATAGGCTTCCCCCTTCTTCAATGCAGCAGAGGACAAGTTTATTGAAAAGAGCAAGGGGGAAGTCTGCATATATAAATTCCGCGGTGTGTTCAACTGTGAAGTTGTAAGTATTTTTTATGAATTGCCTAAGGCTGGGTGTGACATCACACTCTGACTCGGTTACATTCTGCCTTGCAAAACTTTCAAAGATTGCAGCCTTAACTGGGGTTGGTGTAGGCAGAAATATTTGATCTGCATCCATGTGAAGAAAAGAGGATTTCTCAGTTTCACTCGATGACAATTCTGCTTGACTCAGAACTGAGATTGCTGAACTTGAGAATCCTATCATGTCTCCAGATTTCACATCCTCAGTTTCTCTCTGGAAAAAAAGAAGAATATAAAGAGGAAATATTATACGGGGTTTCCCATCACAAAGTGACAAAATCAAAAGGCAGATATGACGTATGCAATATTTGACAAGTAATGTGGTATGCCGTTAGAGGTGGAAAGATGGGTGGTTACGCAGGTTGAAGCAAGTCATTTTTTTAATTCACAGGTTAAGCCAGGTTGAGTTGATTTATAAAGCACTTTTTTCTCTATTTTTCTTTTTTTCTTATAAGAAAATAATGTGCCAATTCCGATTGTGGACAACTTTATTACAATAATAATCTAAGTAACCAACAAAAAAACTTTAAATTAGACTATAAATGTAACACTCATTTAGCTAACTTTGGAATAATTTAAAAATAAAAAAATCCTTTCTCCTATTAGCTAACTTTTTTTAGCTATGACTGATTTGGCTTCATTTGAGATAAAACACAACCTAAATCACAACTTCTATTTAAATGATTTAATATTTCCACCTACACGGTTCCTTAAACGGCACATCCATTGGCCCAAATACCTCAAATTTACAGTCATATGAAGGGGCTGCCTTGCATGAACCTAATTGCCATGTGGCATGAAAACATGCATGTTACATACCATTCTTACTGAAAATGTAGGATTACAAGTTTAGTTTGTGGATACATGAAATCAAAATGGTGAGCTTGCTTTTCCTGGAAACTGTTAATAAGTTGGTTTTTTTAAGATATCTTTGACAAACGTCCCTTTAAGATTCTTTGGACAAATATATGATTTCACTATTGCAAACCCTTAATGAGCACTAAGTTCCCATTCCTTACCGGGCACTAACACAGAACAAAAAATGTGGTTTTCTGCGGATAGTTAATATAAAGTTATCACATATAGAGCACTAAGTTCCCATTCCTTACCGGGCACTAACACAGAACAAAAAATGAGGTTTTCTGCGGATAGTTAATATAAAGTTATCACATATATAGTGGTTCAAGTACATGAAATAAACCTCTGCAGGTGGACGTCTATCAGGAAGCTGAAAGGACAGAAGCTCATGGAGAAGACAACCATAGTAATATTGACTAATCAGAGCAGTATTGCCTTGTAACAGTTCCACACTCCTTGACAATGCATCAAAAATAGTTTGTTCTTCCGATATCAGAAAAGCTACTTCTAGATCACTATATACCTGGAAAAAGACAACGTTATTATAAAGTATATACTTAAGCTATATGAATGTAAATAGAGGCATTAAGAGGGGTGACTTGTGTAATGGTTTCAGGTTAATACGGGTCATTTTTACTACTGGTTAACATGGGCCTGGCAGGGTTGCATTGGCTTGCAAACACTTTTGATCCATTGAGTGAGTCCATTGACATAATACACAACCAAAATGGACCCACTTATGTGTAAATGGGTCACATTCCCTTCTGTAGTTGAAGTAATTATCATTTTGTGAAGAAAGAAAAACATACCTGATTTCTTAACAAGCCACATATTATGGCTGCATGAGAAGGCAGTGGAGTTCTAGCAAGATATTTCAAGACCCCAATTGAACTGGGAAGACTTGAAAGCTCAAACTGATCAGATATGTCTATAAAAGACGAGATCCAATTTCCCTTGTAACACGTAAAAGATGCTCAAAAGCTGAACTAGTAATTGCCTCAAATTGAGCTATCCCTGTGACCACTACTTGTGGCTTTAACTTTTTTATTAGCTCAATCATCAAATCTGACTGGCGTGGTGCTTCGATAACAGTTATTACATCAGTTGCAGTTTGGTTGCTCTATTTGTGCCAAAAGGAATGTAACCTATGATTAGCTCTTTGAATACATTATAAAATATGCTATGAAATTAAAACTCTACAACATGGTTTTGGGGGTGGGTGGAGAGAGAGGGGGGGGGGGGGTTGAGGGGGTAGTGATCTGGATATGTAGAATGCGTGCAGAAAATACTGAGATTTAAAGAAATTTTATGGTTTGGAAATAAGTAAGGCATAATATAAATGAATAAAAGTTAAAAGACATTTTATTGAGAATACTCTTTTAAATGGTACACGCAATGGCAAGTAATACCAAAACCAACAATTTAAAATTCAAATGAGATGCTTCACAAAAACAGCGTACCTCAATTTCTAGTGATGTTAACCATTGCCTAGGTAGATGCCGGGTTAGATGTTCATCAACAATGGCAAGACGTGGAGTGAACAACCGGAGGGAATTCTCGATAGCAGTAGCCCTTGATGGAAAAATAGCAACATTCTTGCAGAATGATTATAAGCATGTCAGGGATGCTACTAATTTGTTACCGATGAATGTAACTTGTAAGATAAATTATTGTGTATGTAGAAAGACTGCTATTTTTTTCTTTTAAATTTTTAAATACACTATATGGCTATATTCCATGACGTGTTAATAATTGCATACCATGTTTATAAGTAATTTGCTTGATATTAACTAACACATCAGCTCAGAGTTATGTTACAATCCTATAGCATAATTTGATGTACCATGTGACAGATGATATATAGAAACATAAATACGACAAGTGTTCTTACATCAGCACTAAGTGGTACATGGTGATATGTTTTCATGAAACCTGCAATAAGATCACGGAATCTTTTGTTTCCGGTTGGAGGCTCATATGGTAAGCGAGAGCTATCTTTTAAAACACCAGCAAGATATGCTAGAAATGGGATCTTCTCATCCGCTACGGAATCATCTTCGAAAGATAGATCCAAGGAATTGCTGATGTCGTGAAACCCGTTTTTCAGAAACCCAAAAATCTTCTTAACCTGCCAGCTTAGATTTATCAGTACTTGCTACATTTTCAGATTACTTCGTGCCACACAGACACACACATAAATACGTGTCTATCTATCTACACACACACGCACGCACACATATGTATGTGTATATATAGGAGATTTGCCTTACAAGTGTAAAAAGTACACGGTGTCGAAAATTTTTAGGCATGTTGTTTGTTTCTATTTTTTTTTTTAATCTTTTTTGAATATGGTGTCTTAAGTGTTTAGACATGGTGCACTTAAATTTTAGATCTGACA
Source organism: Flaveria linearis (assembly GCA_024085815.1). Classification (NCBI taxonomy): domain Eukaryota; kingdom Viridiplantae; phylum Streptophyta; class Magnoliopsida; order Asterales; family Asteraceae; genus Flaveria; species Flaveria linearis. The sequence continues at coordinate 37,193,039 of CM044001.1, read as the reverse complement.
CCATGTTTACAAAGAAACAAAAAAAACAAAAACACAATGCCTAAAGTTTTAAACACCATGTACTTTATACACTTTTGAAAATCTCTTTTTAAGGATAACCCAAACCTACGTATGTATGTATGTATGTATGTACATATGCATCTATATATAGAGAGAGACAGAGAGTGGGGATCAAGTGAAAAAAAAACCACTTTCGTGAGAACACTATATCAAAGAGTCTTTTTCCCTTTGACATCACTGTTTTTTATAAACTAAAATTTTCCAAAAAAATTAATATTCTTTTGGTCAGCCCAACTTCATTGTGAAGTTGATGAAATCATCACTGTGAAGGTTAGGGTCAACCTTCACTGTGAAATTGTTATTTTTTCTTTACAAACCACCTATCATATCACCTTCTGTTTGTTAAATCTATGGTTGTTCAAAATAATGAAGTTGAAAAACGGGATTACCATAAGTGGTTGTTCTTACTACACCCAATCGTTACACACACAAAGTATTACGAAATAATAGAAAATGTAATAGTAAGGGGGGTGAGAGGGTGGTTGGGGGGGGGGGGGGGTGGATTCTGTAATTTGATTAGTTGGGTGTCTCAATTGTAAGCAAGCAACTAACTGTCTAGTTAGTTGCTTAATGATATAATAACGATTTTGTGTACTGAAATGAGCTAATGGATTGTTGACCTACTTAATCTTCTCTGAAATTCCTTTTTCTCCATCGCACACAAAATGGATTGGTTAACAGGTCCTCTTTTATACCGATTGGATTAACCCAAAATACTTTTTGTCAGGTTTCTAAATTATTTATATAAAAATTTTATATGTGCGACTTTGACCTGATTTCTTTTACTAATTGTTTTTTTAATCCTTTAGAGATATTACTTATACCAAATCAGCCCATTCGTAAGTAAATGGGTCAAAATATCTCAGCAACAAGTTTGTGCGTTAAGAGAAAGGACCTGATTAGGATGCCGAAGCTGACAGCTGTATACAGACAAAGCATGGGAAATCCTTCCACCAGCCTTACCAAACGCCCATGCTGTTCTAGCACAAATGGGCTGGTCTCCAACAAGTCCCATGAAGAATTCAAAACGATGTGGATTATTCTTCTCAATTTCAACTAAAGCTGAAATGTCAGTGTCAGAAGCTTGAAGAATTTTAGTCTGCCAAAGCTTGTTAACGCGAAGCCCACGACGCTCAAATAAACGTTTACAAACACCTTGCCCTGGACGCCCTCCCATATTAAAAATCATGATTCCCATTGGTTTAATAACATCAATTCCTTCTTCAACTGCCCTGGCAATTAGACCTAAACCAAATTGATCCTCAACAAACCCCTGTACATACAATTGTTAAATTTTATTTAGCCTTCAAACATCGGATTAAGAGTTAGCATGTCTCATGTAAAAAACAGCATTTGTATCAATAAATCAATTCTCCAGGGCTATGCATCTTAAACATTCTTCTTGGAGAGAACCAAATGAGAGTTTAAAACACGAGATTAGTAATACATAATTAATAGCTAGATTATCTAGTAACTCATCCACAATGAGACTACCAAATCTCCAAGCAAATTACTTTTTTTGTAAAAAAAGTTTATACAAGTTTGGCTGAGAGTTGAAAAGGCTATAAACAGGCATAACCTTTGATGCTAAGATATCTACCTTAATGAATTATCATTATAATCAAAATAACATCTATATTTGAAAATAAAGATCTATCCTAAGATTTGCAAGAACATTGTCAATGTTGGAATTAGAATTAATAAAGAAATCTAAAATTTATTTAGTCTAATTAGAAGTCAATTATAAAAGTCGAACTGTGACATTTAGAAAGTAAAATTTGTATGATTGTAAACCAGTGTGTTGTTTAGGTTAGCAGTGTGTAGATTAGATTAGCAGTTATTTAACCGCCAAAACCAAAGGGTATGAATACCCTAAACATGTACGATTATTGTGTGTGGAATTACATTCTTATTTGTACGATTATTTAGTCTAATTAGAAGTCAATTATAAAAGTCGAACTGTGACATTTAGAAAGTAAAAATTTATGATTGTAAACCAGAGTGTTGTTTAGGTTAGCAGTGTGTAGATTAGATTAGAGGTTATTTAACCGCCATAACCAAAGGGTATGAATACCCTAAACATGTACGATTATTGTGTGTGGAATTACATTCTTATTTGTGTGTATCATTGTGTTTTCCCACCCTCTGTTTATCGTGAGCCCCTGGTTCCCTGCAAACATACATGCGCACAGTCAAATCCATATAATAGTTCATCCAAATTGATCCTGAACATAGATCCAAGAGGGCCTGTGAGTTTTGCTTAAAACCCAAATTGCATTAGGAAGGCTGAGTTAGTTTTAGGCAACCAAAAATTTAAACTTCATAGAGTATCCTTGTTCTAGTCTGAATAAGGATTACAATCTTCTTGATTATAGAAGGTGTATATAGACACGAGTCAAAAGTATATTAGTTTTAGTATAGACAGAATATATTGAACTACAGTTTAGATTAGACTGCTAAAACTCATCAACTGACCCACAACAGATGAGTTTGAAAAAATGGGATCCTGAAGTTCATAATATGGTAACTGAATCCTCACTAGTTTGGCTAAAGTGTGTTTCATTTCTTCAAGAAATATTGGAAAGACAAATGAGAAACAGAAATAAGAAAAGGTAAATATATTGTCTTGCAGTTACCTGAAGTGCACAATAGTTACTTAGTGAATGCAGAAACTCCTCGCTAGCATTTTCTGTGATAATTTTCGACATTGCATCTGGATTTGGGTTAAGAATCTAGAGCAAAATGTAGAATGAAGATTAATACCATATGAGGAAAGTTAGCAACAACTCCTACCAGCAATAAAACAACATAAGATGATCATGACTAGAGGTGGCAAAACCGGTTAGTCTTGCAGGTTAGGTAATGGGGCAAAATGGTAGACTTTTAGGCTGCTCGAAACCAGTCGGGTTGAGACCGGTGGTGATCAAGTATAAGGGAAAATTCCCAAAATGTCACTTTTCCCTATTTCCTTCAAAATATCTCCCCAAAAAAATTTATTCTCAATATGTCCCCTCCACACAAGGCACTGACGCCTCTAACGACAGGCGTGGGCACCTGTATAGCGGGCCACTTAAAATCATACACGTGTCCTTTAAAAAATGTTATTTTTTTTCAAAGTCACAACGTAGGCGCCTGCCTCCACGACGCAGGCACCCGCCTCCACAATGTGGATGCCCGCCTTTACCGTAGAGGAGCTCGGCTATTTTTAACTTTTTTCTTTTAAAAATCGCAACAAACTAAAGTTCATAAACTAAAAAATGACACGTGTACAATGTTGAGTGGCCAGGTTCCCATGCTTGTTGTCAAAGGCGTTTGCGCCTTGTCTGGTGGGGCATTTTAAGAAATATTACTTGGAGTGGACATTTTGGGGGTAAAGTATGGAAAAAGGGACATTTTGGGAATTTTCCCCAAGCATAACGCAAGTAAAGCCTCTTGAAAGAGACTCCTTAAGATTTAAGGCCCCTAATTTATCTAATATCAAATTCTCACACAGAGAAGAACCTATTTTTAAAAATATAGAAATACCATAATTCATAGATAAATTACGATTTAGCCATGTTAATCTATTTATCTCAAATAATCTCAAACTTTTAAATATGTTCTTATAAAGTAAATCAAACTATTCCAAGTAATGTTAGTTTAGTCAATTAAGAACAGAAACAATATTTTTAGTTTTCTATTTAATAAAGTTTCAATCACTTGATGAGAAAATGTAAAGTAAGTAACCTTTAAAGTTTTTTGGAACACATTCGCATTCTATATAGCAATGTTTGATTTTATTCAAAACTAAGCATTTTAAATAAAATCACACTTATGAATTTTGATGTATTTAAACGCATAGTATAAAATTCACAATTCCTTTTATTGTTGTTAAGGGGGAAAATGGTTATTCCAACATAAAGTTACCAATGTTTACGATTATTATCTCACAAAAAAGATTAAGTAGAATGAATGTTTTATCGGTTAGCGATTAGCAAAGATACACAACAAGAAACTAATTATGAATTTAAAGATGAATTTGCCTAAGCAAAGATAAAAAAAAATTACCTTCTAGCGTTATAATTTAGAAATCATAAATTTTAAATTCCCTTTAAACCATTGAATTCGGTGGCATAACCATGGCGTTGGGTTGACCTGAAACACTTTTTACAACTATTTTTAACTTTCGTTAGATTAGTGTTTCAAATATGACTATAAAAGTCATATTGATGCCATGAATATGATCTTTTGAATAAAGTAACTTAGAATGTTTAATTCATTAAACATATGGTGGTCAAATTTCCCCCCGTGTGATCAGTTTCCTTTTAACTAATTATTTTGATTTACACGCTTAACCAATAGAGATAAAACATAACACAAATCAACCCATTCATATCTAAATGGGGAGAAATTTCCTCTAATGAAGACAGATAGGAGTCATAGGAATGATGATAATACCTGCGGTATGCATCCGACAATCCGTTCAAGCTCTATATGGTTATCTCTGCAGTAAGATAGTAAATCAGATTCATAAAACTCTACCCTGTCAAGCAAAGTTTTGTTCTCTTGGTCATAAACAGGTTGTCCATTCTCATCAAACGCATTTAAATACAAATTTATCCATGAAATCTTTACTGCTCTTGGATTTATATCAAGGCCATAAACCTGCAAGACATTGTGAAAGAAGATATTTCATTAGTAATAGATTCAAGACATTCCTTCACTCCAAACAGATCGACATAAAGTTGAAGGATAAAAAAAATCATGACCTTCGATGGCAACCACTTGTCAGCAATGGCTATGGATATCCATCCGTTTCCACAACCAAGCTCGGCAATTGTCTTATCCTTAAAGATAGAGTCTGGATGTCTATTTAACCCCTCAAAGAAAGTAAATGACCAGTCTTCAGGCATAAAGATGCTTGGTATCACCATCATTGTTAATTTCTTTCTGTCCTGGTAACCTGTGCTAGCACGAAAAAAGTCAAAGAAACATTCGAGTCCAAACCATAAGACACAGTTAATAAACAAAGACTGCGTGAATATATACAAGTTATTAAAGCTGATAATTGCATAACTAAGGCCGATAAACTAGGAAAACTGTGAATACTTTACAAAAGAGTGACATGTCCTATTTGCCTTTGGGTGTACCCATTTATTCCAAACATATTTCCACCAGTAGACAAAAGGATGAGAAGCCCACGTCGATTCCCATGCACTAGAAACGGAGACGGCATTCATCAGGATGAAGTAGCGAGTGAAGTTTGCCCAGAAAGACAGCCCCGCATAAATTGAATTTCTTGAATGGATATATGATCCAAAAATCACTTTACCTATAGCAAATGCTTTTCTTGAAAGTTAAACTATACCTTTGACTCAGTATACCATAAATGAAGGTTACTTATCGATGGGATGAGCTCACAGCAACCATACAAACACCATGTTACAGAAACTAAACCACAGAAAATGTGGTTGCTAAACAGCTTGGATTTCTAGATATATTATGATGTTTAGTTGGGTCTTGGTGGTAGATTGTCCAACACTTTTGTTTGCTGTTTTCATGGTACTGGAGATAGTTAATTTTCATGCCTTTTCTCCTTTTATGAGTGAGATATTACAAGATGTCTCACTCGGAGCAGCCTCTCTATCTCCTTTTATGAGTGAGATATTAGCAGGTAGTTTTATCTGTTTAAATTCTCATGTAGAATAGAAAATATAGATTAATTTTCTTATCCGTTATTAGATTGACAGTAGCAGGAATGAGAAACTAGGCAATAGATTCACTCAGACTTGATTTACCTCTAGAAGTCCGTACAAATTTCCTGTTGATTTATCTCAACTGAGGATGAGAATCGTCCTATCTCTTTGAGGATAATACTTTTAATGTCTCTACATTTTACCAATACGTTCTACAAAAACAGACATACACTCAAACTAACAACATAATTGTCATCCAATCAATCCTAATCACAGCAATCAGAAAATAAAACGCCGATTAACAGATTGCATCAAAAATCAACACTCAAGAACACACTAAAACACTCGCAATCAAGTACACAAACATACATATGTCACACTACGGACCTTGATTCGGTTCGAGGTAGATATCCTGAATCTGGAAATGGTAAGTATCGAGACAATGCGGTGAAACTCCATCACTATCGAGCTTTTTCTGCAGTTTTGCGAAGAATACCCTAGCTTCCGTTCGGGTCTCGGGGTTCTCGAGGCGCTCCAGCAGTGATCTCAATGCGCTGTAGGCAGAATCACCTGATTGTGAGCACTGATTCAAGAACTCATCTATCGATCCATACAATCCACTCACTGCAGCCATTGATGGCGATTTGATCGAGTAGAATGCACTCTTACACACTCTGCGAGATCGATGGAGGATGTTCGCGGGATTTTTAATGTCAATGGTATGTATGGTTGTTGATTTCTGATGCAACTATTGGTTTACACTTTTGGCCCTTTTGGTTTCGATAATGTGAAGTTCAACCCCCTTTTGTTGGTGCATTTAAAATGAGAATAATTGACAACCGTTGAAAACTATTCTCAAGTTGTTGTATAATAAGAGGCGTGATAATGCTTTCGCCTTTTGTGTTGTTTTTTTTTAATAATTTACTTCATGCAATGATGAGAGAATATGTCATCGAATATTAATGATTTTGTTTTTTTAATTGAAAGTGAAGCGGAGAAGGAGAGAGGAAGTATCAAGTTTGATAAAATTGCTATGTTGCCACCGAATATAGACAAAATAGCTGCCTATGTATATATAATTACATAATATTTAAAAATCAAATGAAATGAATAGTTGCATATTTTGTGTTTTGGTTTGACCACAATAGTTTTTGGGATTTGCACTTTGCCCCCTCTCATCTGTGTTTATATTGAGAGAGTAGGATTGGAGATAGAGACAGAGAAAGAGTTCTTCGTGGTTGATGTTGCTGGAGACAGCGGAGGTGGTGGGCCCTCCGACCGCGCCACCGCAGTTACACGACCATCTCCGGCTTCCTTTGGGGTTGCTCTCAGATGATGGCCAGTGGCGAAAGAGGTTGGGTGGTTGAGGGGAGGTGCTTGATTTGGGTCGCCGCAGGCGTGCCACCGCCTCCGGCTTCCTTTTGGGTTGCGCTCCGACGATTAACAGTGACAAGGGGTATTTCCATCATTTTGGGTTTTCCTCTATTTAACCCTAGCTGTTGTTTGAAGTGAGAAAGGGAGATGAGAGGTTGAGGGGAGGTGGTCGGTTTGGCTTGCCGCAGGCGCGCTACCACCACCGTCGCACCACCACCTTCGGCTTTCTTTTCGGTTGTTCTCTGACTTGTTTTTGGGTTTTATGGTGGCCAAGATGATTGCATGCAAAAAGAGAAGGAAAGGGGGTTGGTGCGTCGCTGCCGCTTCGGGCCGCAATTTGGTCGATCGACGGCAGTTTGACTCCGTTGCTTCTTGCGGTGGTGGTGGCGCGCTCCTTCCTTCCATGAATATCTTCTCTTTTGCTTCGATTATGTTGTCTGAAACTTTTACATTTTGGTTGTCACTTGGCTTGGTTCCCCTGTTTAAGGCATTTGGGGTTTTCAGACGGTTGTGGAAAATACTCAACCAAATTTGGTTTTCCTGTTTAAGGCTTTTGTGACGTTGGTGATGACGGTGGGGTCGATTGTCCGTCGATCATCCCTATGTGGTTTGGCAGACCACGCAATGGGCTTCTTGGTATGAGAGGCGGCGGCAATGGTAGTGCAACCATTATTGTTACCCCTTTCTTTCATATCCCTCATAAACCCATTTATTGTATAACGATTTATACATGTGGTTGGGTACATGTAATTTATCGAGGGAATGTGTCGATGATGATGAGGACGACGATCTCATCTGAGATTTGGATTTGGCTCAATGTTCATCACTGGTTTCTTTGTTACTAACATGTCTCGAGGGCTGTGATGAGATTCAAGAGTAGTTTCAGTTGCTTAGGCGTGGCTACCAATTATTGTTAGCAGCCGCACCTGAACACTAATTCTGATCCCTAAGTTATACATTTTTAAAATTGTTTCAAACCGGTTATCACGCGCGTAACACGCGTTGATGTTAAACACTAGTTGGAGTCTAAAATGCTTTTGGGCTTTTTAAATAGACGATTTGAGACTTCTAGAAACATGGGTCTTAAGAGTTAACTATTATATTATTATTTTAATATGTTATTTAGTTATTTACTAAAATCATTTAAGAAAATAAAAATTCAGTTTTATATAAAAGAGGAGATGAACAAACAGAGCTAGCAGAACAACAAAGACTGACGGCAAGATCAGAGCAATGAGGTACGATAGTAATGCAATCACAAATGCAAAAAAAATCTGATGGGAATCATCAACAAGAAGGTTGGTTGATAGTTCAACAAGAAGATGTTCATGCAAATAACAAGAGAACATTAAAAAATAGACGCGACTAATATCTCAGTATCGTTCTTCCTCTTAAATCTGTCAGAAGAGTGTACCAACTCAAGCATGTGGAAGAATAATAGACATATACATCTCTCTGGGAAGAAAGATAGAAACGAGAATGTTTTTGACTTCATTTGTTTAGAAGAGTACAATGATATGTTTGGAGCAAAATGTAAATATGATGAAGATTGGAAACGCTAAGATCACGACTAACATCACAAGGTATGACAGAAAGGGGCCAAGTTATTAATGGAGGCGATGGATATACTTAATATCATACATGTAAATATACAATTTTATTACATTTTAGACGACTTTGGTAGGTGTTTTATAGGGGAATTCTGGTACCTAATTGAACATTTGTCAACCTCGTAGGAAATAACAAAGAAACGAAGGATTAAGAGAGCAGCACATGGAACAAATGAAGAGATGTGGATTGGCACGAAAAACAAGATAGAGTTGTTGATTTTTGAATTTAATGGTGGACCACCAAGCTTAACTATAGCGGCCCGTGAGCAAAAGGGCACAAGAAAACCCGAATTAATCTCATAATGCACTGCTAACCACATCATAATGATTCTTCATTGCCCTAGTCAATGACATAATAATGGATAATGATTGAGTGTCAGGACAAGTTTAGCGGAGCACCAAGCCCTACCATAGTGGTCTGTGATGGCCTCACCAAAACAAACTTCTATTTAGTTCGGATTTTGACGACTTTAAACAGAGAATTCCTCATTCATTCAACATGATATCTTCTGAAACAAATCAAGACAAGAAATCATGTGACACCCATCACCAGAATAGGATAGGCTTAAACTTGACTTTGATTTTTCTATGACATGAACATGTGATTATGTGCTTAGGTGTATGACTAGGTATAATAAAAAACATTACATGTCAAAACTAATAGCTTTTAGTCATCATAAGAGTAAATCTTGTTTTATTTTAGTCTATAGATGCTTAAGATAATTATATCTTTCCTAAGGCACATGTCTACTTACATATGGTATTATAACTACTTAGCAAACCTCCAAGGCACAAGATATTTATGACTTAAAGATATAAAACATGAATCATAACTAAGAATATAAAACCTATAATCAAGTGGTTTATCAAGTAAATGCAAGAGCAAAAAAACATATAATACATATGTAACATAATAAAATTTAAGGTGCAACTTGTAATAATATCTCATACATAACATATCCGCATAGGTTCATGTACTTTGCATTTGACTAAGTGCTGGTCATCCCTATTAGGTGTCCATATTCGTTGTTCATCCGCATTAGTTGTTCATCCGCATATGTTCCTGTACCCCGTGTTTGACTAAGTGATGGTCATCTGTAATAGGTATCCGCATTAGTTGTTCACCAGCATTTGCTCCTATTATCCACACTTGTCAATAATATCTGCATTAGGTCAATGTTTCCTGCATTAAACTATTGTTGCCCATATTGAAGAAAGTTTAAGAATGGAACAAAGGGGTTTGATGAGAGAGTGGAGAATTTAAAGGAACCTCCAACGCCTAAGGTGGTAATTCAGTATGATGATAGTGAGGATGAATCGGAGAGGGAGACTTCAAAGGGGTGTGTAATTATGGGGCATTTCAGAGGTTCAAGCCCCCAACCATCAACGTTAACAGAAATGCTACTGCTGCTCATTATTGTGTTAGGGAGATGGAAGTTGTCTTAGGCATCAGCAAGTGTAAGGAAGATCAAAAGGAGAAGTCTACCACCCATTTGTTTGTTTACTTAATATTATGCTGGTGGAACAATATTGTTTAAGTTGAGGGGAAACTAGCTATAGAGAAAATGAGTTGGTCGAAGCTTAAAGACAGAGAAGTTTATTAGTTGAGGGTGTGGTACTTACCTGACCTATATAAAGTATGTTAATACGCAGGTGTTTTAACTATCGGATGTACATGTGATATGTGACTTCCTTGATATATTTCCCGAGGATCTGTCGGGAGTGCCACCCGATAAAGAAATTTAGTTTCAAATTGACCTAGTGCAAGGAGCTCAACCCGTCACCAAGGCACCATATCACTTAGCTCCCTTAGAGCTAAAAGAATTTATGGCTCACTGCAGGAGCTCTTGGATAAGGGTTTTATCCAACCAAGAATCTCTATAGGGTACTCCAGTGTTATTTGTTCAAAATAAGGATGGAAGCATGAGCATGTGTATCGACTATCGTGAGCTCAACAAGTTGATAATAATGAACTGGTACCCATTATCCAGAATTGATGAGTTTTTTAATCAACTTCAATGTGCGAATTGGTTCTCTAAAATAGACCGTAGATCAAGCTACCAAAATTAAGGGTAAAGGAACAAAAGATTCCAAAGATGACATTCCATACAACTGATGGACACTAATAGTTCCTTGTAAGGTTATTTAGATTGACTAATTCCCTAGCTGCATTTACGGATCTGAATCGTGTATGTCGACATATGTTAGGTAAGTCAGTGATCATGTTTATTGATGTCATCATGATCTACTCAAGAAGCAAGGAAGATCATGCCGATTATATTAAGGAGGTATTGGAAACATTAAGAAAGGGGAAGTTATATGCAAAAGGTTTCAAAATGCACATTCTGGTTGCGGGAGGTCCAATTATTGGGTTATGTTATTAATCCGGAGGGTATTATGGTAGACCCCGCCAAGGTATAGGCAATAACAAAGTGGAATTTTCTAAAAACGCCATTTGATATCCATAGTTTCCTGGGTTTAGCGGGTTACTATAGAAGATTCATTCAAGATTTCTCTAAAATAGCTTATCCGTTGATGAAAACGATACAAAAGGATGTGAAGTTTGAATGGGGTGAGGACCTGAAGAATGCGTTTATGGAGTTGAAATCAAAGTTAACTCAAGCTCCCGTCTTAATGCTAACTAAAGGGAATAAAGATCTGGTCGTGCATTCAGATGTCTCATATTATGGTTTGGGTTGTGTTTTAATGTAAAGATGGGAGGTCATAGCCTATGTTTCTAGACAACTAAAGATCCATGAAGCTAATTATCCTACACATAATCTGGAATTGGCAGCCATGATGTTCTCATTAAAGATATGAAGGCATTACCTATACGAAACTAAGTGCATGATATTCACGGATCATAAAAGTCTGAAGTACTTCTTTGAGTAGAAGGATCTTAATATGAGATAAAGAAGATGGTTGGAGTTAATTTAAAAGATTATAATTGTGAGATTCACTATCATCCGGGTAAGACTAACATGGTCGCTGATGCCATAAGTCGTAAATAGAGACCCGAGCCTATTCAGGTAAACGCGTGTCAGTTAATAGTAACACCAAACATGATGCAACAGCTTAAGGACTTTCAGGATGAAACATTAAAGGAGAATTAGATCAATTTAGATAGAATTAAAGGTAAAAATTATGAACTTTCCTTGGTGTTAAAACCATATTTGGACGTATATGGATTCCGCGTTATGGAGATTTTGGAGGAAAGATTATGGATGAAGCACACAAGACGCGATAATTTATCCATCCGAGCACCACCAAGATGTATCATGTTTTGAAAAAAGATTATTAATGACCAGGGTTGAAGTGTGATGTAATGGATTACGTGGAAGATATGCTTTGGGTAGCATTATTGATTTCGGTAGAAGTTAGGATGAGCACCAATCATTAGTAGAATTCTCTTACAATAACAACTACTATGCCAGTATCGGCATGCCATAATTTGAGATGCTATATGGGAGGAGTTGTAGAACTCTTGTATGTTGGGGTGATATCGATCAAAGCGAGTTGGAAAGTATTGAAGTTATCGAGGCTTATGTCGGAATAGTTAGAAAAGATCAAAGCTTTCATGAAGGCAACTAACGATAAACAAAAGCCCTATGTTGATAAATGGCGGTGACCAATTGATTATCAACTCAATGATAGAGTGATGTTGAGGGTATCTACGTGGAGAGGAATTAACAGATTTTGCAAAAGAGGGAAGTTGAGTCCGAGGTACATTGGGTCATTTAGAATGTCCACTAGAGTGAGAGAAGTCGCATGTGGATTGGAACTTCCTGAAGAGTTACATGGAATTCATCCTACATTTTATGTATATCATTTACGAAATGTTTGGCAGAAGGCAACGTTGTTATCCTTCTCAGTGATATTTTGGTTCATGAAAGGTTTAACTATGTAGAGCAACCTATGGCCATCCTGGATCGAAAAAGAGAAACATTTAGGAAATAAGATGATTAGCCAAGTGAAAGTACAATGGATATTGGAGACATCAAAAATGGGTTGGAAGCACTTAGAATCAAAGGAAGAAATAGTTGGCGTTATTTATATCTCTTGAATGAATAACAGGTTTCAATGACGAAAACTATATAAGGAGGTGGACTTGTAACACCCGAAACTTAAAAAGAAAGAAAAGAAAGAGTTAAAGGGGGTGGTTTTGAAAAAAACGTTGAGGGGCTAAAAGGAGATAAATGAAACTTTCACTCATGTGTGGGTCTAAAACGCAAGGAGCACCCCTACCCTAGTTCTCATGCACACAAATTACCCTTAACGTTAGAGAGAGAAAGCTCGTTGTGATTCTAGAGAGCATAAGTTGAAGATCTTGCAAACGGTATGATTTTTATGATATTTCTTCATAGATCTAAGCTAGATCTAGGCTCCTAAAGCATTTTTATGTGTTCCTATACATAAAGTTTGAAACTTTATGTGCGCATGTGTAGATCTCAATTCCCACTCTCGGGTTTGGGGTTTTTGACAAAGGGAGAGGATATGCTACAAAGGCTATATATTCTAAAAAGGATGAGAAGTAATTCTGGCCATTGAATCAACTCATTAAAATAGATCAATGGTTCAAAAAAACACGGTGGCAAACATGTAAATAAGTGGAAAACTGCTAATAGGTGGAGGGGCAAAAAAGTAATTTGACACAATGGTTGTTTGACACAATGGTTGTTTGACACAATGGTTGTTTGACACAATGGTTGTTTGACACAATGGTTGTTTGAAACAATGGTAGTTTGACATAATGGTAGTTTGACACAATGCTAGTTTGACACAATGGTAGTTTGACATAATGTTAATTTGAAACAATAGTAATTTGGTATGTTGGCATGTTGTTATATTTTGCTATGTGTTGGCATGTTAATATTTGTTGTTATATGTTGCTTTACATTACACAATAGTATTTTGGTAACTTGTTTTTATCGTCAAAATCAAACGTAAACAAAACTCTTCAAATATGACACAATGAGTCTTACGACACAATGAATACAATGACACAATGAATATAATGACACAATTAATCTTATGACATAATGAATCCTATTCTTGAATAGGCATGGAATCAACTTTTGAGGTGGTTGAAGCTTGTTTATCCTTAATGCTTTGAAGATATAAACTGCAATTGCGTATAATGTGACCAGGTTGTTTGCAAAACCCACAATTTCTCAACTTTTTTCCTGCTTGTTCGGTAGCTAACTCATGAGCTGACTTCATTCTTTTCGGCCTACCTTTTGTCTTTTGCTTAACAGGTACACAGAATTTTGCTTCATTTCGTTCGCTCCCTCCAATTAACTCTGCAAACTTAGACTTGTAACTATTCAAATAATCAAGATAAAAACACAACTCGTCTTTGTTCGTAACCAATTGATTAACAAATTTGTTTTATTCAGACACAATGACAATACAAAAGACACAATGACGAACAAAAAGACACAATGATGATATCTAAGACACAATGATGATGTCAATCAATAACAAAATTCATATAACAAACACAACAGCATAAAAGACACAACATATAGAGACTCACCTGATATTTATAAAATATGTTCAACAACATATTGATAATGTCCAGAGTAATCTAACAGTATAGACATAATAAATGTTTTATTCAGACACAATGACAACAAAAGACACAATGACGAACAAAAAGACACAATGATGATACCTATAACACAAGGATGATACCTATGACACAATAATGATGTCAATCAATAACAATATTCACAGAAATCAGACAATATAGACACAATGATGATCCAAACGATAAAATTACGGTGCGAAAATTAACATACTATTTCAATTACAGTATATAATCGTCTTCATACGTACCAAACTGATGAGCAATCGTCGACATCGGCGAAGTAATTGATGTAAAGCAATCTTCAACAGATGAATTCGATCGTTTGAATCTTCAACGATTAAAATTGATGTAAGCTGAAACTTCGTATGTTTAAATCTTCAATGATTGAAATTGATGTAAGATGAATTCAATCGTTTGATCGTTTGAAAACCTCAATCGTACAGAAAAAGTCAATATATCCCACACCTTCATCTTAATAAATTAGACTTCCTAAAATACCCCTCCTTCCATTTTTAAAAATATGCCACATGTCACTCACCGATTGCTTCTCACACTTTTTAGATAATGTTCCCTTTGTATTTGAACTTTTCTCTTTGACAAAAAGGCTTCAAAGGTGAGTTCTATATCCATTTATTTACATCTTTTCTATACTTTAAGGCTATTATGCATAGTCACGGGATAAACCTTTGATAAATCTATGTTTTCTCCAAGTGGCACTTTTACTTAAATATCATGTTACTAACCCTATTTATATGACGTTTCATGCATTGTGTTAACTAGTGATAAAGCTATAGGAGGACTAGATTTATGAATTAGGATTATATATGACTTGGTTATGATACAGAAACACCAAAGATGAAATTAGGCAGAGGTTTTTACTCATCCGCATTAGTTGTTTATCCACATATGTTCATATACTCCGCATTTGACTAAGTGTTGGTCATTCGTATTGGGTGTCTGAATTAGTTGTTCATCCACATATGTTTTTGTACTCCCCATTTGACAGTGTTAGTCATTCGCATTGGGTGTCCGTATTAATTCTTCATCCACATATGTCCATGTAATCTACATTTGACTAAGTGTTAGTCATCCTCATTAGTTTTTCATCGCCGTATGTTTTTGTACCTCGCATTTGATAAGTGATCGTGGGACCGTTTAAGGGATGGTCAATACAATCAGTCTCACAATGAGAAGATCATTAGAGCACTTAATAGATCAAATAGGGAACCGGGTTTAAGTAAATGATACTAAGAACATAAGTAAGTAATGAGACAGAGCAAAGAACAGGAACAAGATAAGTATGGTTTTCAAGAATGTTGTGTATTGCTCCCAAGTTCTATTACAAGTGTTACAAAGCACAAAAATTAGTACAAGAACCTGAGACACTTTATACTACATCCTACAGTAGGCTCTACTTTAAAATCTAGCTGGAAACACTAATCTAGACAACAAGATCAATGTAAAGTCAAAAGGTAGATTGCATTTTGACTAGTGACTATGACATGTCATAGCTCACATCCTAATACATTAGAAAAGGATAAAAGGTACAAAGTGGAAAGTTACAGACCACATACCATAATCTACAATTGACAAAAGCATGGACCTTTTCACCAACTTATCTAAGTTGGTGAGTTTTTAGAGAGCAGCGGAAAGTAGTTCAGCTTTTGTTAAAAGGTGACCAGAGAAAGCATATCTTCTCTGTCTTTGGAAGAAACTAGTCTTCATGTCTTTTGGCTTCGGAAGACTTTGTCTTTGAAGCTTCGGAAGACTTCATCTTTGGACTTAGAAGATTCGGTCTTTGGCTTCGGAAGATTTTACACTTGGAATATTTTCTCTGAGTTGTGTAAAACTTCCAAAGTAAATCTACTCTGCACTTCATGCATGCATGCTATAAGCTCTTTAGTTACTTTGGTTGCATCAGCCTTTAAGTATAAACCTTACAGTGATGGTAATCCGTATTGGGTGTTCGCATTAGTTATTCACCCTCATTTGTTCCTATTATCCGCACTTATCAACAATACACGCGTTAGGTTATTTTTTTCCGCATTGAAGGATACTTGGATTATTTAATCAAGAATTCTAGCTAGGTGTTTGACTATAGATTGTCATCATAACTATTCTACTGTATGATCTCTTATGCGACTTATTCGAAATTAAGTAACATGTTATGCTTTTTGTTACCTGATGAAATAAATAATGTTATGAAAATTATTATGTGTAACTAGTTGAATATTAATGACTAAAAGAGTGACGGTAGAACCTAATAAATGTCACTCGGGCCCAATGATGAATGACAAGCCTTGTAAGCACTATGGATGGACTTTGATGAATGAAAAGCCTTGTAAGCACTATGGATGGACTTACTCTTGTGAGTAAACTAAACGAGATGGATTCATATTCATGATCAGGTTGTGTGCCTTGTAGTATGGATCAACTGTGAGGGGTTAGCTACCATGATAAATGTTTACTAGCAAGGGTTGGCATCTGTTGTCAACCAGATGTTTGAGCTCTTGCTTTGTGCAAACTCAGTTAATGAAAGAGGAAATATAATGAAAGAAAAAATGAAAATGAACACAATAAAGGATGTTATAAAAGTCCAATTGAGTGTTATAAATGATAAATGTGTGTTCATTAAAAGAAGTTAAAATAAATTTTTATCCGTATTAGTTGGCAGGAAATGAAGGATGTTGAGGATGACACGAGAATTGAAGCTACTTGGCATTTAAGGATTGACATCCATATGTGTTTAAACCATTGTTTTAATTTGAGAAGTACAATTCAATGTTTGTGTAAGAACATATGTTGTTATGCTTTTTAAGATAAATGCTTATTTTTGACAAGATATGTTATGGGGTGAATGTTTTAAGTTTTTACGCTGCAATGTTTATATGTAATTCTTTATGTGATGGTTGATCAACTATGAGGTTTTTCGAAAATAGAATCTTACAATTTTCACTAATAACCTAATTTATATATAACACTTATACCTTTGATAAAGAATTAATATATAGAGTAAGCTTCGTTTTTACTCCCTGTGGTTTGATCCAAATAATGGTTTTCATCCAAATGTTTCAAAATCTTGATTTTGCTCCCTGTGGTTTGCAATCCGTCTCGATTAACTCCAACCCACTAACGCTGTTAAGTATTTCTGTTAAAATCAAGGGTATTTTAGTCTTTTTATATATAAGGACTATATATGTAAATTATTCAAACTAGTAGGGGTATTTTTATAAAAATTATACATGTATACTCACACAACCTAGCATCTCAAACCACCATCTGCCAAAACCTCCCACCGCCGGTCATTGCTCTACCGTCGATCACTACTCCACCGCCGGTCACTTCTCCACTGCCCGTCACTTGCCTCCACCACCGGCCACCCTCACTCTCACACTCTTTTTCTCTTTCTCGCCACCCACCATCGCAGTCTACCAAAGAAGAAGCATCTCAAAAACCCTAATCAGGGCTTCGATTGAGGTGTGCAAAGGTGAAGAGATCTGAAAATCAGAAACCAGAAACATAAATTTAAGGTTGAAGAATGAGATTTAGGGTTTGAATCTAGAAGACGAAGATATGAATTTGGGCACAACCAGATTCAGTTTTGGTTGGATTGTTGTTAGGGTTTCTGATTTTTTGATGGTTATGATGTATATGGTGGTGGTGTGATGCTAGTTGTGCTGGTACGTGGTTATGCCGGTGTAAAGGAAGTCGAGTGCGACGGCGACGACATGGTGGTGGTGGTTCGAATCTTTAATTTCAAATGTGGGTAGTGATGGCCATTTTGGTGGTTAGTTTCTGTATTTGTTTTCAATTTTCAATTTGTAAGGAAGTCCGATGGCGGTGGTGGTGTTGGGGGGGGGGGGGTTGGTTTGTGGTGGCAGTAGCGGTGGTGTTGTGAGGGGCGGTGGTTTGTGGTGACAGTGGTGGTGGTGTTAGAGGCGGTGACTTGTGGTGACAGTGGTGGTGATGTTGTTTGGGTGGTTTGTGGTGGCGATGTTTTGGTTTTAGGAGCGGTGGTGTTGTGGTCGCAGACACGGTGGATAGTGGTGCCGATGTTGTGCTAGTGGTGGTGGTGGTGGCTGTGGATATTAAAGAAAGCTTATTTGGGTTTTATGTAATATAAAGTAATAGTTGGAATGGGAATAATTTATATTTTTAATCTTTATTATTTAAAAGACCAAAATACCCTGGATTTTAACAGAAAATTTTAACGGTGTTAATTGGTTGGAGTTAATCGAGACGGATTGCAAATCATAGGGAGCAAAATCAAGATTTTGAAACCTTTGAATGTAAACCGTTATTTGGACCAAACCATAAAGAGCAAAAGTAAAGTTTACTTTGATATATATAACACTAGGTTAGAACCCATGTATTACATGGATGGAATAAATCTAACTTATTAAAATCATTATTTTTTATGAAAGTTTTGTATATTAGATATTATTAACCATTGGTAAAATAAGAAATAAAAAAAGTATATGAAAAAAAATTATAAAAGATATGTAATGAAGATTAAGCATTAAAATTATATTTTAAAAAATGATGTAATTAAAATCTTATCGTTTAGTAAATCTTAATAAACTCTTAGCATAAGAAGATTTACATTTTAGATACATAATTGCTTAGTTTATTTACTTAAAACCATTATCATTTAATATTTTAAAGGAACTTATCAGTAACTAAGATAATTACTTACTAATAGTTAAAATCTTGAAACACAATTAAACAAATGATTTTAAAATTAGTATTGAAAACTTTTAGGTGCTTGATTGTGTAGAGAAATAATAAAATTATTAATCTAAAATGAAAGAGAAAAATACAAGAAAGGAAATGAGAAATTCATATAAGGAAAGGAGAATGAAAATTTAATAAGTGTTTAAAATCATTTAAATTAAAATGTGTATATGAGTTTGGGCTGGAAAATCGACCTGAGAATGCATAGAATTGCGACACGTGTCCTTAAAAACCTTGGTTTATTAGAATAGATAGATGTGGCAAAATTGTATTGTTTCCTTTACAATTTTAGTTTACAATTTGTTTGTATTGGTTACTAAATTATTCCCAAGGTTTTCAAAAAATGAGATTTTGGAAAGAAAAAAAATAAAAAAAGTTTTAGAATCTTGTTTGACCGCTATCCGTTTCAAAACATTCTCCGGTCTATCCGGTTACCGACCGGTTCCAGTAAAATGATTCAAATAGACACAACCGGGCAGTATCTATGAGCTGTTCCTGGTCCAATTAATTAGACTGACCAGTGCGGTCTGGTTCTAAAAGCACTTGGAGTAGACCTTCCAAAAAGTTCCTTCGCACCAATATATTTACTACCAATTGGGCTAAACAGAATGTTAATGCGTACTATCCGAAATCAAAGCCATCCCCCCCATGGTACCCGCTATGAAGAGCCGGGTAGTTGTTCATTTATAGTGCTTTGTTACGTATTTTTTGTTTCGCATTTCCATTCTTTCATTCTATGTTTGTCTAAGATTTTGGCTGCTTATTGTAAAATGATTTATTAAAAGCGTTTTTATAAATTATAAGTGAAAATGAGAACCTTTTAGGGTAAACATGACATGTGAAAATGCATGCCAAAATATGGAAAAGATCTCATCATACACCCTCATGCTTCTTCGTATTTGCTAGTAAGTAAATATCATTTATAGAGGATAAACAAACAATACGTATTTGCTAGCAAGTACATATAATTATAGAGGATAAACAAAGGATACAACATTCAGTTTTACATAACTAACCCATAGGTGACAGTCGAAGATCGCAAGCAGTGGAATACCAAACATCCTACCATGCGCGATACCAGTAATGAACATATTCAAGTAAACGATACATCCATTCACTTATTTACATTGAACTTCACTTTCATTCTAATCGGCTAATAAGTTAAGCCGATTTAGCAAAACCCAGCTGCAGATTTCCATAGTCAAACACTGTGTGGTAGACCCCCATGAACACATCTCCAAGAATCCTGCACCCCACGCGTGCAACAAAAATGTAAGCTATATGAATGAACTAGATTCTGGTAGGAGCCTATGCATCTCATGAGATAGAGGTAAGATTTTCCCTCATCTCGTTGTTGGGTATGCTTATTTGTTCGTTATAAATGAACTAGATAAAGGCATTGGTGTTCTGTCTGAAGATATAGCTTACCATAAAGGACCTGCTGGAGGTGGCACATCCAAAGCCATGAAACCGCTGATGCAGACAGCAGCAATTCCTTCTCCGGTTTTCAGAATATACTAATAATCAAAGGAAACCAATGATTATTTACAAGACAATAAACTGAGTATATGACTATGTAAACTCTTTTGACTTCAAATATAACCCGAATTATCAAAGTGGTCAGAAACATATCTTCAAGTGGAAAAAAAATCATTTTGACACCAAAAGTCAAAGTTTACATATACAGATATAGTCTAATGCATGAAGTAGGAAACCCATACCTGTTCTGGAGTGAGGGTATAGAGCTTTTCCCCAATGGTGAATGAAACATTGGGCATCTTAGAGAGGCTATTGCAATCTATTACTGATTCTCCAGCTGGGCTTGGTATGCTCTCACAAAGCTATCAAACACGTTTAGTTGTATACATGTGCATAATATATATGTATAAAGGATTGTAGATTAATAATCAAGAATCACCTTATTCACATAACTTAACACGGCTTCCTTAGTCTCAGATTGTCGCAGCTGGTTTTGCATCCAAACAACAGCCATTTGACACGCTTCACATAAAACTGAATCCCCAAGGCCCCCATTCTCTTTTTCAACCACTGTTTCAATATTTGAACTGCATAAGAGTAGAAGTTAACTATCAAATTCAAATATTGCATTATCTAATTAATGGATTCACTTAGCAAAGCACAACAATATCAACTGTTCAAGACTAGAACATCTGGTTATCATATAACATAAACAACAGAATAAGGGAACAACAATGATATGGTGAATACACATTCGTACCTCACAGATTGGCTTCCACTGGAGAAACATAAACCAGCGGCTGAACATACCTTTCCAGGCGTCACCTGAAAGTCGTATTATTGGCATAAAAGATACTTCTTTAGCTTCTATACGAAGAACCAAAATCACAAAAGAGGCTAAGACAATTAAAAAATGGAATACAAACCCCGGATACTAGCAGATCCCAAATCATGTCTCCATATTCATTAACAATTGTTTTGCATTCACTGCTAAGTACTCCTTCAGCTCCAATTGCATAGTTTATCTCGGTCACAATAGTCTGAAATTTACAAAGTAGTTTAGCAGATACAACAAACATGTATTTATAGATGTGGAAATAAAGGATGCATGTGAAACACATACTGTTGGACCAGCAAGCAAGGATGTTCCGGAATCCACAATAGCAGCACAACCACCCTCGCAGAATCCTGCACATGAAACCATTGTAAGATAATGACTGCAGGTGGAAAAATGTGTGGGCAGGCATGTTAATAGATGAAATATCAAAACACGTTATGGCGAAAACTGGGAAATTTTTGGTATCCAAAAGATTGATATGGAAAGCTGTTTCTCCCATTAAACTTGCATAATATCAATTTACCCTCTCCTCTCCTCCAAGTAAGGTGCTGTTAGATAGCTATCTTCTTATAACTATGACAGGTTACGGGATACGACTTACAAGTCATGGTTTACAGGTTACAGGTTAAGGATTTAGGTTATGAAACTTTGAAGTGTATTCCGGAGGAAGAAAGAGAGAGACCTATATGGACATATTATAAATTATTAAAATGTATTTAATGAATGGACAAATACAAAATTTGAAGTGTTATTTATGGATATATATTTGATATTATGCAATTTTTTAGGGAACTATATGACAATGCTCCTTTTTATAAATAAACAGTGTCAACTATGATATTATTTCAAAATTTATTGTAACATTTTGAATAAGATTATTTATAATATCTTATGTATTTAAAAGACTCTGTGACCTGCTCAACACATTAGACATGTTTTCGTTTAGCTGATTATAAGGAGTAAACTTAACGAGAATGGACCCTAGTAACGAATAAATGGGCTGAAATTGCAACCTCTAGTATTATGAAATAGTAAACTGGAGTTTAATGGTAAAAGTTACCTGTAGATTGGTTTCCAATAAGGAAGTCTCCCATGTCAAACTGCATGAATATTTATAAAATTACAAAATGCAAGCCAATTAAAATTTCTTTTAACAATTTGTGTGGCCAAAACTTTTGGTAGACACGCACCTGCCAATAACCCTTTTTAGTGACAGGAACGTATGAGTGCTCTCCTATATAGTGTTTTGGATCAACACCACCAAACACGAGTTCACCTCCCTCTTCATCAGCTTCATTCCGGTTAAGCCAAAAAGAGAATACCTGCTCTTCAACAAGTCCTTGTTCTATCATATTATACCTGTTAATAACCAGAAGATAGTATGTCATATACAGGACACATTAATGAACAGGACCAACATCAAAAGATGTTTACTTCGATCAAGAACAAGTACAACTAGTACCAGACTGGCTGCAAGCCTCCAACTGAAATTTCTTTAAACCCAAGTCCAAAAATTCCATCAAATTTTCCAATTACAAATGACAGACTTCCTTCTTTAGTAACTTCGATAAATTCCTGAAACAGAAAGCATGTTATTAATTGCTTACCAGAGAATAACTGATTGGTACAATGTTGCAGACACAAGAAGACTTACCTGATCACTGACACAAAGATCACCAACTTGAACAGTATCTTTACTAGAGAATCCAGAAATCGAACCAGATCCATAGTTTATTTGCAACTCGTCCCCTGATCATTACAAAGAAAAAAGATACAAGCACTGAGCACAAACTATTCATCAAGTCTTGTTTTTTGGTAGCAAAAGCTTTTGGCTACAACATAGTTGCAACAAAAAGAAAAATCATGGTTTGCATTTCTTTACCAATTTTTGTGTAAGTAGTTGATTTTGTTCCCTTAAACCTGTTATGGAAGTAGCAAGCAATCTGCATACAGTTGCACATATTTAGTAACACATAGTAATGAAATTTTGCGGATTGCAAATTAAGATGGAACTTACAGAAAATATGCACTTGGAGGATGGAACCCAAAGATTTGAACTGCCTGTATCAAATATCACAGTGAATGTCTGAGGGGGAGAACCAATACTAATCTCCCCATAGTATTGGGCATCCAAGTAGTTGGTTAGAGGGACCAAATCTGCATCGGACTCCCCCAAACCAAGTAGCCTGTTCTCAATACTTTTGACGTACTTGTCTCCTTTTCTTGCAGCTTTAATGTTACTAATATCCAAAGGTCGTTTCTTGACATTAATTCTCAGTAACCCATCAGAGGAAGCATCGAGCATGGAAGTTAAGACAGCACATAAACACAAAGCTAGCCAGATACTACGACTCCCCATGATGAAAAATTCCCTGAACAAGATGCGCAGTTATAAGCAAAAGGAATCTCAACTAATTGTATACTTTCTTTGAGGTATGATATACTTTTAGGAGGCACACATAAACAAACAAACAAACGTAATAGGTAATAGTTTGCCCATTCCACGGGATAGAGGGACTTGCTTCCAAAGAGAACCCAGGTAAGAGGCACATACGAGTATACTAGTAAAAAAAACTCTAATACAAAACTCTAACTGAGATCAGGAAACAAAAGATTCAACAACCAAGGAATGCTTCTCCAGCCACAAATCTTTGTTGCAAACGAAAATTGTAATCATGTAGTAATTTTTCCCATCCTTCAACCATCTTTTAACTTTTCCAGTCAAGCATATCATATATGTGCTACGGATGACCGAAAAGAAATGAGCATAGAAAATCATCAACTAAAGTTTTCTTGTAGGTTAGCATAGTAATCATGTATCCAGCCTAAAACCCGACAAATCCGTATAACTTTGATGTTAGAAACTAGTCTCAGTGACTTCAGAAGTCGGTCTAACAACCAGAAAACATAAATCAATCAACAAATTGCGAAATGATAAACCTAAGATTAAATTACAGATTTCGTCCTTATTGGGTCCTTAGGACTTAATCTCTATTAAAAACACTGGACATCCATAATCTTATTCTATCCCACGCTTTACGTCCCTTTACAAAAGTCAACGTGGATAACCCTTTGTTCATCCAAGCAAAACAGTTGACCTCTCTGCTTTAAGTTTCTTCATATCGTGATACAAATTACGAAAAACTGAAGTACCCCAGGCAGAAACTCAAGAACAAAATCAAATTATTCTTACTTAAAGACAAAGATTAAGCGATAACCACTTTGTAGGGTAGGTTGTTTCCTATGGCTTGAACCCGTAACCTCAAGGCCGCAAAGCAGCAACCTCACCCGTTGCTCTCAGGCCTGCCGCCCTCAAAATCATCAAAGCTATGAAATATGAAGTGTAAAGAAATGGACGTGAAAGAAAAATATTCAACTGATGTTTCCTTATAGATTAGCCAAATAATCATGTATCCAAAAATTCCATATAACTTGGAAGATGGAAAGTAGTCTCAGTGACTTCATAAGTAAGTCTAACAACCAGGAAACGTAGATCAAACAACAAATAACGAAAGGATTGATGAGATAAACCCAAAGAAGCACTTGATAAGAAAAAAGTCAACGTTTGTTCATCCAAACAAAACTGTTGATTTTCTGCCTTAACTTAGTTTATACGTAATACAAATTACTAATCTGAAGTACCACAGCTAGAAACTTAAGAACAAAATCAAACGATTCTTAGTTTCTTACTTAAAGACATAGATTAAGCGACAACCACTTTATCAAAGTGTTTAAATCAAATAAATAAGCAGCATATGATGCAGTAAAAATCAAAACCACCCATAAAAAGTACATCAGATTAAGATCAAACCAACAAGTAAACTGATAACAGATGAATATCTATGAAACAAAGTGAGCCCAAGCAATAAAACAAAATACCAGACAAACTCATAAGCTAAGTGACAGATTAGTGAAATCAGCAGTTCATAGAGCATATAAAAGCAAGAAAATCAAAGATTAATATGATGAAAAAACAAAGCAGATGATGAAGGATGTACCTACTTACTTAATACTTACTTACCAAAAGATCGAGTATGGACTATGGAGAAGAGCAGTGAAGGGTAGCTGAGGAAAGATGGTGTCTGGTGTTTAAGAAAGCACGTCCTATAAATAAAGATCATTGGGTAGATGCTTCCATCATCACATGCGAATCACGTGAGAGAGTTGTGGATATTGTGTTTAGTTCGGGAGAAAGCTAAATATCTCTTTTAATTTATTATGGGTGATTGGGTGGTAGGTACGAGTCCTGTTACCGTTTAGACTATTAATTAAGGGGCCTACTAAAGAGACGCCCTCTGGGATAAATGGACGCCTTCTTTACAGGCCGTAAGGCCCTTCACGGGCCGTATGGCCTGTCGGTAGTCAAATCAGTCATTCAAAAACGTAATTCAAAAACGTAACGGCCCGTGAATATGAACACGGGCCGTATTTCTTCACGGCCCGTGAAGCTCGTCACGACCCGTTTGGATTTCCACTTACGGGCCGTGAACTTCTTTACGGGTCCTAGTTTCACCTTTAATAATTTGACGAGATATATTATTCCTCGCTTTTCGTGTAATTTTGTATTTATTACGTTATTTGATATGACGTAATATTCCTCGATAGTCGTGTAATTTTGTATTTATTACATTATTTGATATGACGTAATATTCCTCGATATTCGTGTTAATTATGTGACGAGATGCAATATTCCATTTCAACTACTATATAAACGTTAGTTTATAAATTCATTTCATAATTCAAATTTCTACGATATAAATTCATTTCATTTCAACTACTACATAAACGCAATATTCCATTTCAAGTACTATATTAACGTTAATATTTAACGTTACGATGTCTTTCTTGGATAGCAACTATTTATTCGGTTCGGAATCTAACTATTATCCTCAGGAGGGTTACGATTATTACGATGAGGCTGCTTCAAACTATTTAGGACAGTTCGCGTCCAATTACGGTGGGAATGACGGCGGCGATGACGGGGGTGATAACGGTGGCGGTAGCAGCGGGGATAATGACGGTTCTGGTTCCGGTAAAAAGGGTTTATACGACACGAATCAGGTTATAAGATATATCATATTTAATTTTACTTTCATTTTACTATCATTTAGTAATAACTAACTAAAAATATTAAATTGATTAGGTTTTCTCATCTCGTGAAGAATTAGTTGATTGGGCAACTAACGTGGGGCGAGAAAATAGGTTCGTTATTGTCACCAAACGTTCAAAAAGAAATTCGAATGGTTTGGTGGTTAAAATTTGGTTGAAATGCGATCGGGGTGGTGTATATAAGGGAGCATCCACTCTAAGAAAAAGTGGCATGAAAAAAACAAATTGTCAATTTGAATTGCAGGGTAAGTACCAGATGCAGAGAGATGGGTGGATTATAGTTGTTGTGGATGATACTCATAACCATGAACCTTCTGAACACCTGGAAGGACATGCATACACAATGAGGCTCACCGAAAATGAGCTTTCTACTGTAAAGAATCTGACCGAGTAAAATATTAACCCTCGAAACATTCTAGGCACGTTGAGGGAACAAAATCCCAATAACGTGTCTGTGTTACGAACCATATACAACGCTCGGGCAAAAATAAAAAAGTCCACCAGAATTGGTGAAACCCCAATGCAGGTTTTTTTTCTATACTACAACAACATCAATATATTTACACCCCTCACATTGATGAACCGACAAATACCGTCAACGGGGTTTTTTTTATACATCCCACATCTCACACATTATGGCGTGCGTACCCACACGTGCTGATGATTGACACAACATACAAAACTAACTTGTATAAAATGCCTTTTGTTCAAATGGTTGGTGTGACATCCACCCTGAAATCTTTTTCTGTTGCTCACGCATTCATTGATTATGAGCGTGAAGCCAACTTCAGATGTGTGTTAGAGCAACTAAAAGCAACGCTGGAAGATAAGTGTATGGAGCCCCGTGTTATACTAACCGACCGAGACCTCGCTCTGATGAATGCGTCAGAAGAAGTTTTTCCGAGTGCTGTTCGATTACTTTGCAGATGACATATTTCGGAAAATATTGCTAAACATTGTAAGGCGAGTTTTTCAAATGAAGAGTGGGGTGCTTTTCAGCATGTGTGGTCGGTACTTATTAACTCTGAAACGGAGGACATATACGCTTATAATTACGACCGGCTTTATCGCAGATTGGTGTCCAACCATTCAAGTAAGTTTTCAAGTAAGTTTTCTGGCGTCGGATTTTCTGAAGGATTATATATTTCTTTACGTGGGACGAGTAGGTTCAAGTACTGATTTTATTCTCCAAAAGGTTGATTTAATATTATTCGTACAAACCACTTCCTCCACAAGCACAACCAATTGTAAACATATAATTAAACATTTAAACGTCATCCAAAATAACTCATAATATATAAACATAATTTTTCAATTTTTTTACATGTAAGGTAAATAAAACAATAAAATCCTACTATCTATGCGTCATGACCACCACCAGCATCACCACCACCAGCATCCTCCACATCACCACCACCAGCAGCCTCCTCGTCATCACCCGCAGGTCGTCTGACAAACGGAGGCAACTCCGGCCGAGGGGGGAGGTCGATACCCTGGCGAGCAGCAAAAATGCTGCACGCATCCGCCGTCCATACTAGCAAGGCCTGGGACTGGCGCAACAAATGTAGTGCCTCCGCCATAAACTCCCCCGTCGGCGGAATCTGCCGAATGATGGTCTTGGGAACAGGCGGTGGGACGGGTGGTCTGGCGTGTGGCTGGGGCTGCGGCTGCTGCGGCGGCGCCGGCTGCTCCTCCTCCTCACTCGACCTCCTCTAGCACGTCCCAGTCGATAGTGCGTGTCCCCTTCAGGGGACGTCCAATCAGCTTCCACAGCTTAAGCCGTGGCTGTGTCTCCCTCGGAAAACGAAGATCAGTGTGTGGGTCCAGAAAGTCACCCTGACCCTCGGGCTCAGTCTCCGGACGTGTACGTTTGCGGGGCGGCATAATCTGCAAAAAAAAATTTAAATTCACAAGAACAAAAAGGGTTACGGCCCGTGAAGCGGACTCACGGCCCGTAACCCTCTGAATTTTCAAAGGGTTACGGCCCGTGAAAGGAAGTCACGGCCCGTAACCCTTTGAAAATTCAAACGGTTACGGCCCGTGACCCATGTTCACGGCCCGTATCCCACCAATTTTTCAGAATTTTCAGATTTTTAAAATAAAATTTTAATATATTTAAACGATAAATACACAAAAATAAAATACGAATTTGCATACGTACCGTAGTAAGGAGTCGGCGGTATGAAAATGATGAAAAAACGGAGGTCGTGACAGAGTAAATCGTATGTGTGTTTAGGGGGCGTAAATGAACAAATGGGCCGTGAGGTCCTATATATTATCCCGCCTCACGGTCGTGACGGTCCTCACGGCCCGTTACGTAATTTCCTCACGGCCCGTGACAAACCTCACGGCCCGTGAGACTTTGTAATTTTTAAAAATCAACCGTTGACACTACACAGCCCGTAATGTGGAAATGAAACGGCCCGTGAAGTGCCTCACGGGCCGTATACTAATTTTTTATATCTATAAATTCAACCACTTCCACAATCAATTCACATAAATTTACTCAATACCCAAACGATGAGTGCTACAAGTGATCAAAATCCGTGGACGGATGAAGAGGAGGTCACTTTAGTAAGATCTTGTATCGAAAATTCATGGACTATCTCTCCAAATTCAATATTTTGGAACCGTGTTTCAACTCGTTTTCATCAAATTCTTGAACGTGAAGAATATCGCACCACTCGTGAACTTAGCAACAAGTGCTCTGACTTGAGAAGGAAGGTCATGACATTTCACCAGCTCTACAAAGACGTTTACAAAAATCGAAATACGTTATGGAATGATACGGATATTATGACAAGAACTCAAGAAAGATATCGGGAGAATTTTGCAATTTCTTTTAACCATTTTGCGGCTTGGATCTTTTATAAAGATCAAGAAGATTAAAAATTGTGTGTTTTATTATTGTGTGATAATAACGGTTTGTCGTTTTTAATAAAGTGTACTAATAAACGTTTATGTTTTAATAAAATATTTCATTACTGTTCTACATTACACGTCTACCATACAGTTCGTCTGCCATAAATCTTCGAAATCTAAAGCAAGCATCCTGTAAGCTAACCTCTTGCCACTCTAAAGATCTATTTTGAACCAACCTACGCAATAACATACAAATTACAACTCCCGAATCTCGACCAATATGACCGGCGTTAGGAGGCCAAACGGTTTCACCCGAAACCATCAGTTCTTCGATTTGTTCTTGTCCGGAGTGCTGCCAATATTGTATACGTGACAGAAAATGTAAAAAGTACGATTCGAATTGTACGAAAATCGTTCGGGCATTACGATGAATGCACCATGAATCATCACACGTATTTGGTCGGCATTCGTATGGAGAATATATACGAACTTGTAGTGAGTCCATAGAAATCTTAAAAAGATACCAGTTTTCTTCGTCATCAGT
Source organism: Flaveria linearis (assembly GCA_024085815.1). NCBI lineage: Eukaryota > Viridiplantae > Streptophyta > Magnoliopsida > Asterales > Asteraceae > Flaveria > Flaveria linearis. Next base: position 37,163,164 of record CM044001.1, on the reverse strand, counting down.
CATTGGTACGTAAACCTACAAAACAATTTAATTCACGGTTATAAATTCATGATTTTTATTGTAAAACATGAAAACAGTATTACCGTATCAACTTCCCATAACGCGGGATATAGACAGTCACTCCCGTGTCCATATTCGTTACCATTAACGGACCCCGAGTATATTAAGTTAAACCACTCAAATGGGAGAATCGTCCAACGATCACTACCCGGCAACTCTTCGGTTCTACGTATTTCTTCGTATCTCCATATTGTGAGTCTATTTGTCCACGCCCGAACATGCTATAAAATAACAGCTTTTTTAATTGTTAGAATTTTAAAATAAAATAAAATATACAAAAAAAACTTTAAATCATACCTCTGTACCTAAAGACACGTTTCCGAGTAATTCACGCCAAAATTGTAACGGAATATCGGAATGACCCATGTAATACACTCTACATGTTTGGGAATCACCGTTACGTATAAAGTGAATAACATTCTGAGACCAGTTCCTCCCGTTCTGCCAATTATGGTTATCTATTGGATCAGGAATACTTTCCACAATATCTCGTGAGTTTGAAGAGGACTCATTTTGACGTCTTCTACTACCTCCACGAGAAGACATTTTAACTGTTTCGTTTCTCACTAACCGTATATAACAAGTCATATATATAACGATTTTGTATAGAATCTTAAATCGAATCAATGAATAATACGTCACCTCATATAATTATAAAATTTAAAAGTGCACGCAAATCGAGGAAAGTAAATTCTCAGAAGGACAACTACGGCCCGTGACGGGCTTCACGAGCCGTTATGGATTTTGTTCACGGGCCGTTGGTTCGGACATTTACGGGCCGTTTGTTCCTACACGGGCCGTGAGTGGATGTAGTTGTGAAAATTAAATTTCGAACACCTCACGGCCCGTGAGGCCCTTCACGGGCCGTGAGAAAAGTCAAAGGGCGTCCAAAAATCACCTGACAGGGTGTGTGATTAGCTGGTGCCTTAATTAACTATAGAGTGCTTTCTATAACTTTCTTGCAATTAAAAACTCATTAATTATTTAGGAACTAGTATTAAGCCCACACGTTATGATGGGGGACATAAACCCATATCAAATAACACAAATGTTGCACACTGTCAGCGACCATCAACACCGGAAAAACTTGTATTAAAAAAGAAATAAAAATAAAAAATAAAACTAAACGGAAAGTAGACGTACAAACGATAAACCACACAAGTGACACGTAAAACATTAAACAATAAGTAAGTCGATCCAGGACCCGCACATTACGACGGATATGTTAAATGAGAAAAACTAAGCATAACAATGTTGAGCCTTAAGTGCATGTTATGACGTGTTAACTTTCAAAATTTAGTCCGTAAATTGAAAAGTTTGTAAAAATAAAAGTATTGGGGAATAAAGTTGAAAATAAAAAATTACGTGGATTAAATTATAAAATATATAAAAGTATTGGGTTTAAAAACAAATGTTAAAAGGAAAAAAAGAATGTGTAAGGTTTATATAAAGACTGATGCAACCAAAGTAATCAAAGGCTTCCTGCTTACATGCATTCAAGTACCAAGTATAAGCTGCTCTGGAAGTTTTATTACTTAGAACAAGAATTATTCTAAGTATAAAATCTTCTGAAGTCAAAGTTGCTCAGGAAGCTTTATACTCTGCACAAAATTATTCTAAGTATAAAGTCTTCCGAAGCTATATACCAAATCTTTGAAAGCCAAATATCAAATCTTCCGAAGCCAAAGATGAAGTCTTCCATACCTTCAAAGACAAAGTGTTCCGTAGCCAAATGAAGTGAAGAATAATTTCTTCCGAAAACTTAAAAGAATATGCTTTTCTCTGATGTACTTTTGCATAAAGCTGACCCACTTTCCACTGCAACTCTGAAGACTCACCAACTTGCATGAGTTGGTAAAAAGGTCCATGCTTTTGCAACTGTACATTGAGGTCTTGGTCTGTAACTTTCTATTTTATATATATACTTTTATCCTTTTTGTAATATATTAGGATGTGAGCTATGGCATGTCATAGTCACTAGTCAAAAGACAATCTGCCTTTTGACTCTATATTGATTTTGTTGTCTTTCAATGTTCCAACTGGCTTTCCAAGTTTGGCCGGTTATAGGATGTAGTACAAAGTATCTCAGGGTCTTGTAATTTATTAACACTTATGCATTATAACTCTTGTAAGAGAACTTGAGATCAATATAAAACAGTTTTGAAAACCACATATATATTGGTCTTGAGTTCTGTCTCATTGTTACTTGTGTTCTTTGCATCTTGTTCTTAAACCGATTCCCTATTTAAACTTTTAAGTGTTCTAACACTCTTCTCATTGTGAGACTGATTGTATTGACCATACCTTAATCGGTCCTGCAATTGGTATCAGAACATTCTAGGCTCTTGATTGTAAGATCTCACCATCTTAAATCTCCCCAGTTCTCACACAACAGTTAACATCTCAAATAGCAGCATCAAAGTCTAATATGGAAACCGGTACCATGATAAAGTCCCCAATGATCACTCCTGATGATTTTGATATTTGGTGTTTAAGAATGGAAGGCTTTATCAAGTCACAAGACAACAAGATGTGGGAGTCTATTACCACAAGACCTTACATTCCATGCACCTCTTCAGCTGCTGCTGGAGGTGGCATGATCCCAAAGGAGGTGGCTGACTACTCTGAAGAAGTTACAAAAAATAGATATAGATCAGAAATCCATGACTGCCCTCCCAACTGCTCTTCCAAATGCCATCTACAGAGGCTTCAAGAAGTGCAAAACTGCTAAGTAGCTTTAGGATGCACTGAAGCTGATGTATGAAGGGTCTACTAAAGTCAAAGAAAACAAGAAAGACCTTCTGAATCAGCAGTTTGAGAACTTCACCTTCAAAACAGGTGAAACCATAACTTAACAATACTTCATGTATGTTGAAATTATGGACACTCTGGTGGATGTTGGAGTGAAACTGGAGAACAAGGATACTGTGAGAAAGTTCATGTCCTCTTTTTCTAGACAATGGACACACTTACTGCGTGGTCATTAAGAGGATTGAAAATCTCAAAACCCTCACTCTCACTGAGTTGTATGGCATACTCAGTGGTTACCAGATGGAGATGAACATGCAAAATCAATCTTGCAACTCTAGCAATCAACAGAGTTCTGCCTTGCATGTAGTTGAATGGGATTGTAGAGAACCACATCACCATTTCATCTCTTACCCTGACAACTCACTAAAGGGCCCTTTCATCACCTTCCTAGAGACACCAAGGGAGAGCTACATCCAAGGAAGCCTATTCTAAGAGACAAGCTCATCACAAGCCTTTTGTGTCTCGTGATAAAAGCACAAGCAACTTTCTCTTCACCCTTAAAGATTTGGACTGTATCCATCTGGATGATCTTGTGTATATGGAAATAGTTAAACAAATGTCTTTTCTTAATCATAGAGCCAAGAAATTTTACAAGAGGACAGAGAGAAAGTTTCCTAGCAATGTATCCAGTGGAAAGTTTGGGCTGGACAAGAGCAAAGTAAAGTATTACAACTATAACCAAATGGGACATTTTGCTAGGGAGTGTAAGGCACCCAGGACAAATGGTGGCTAGGCACAACCCAAGCCAAACTAGACTGAGGGAGCTTTACATACTGAGAAGCTAAAGCAGCAAGCTGTAGTTGCTGTGGAAGAAGGAGGTTTTGATTGAAGTTTCCAGGTAGAAGATGTGTCTCCAAACCAAGCATTGATGGCAGATCTTGATGAAGCCAAGGTATTGGAATATTTTTGTACCCCTGAGTGCATTGCTAAAGTAAACAGATATAGGTTCTATAACTTAGAGATAAGATCTGATCTTGAGTCCTTAAACATCTTAAAATCTGATTTTAAAAGAGCTGCAAATGAGTATAAGTTAAAAATAAAAGACTTAAAGAAGACCATTTCAACTCTTAAACATGAGCTTACCAATTACAGGACTCAAATCAAAGATCTCATCACTAATTTAACTGAGTTCCAGGCTGAGCTAGTGATTAGCAAAACCAAAGCTGAAAAACATGTTCTTGAAGAAGAGACCTTCAAGAACATAATATCCTCATCCCTACATTCCAAAGTATGTTATTAAAACAAACAAGGACCAGGATCTAGTGAGATAGCTCCTCCACACACTCTATTGTCTGTAAGATCTCCCAGGTGTGGAACTAGTCAAGATGAGCTTCTATCCATAGATCTTAGTGATGAAGAGGATGAAAAGGAGATAGTGAAGGATAGATCTGGGAAGAGTGAAGAAGATCATCCTAACAAGGGTCACTATTCTCTTGAGGAGAGAAAGAATTTAGGGATGGCAAGTTCAAGAGAAAGAACTTGATCCGAGTAGCCAAGAGAAGATCAAAGAGAGTTCAAGAGATCAAGGCCACCATCATCTCCAAGCATAAACAAGTTTTTATCTCTGCAGGTTTTGAAGTGGTGAAGACTGATGATACAACTTTGAACTCTAGTATCAAGAGTTCAAGTTCATGTCCAATTCATCCCTGTGAAGGAATGAAGGCTGATTAGTTATGTAACACTGCTACACAGCATGAACCATCCACCTCCAAAGGCAAACTTCACCCTATGAAGCTTGCTATAACATCTGAAAGGATGAGGATGGAGATGGAAGGTGATCAAACTCAGTCTTCTATTCATAAGAAGACCCTCAGAAGAAAGCAAATTGACTGCATTATGTGTGAAAGTACTTCTCATCTGGTTAAGGATTGCATCTACAATCCCAAAAGTACTGTCAATATAACAACGAAGAAGGCTTCTGAGAGGAGCAAGCAGAAGAAAGCTTCAGAAGAAATCTGTGTTTCTTTCAGAAGCTCCAAAATGAAAATGAAGCTAAGCGAAAAATTGCCTTCGGAAGAAAATTTGGTCTCGAAAGAAAGAAATGCTTCCGTAGCACTGAAGCTTGTTGTAGTGAAAGCAAGATCTTCTAAAGGGTCATTCACCAAAACTTCTGAAGTTGTAAAAACTTTCAAATCTTTGAAGGTCAAGTCTAATCTTCCAAAGATGGTGTGGAAGATAAAGGAAGATCATGTGACTGAATCATCATAGTGCTTAAGTATGGACCGACTATCAATACATTTAGTAGTTTGCCACGAGCTTAGGGTGAAGTGGAATATAAGCTCATATTCTAGCTCGGGTTATAGATATATATATATATATATATCTATGATCGACTTATATTGTTGAGTTGAGCCCAAGTCAATACATGTTTGCCTAAATTCACAAGAAATATATTATGAAGAGAAAATCCAAAGTTTACTATAATCAGTGGTGGAGGTAGGAAGTTTTTCACACGTTGTGAGTATCTATTGTTTCTTGAATTCTAACAACTTAGACGTCATAATTTTTTAGGTTGGTCAAAAGTTGGGTTAGCCTGGGTCCCTCCCAAAATAAAAAACCATTGTCATTAAAAAATATAATAAAAATCATGGTTGCAAAATTCACTAGGACCTACTAGATTGGTTGACCGGAGAGTTGCGAGTATTCGTCCTAGGCAGGAAGTACTCGGGGAGTACTCGGACATGATATATTATAAAGAATTTAGTTTTTAAAAAATTATAAATCTGTCAAATATCATAAGCTTACTAATAATTATAAAAAAATACGTGAATATCAATATAAAATCAAAGGAATACATGTTCACATATAAATATATTTCAAAACTTAACATTAGTTATTCACTATTATAGAAGTAGTAATGATTTGATTATCATCATCCAATGTATCTTCATAAAAAGAAATAAAATCCAACAAAAATTGGTGAAAAACAACAAAAATCGATGAAAATCCGGTTGGACCAGGTAGGGCTTGGACTGATTCCAAGTTACGTTGACTGAGTTGATGAAAAACGACTCGGCACCTTGTTGAGTACTCATCCGCCTAGGCCGAGTTTTAAAACACTGATAAAAATATATTTCATTAAAATTTATATAAAAAAATATATTACAGTCTTTTCATACAAGTTTTCATGTTTTGAAACCAATCAAACACATCTTCAATTACAACTTTTTGCAAAAAAACTATTTTCAATATAGTAAATGCAACATCATTCATATAATCATCATCCTCGGATTGCGCAAGTGGTAAATGTAAAGATTGATATTGTCCATTATCGTCTTCACATTTTTTGAGTAAATGAATTTGGTTCTTCTTCAATCGCGAACCAACGATTAAAGAGATAATTTATAATAACCACAAAAAAAAAAAAAAAGTCAAAGCAATCAAACCACGGGGACCATTCCTGTAATTTTGAAAAGTACCCAACCCCACCCCCCATTTCCCTGCGTTGTGTTTGTTTCCTTTTTTTCCTCCATGATCGACCAAGTTCAGCAAAATTGGGCACCAAAATCCCACTAACAATTAAATTAATACAACACTAACGAATTATTAGTCATTTATAACCTGTCTTCAAGATTGATTTCATCAAAAATCGTCCAAAAACACCACCAATTGAACCTTGAAGTCGCGGACCTGCAACACCCTTTAAACCCGATCTCCAATCGAATTTAACCAAAATTGGCATAGGGCTCTGCTTCCAGATCATAATACGAAGCTAACCTCGAGTTTAATTGGATTATCATCGTGATTTGGGCATCGAACCGAATCCTCCTCAACCGCGACCTGTTCTTCGTGGGTTCATCATCGAATCGGCTTCATTCTGGTAAATTAAAACGATACACATACTCGATTTTAGTCTAGGAATGAAAGCCCCATGTTTATTCCATTGATCATTATCGTTTGGTGTGTCAATTTGGATCGAAATCGTTCTAGGGTTTATAAGGTTTGAAATTTGGGGATTTTGGATTCGGGATTGGTTAACATGCAATTGAACACACCTATTAGGTCGATTTTAGATGGGGATTAAAAGCCCTATGAATTTAGGCATTAACATCATCGAATTCGTGGTCAATTGGGTTGATTTCGAAACTAGGGTTTATGTCAAAATTGGGGGATTTGTTTAAGACGGGTTTTAAGATTTAAAAGCCGAGTTATAACTGCGGCTGCGGCCTTGGTTCGCTGGTTTCTGGTTCACTTGCATTTCTGGAGGTCACGGGTTCGAACCGTGCCCCCTCCATTATTTTTTTTAATGCCTTTTTCAGCTTGCAAAAATATGTAAAAATTCCTAAAAATTATAAAAACAAATGTTATAAACTCTGTTTATTTTAAAAGTACCCAATTAATTTTCTATAAATTTATTTATTCAAAACACCTTCATAATTTTTAAAAATAGTTCAATAATAAATAGTTTAAATACGATTATGTGTCTTATTATGGATTTAAAATAATAATATCTTGAAATTATTACAAGATGATAATTGTGGAAATTATAAAGATTTTGCAATTTCATAAATTGTTAACCAACGTTATAAATAGTTATTTTGTTTAAAAATAAACTGTAAATAGTCGATTTAGGCCCGTATTTTACAGCCAACTTACAGAAGCCATAACTTCTTCATAACAGATTCAAATCAGTTAAAGATTATGTCCATGACGAAGTTCGTCGAAAGACGAATCCGTTGATATATAAAACATCGAAAAACTCATTCGTTTAGACCTCCAAACGATCGTTTTCGTAACAGCTAGCAGTTCTGCGCAGCTGTAAAGATCCACGTTTTTCTCATATTTCGGTAATTCAAATCAGAAACTTTTCTAAATAAAAGTTGTTTAGAAATCACTAATCTAGTAAACTGGAGATTTTCAGAATTTTTAAATGTCGTTTAGTATTTTTAACGAGTGCGTAAAAACAGGGGCAGAACTGGAACGTTTCTAATTTGAAATAAGAAAATCCAAACTATAATTTGCGTTACGTTATCGTAGGTTCTCGCGGCGTTAACTGAGCCTAGACTTTGTTTCTGATTATTGTCATTCGTGTATAAGGTACGGATTCCTGATTCTTTATATCTTAGTATAAATAATATTTTCTGTTACTTTGAAGTACGGATTCTGTTATCATAATATTCACTTTTGTTCTGTTACTTATTGTACGGATTCTGTTTCCTTGTTATCATAAGTATTTACTTTTGATTCCGTTACTTTGCAGTACAGATTCCTGATTTCTGTCTCGTATTTGATTTCCGTTCATTTCTAGTTTTGATTCCTGTCATACATATATAATTTGCTTTTGATTTTGTTACAAGTAGCTTGACTACTATATATTTCTGAATTTGTTACCCGAGCTCTCCCTATCTTGGGGGTGACCAAGACGCGTTATTGCGGCATCGATAACGTGGCACCAACCGTGGCGGTGAGCTGAGATCACGGCGTCTCTAAAGAGGACTCTGAAATTATGACTTGTTATATTATTATTTCCTCAGAGGCGTATGGATCGATCCTAGGCTAGTTCTGTTATTTCCTGATGGATGGTTACACACCATTCCATTCAGGACTCTGGTGAATGGTTTGTATGTCTGCCCATGCTCCATTTCACATTGGTTCACGGGCTCGCTACCTGTGTTCCCCCTGTTCAGTTATTATATGATATGATTATTAGCTCGGGGTATGTTCTATCTGATATATGTCTTATGACGTATGTTCTATTTGATATATATATCTTATGATCTTTGGTTCTCCATTATCATTATGTCTGTTTATTTTTTATATCTGCCAATTCCTTGATTATCACATGTCTGTTTATTTTTGATATCTGCTGATTCCTTGATTATCACCATGTCTGTTTATTTTTGATATCTGCCGATTCTTTGATTATCGTCATGTCTGTTTATTTTTGTTATCCGCTATTCCGTTCACTGAGCGTTATGCTCAGGCGTGCTTTTGTTTTCATGCACGTCAGGTCAGCAGGGTAATCCGGGAAACCAGTGAAGAGTGAATTGAAGACCAAGATTATCTGTTACTTTAATTAATGTATTGAACATCTTAATTAGGTTTTGGAATTTGAACTTGTAATCGTTTTTAATAATGGGAATGCGTTTGGATTTTGATTACCGTGATAGTGACACGTCAGCCTTGTCGGGCTGGGGTGTTACAGTTGTGGTATCAGAGCAAAGGCTCTTCCTGTAGAAAACTTAAACATTAATAATAAACTTGTGAGGTTATGGGTAGACGTTGGGTTAGGATCTAATTTGTTTTCCAATCTAAATTCCAGTGTTCACACGTATATTTTCATTTCAGATGGCTCCTAAGAGACGTGTGAACAACCGTAATAAATCGAGTGGCCCCTCATCTGATACTCCTCTTGAAACCCTCGTTGCTAATGCTGTAAACGCTGCTATTTCTGGAATACTCCCTAATCTGATGACTCAGACTGCTCAAACAGTCATCCAGCAGATGCAACAGGCAAATTCGGAGGGAAACAACACAGGACCTCCACCCGGTGGAAATAACTCAGAGCCACCTTCTGGAGGGAACCACATTGGACCATCTTCCGGTGGAAATGCAACACCATCTGTGGCTGAGATTCATGTCTGGCTTGAACGCTTTATGAAGCAAAGACCAAGATCTTTTAGTGATGCTGCTACACCGATGGATGCTCGGAACTGGATAGCCCATGTGGAAAAGATATTCGAAGTACTAGGAGTCGATGACATATTTAAAACTAGGTTGGCCTCTTACAAACTGGAGGATGATGCTCTAGTTTGGTGGGAAGGGGTAAAACTTGCACATGGTGGAGAAGGTTATGCTGCTACCCTTACTTGGGCCGATTTCCGCACAATATTCTTCCGGAAGTATTTCTCTGAAGTGGAACGAAGTGAGTATGCACGGGAATATGCATCTATTGAGCAACGCGATGGTGAACCTTGGCAAGAATTTATGGCAAGATTCTGTAGGTTGGTTAGTTTTCTTGGGGAAGCTGCAGGTAGCCCAGAGGCCCAAGCAGAAAAGTTGAAATGGGCTGTTCATGAGAGGACTCAGAGGTGGATAGTGACTCAAAGGTTTAACAATATCAATGAAGTAGCTGATGCCGTGAAAACACTTGACATGGAAAACAAGAAGAGGTTAGCTAAAGCTGAGGAGAGTCGAAAGAGAAATCGTGAAGGACACCATACCGCACCTTCTGGGCAATCTTCAAGCGAGAAACACCATACAGGTGATCGAAAAGCCCAATTCAACAGAAATAATAACCGCCAAGGTAATCAATGGAAACAAAAACAGCAGAATCCTAAACCTGCCGAAAACCAAGGTCAAGAGCAAGTCCCGGTATGCACTACATGTCTAAAACGTCATTTTGGTGTTTGTCGGCGAGCTTTAGGAGCCTGTTTTAGATGTGGAAAGACCGGCCATGTACTGAAAGACTGTCCGTATCCTGATAACAAAGGGAAGGCTGGAAATAGTGCAAAACAGCCTACTAATGGAGGACGAGTGTTTGCTCTGAACGCAAAGGATGCAGCAAACACACCAGGTATGACTCTTGATATTCCTCCCATATGTGAATCTATCGTATCTGAATAATCTAGTAGTCTTACAATTCTAATTATGCTTGTTATCTATTACTAAGTGTGCCATGGTAACATAAATTCTTTAGGTACTGTTTCTGGTACTCTCATGTTAGGAACTCGTGAAGTTCAAGTCTTATTTGATACTGGAGCAACACACTCCATAATTTCTCAATCTTTTCTTAAACATCTAACGATGAGCCCAACATTATTAGAAAATACTTTGAATATTATGACTCCTATGGGAAACTCTGTTACAATCTCTCATGTGTATGAGGATTGTCCGATCCGAGTTGAATCGCTCATTCTTACAGCGGATCTGTTGCCCATGCAAATGGAAGATTTTGATATCATCTTGGGAATGGACTGGTTAACTCGGCATCATGTTACAATTGAGTGTCAGACTCGTCGCATTCTGTTTGGAGATCCCCATCATCCTGAACTCATTTATCAGGGGACTAAACCTCGAAAAACTCTTCAAATAATTTCAGCACTTAAGGCTCGTAAATCCCTACTGCACGGCGCTGCAGGATTCCTTGCTTCAGTTAAAATTTTATCTCCTGAAGAGCCTAGTATTTCTGATTATCCGGTTGTTTGTGATTTTCCCGATGTGTTTCCTAAGGAGTTACCTGGACTTCCCCCAGACCGCGAGGTGGAATTCACTATTGATCTTATTCCTGGTGCTGAACCGATTTCCAAGGCACCTTACCGTATGGCACCACTTGAACTCAAAGAACTAAAGGACCAATTACAGGAGTTATTAGATCTTGGATTTATTAGACCAAGTGTCTCACCTTGGGGTGCACCGGTCCTATTCGTGAAGAAGAAAGATGGTTCTTTGAGACTCTGCATTGACTACAGAGAACTCAACAAGATCACTATCCGTAATCGTTACCCTCTGCCTCGTATTGATGATTTATTTGATCAGCTTCAGGGTGCAAAGTGTTTCTCTAAAATCGATCTGAGGTCTGGTTACCATCAGCTAAAGATCAAAGATTCTGATGTCCCTAAATCTGCCTTCCGTACGCGATATGGTCACTATGAATTCTTGGTCATGCCGTTCGGGTTAACGAATGCCCCAGCTGTTTTCATGGACCTAATGAACCGAGTTTTCCATGACTATCTGGATAAGTTCGTCATCGTGTTTATAGATGACATTCTTATCTATTCTAAGAGTAAGAAGGAACATGAAGACCATCTTCGTATCGTGCTTGAAACTCTGCGTAAAAAGAAGCTTTATGCTAAGTTTTCAAAATGTGAATTTTGGTTGAGTCAAGTAGCCTTTCTGGGTCATGTGGTCTCTGCAGATGGTATTATGGTAGATCCAGCAAAGATAGAGGTAATCACTAAATGGCCAAGACCTACTTCAGCCACAGAAGTCCGGAGTTTTCTTGGTCTTGCTGGTTACTATCGTAGATTTGTCGAAGAGTTCTCTGTTATTGCTTTACCCCTTACACAACTTCTAAGGAAAGGGGTTAAGTACTCTTGGAATGATGAGCAGGAGAAAAGCTTCGAAGAGCTTAAGAAGAGATTGGTGTCTGCCCCGATTCTTACACTTCCATCGGGCACGGGTGGATATCAGATTTACAGCGATGCCTCTAAAAAGAGACTCGGATGTGTGCTAATGCAGCATGGTAAGGTCATTGCTTATGCTTCGCGGCAGTTGAAACCTTATGAGGTTAATTATCCTACGCATGATCTTGAACTCGCTGCTGTTATTTTCGCGCTGAAAATATGGCGTCACTATCTTTACGGAGAGACTTGTGATATTTTTACTGATCACAAGAGCTTGAAATACATCTTCACACAAAAAGAACTAAACATGAGGCAGAGAAGATGGTTAGAGTTGTTAAAAGATTATGATGCCAATATTCAATATCATCCGGGAAAGGCCAATGTGGTAGCTGATGCTCTTAGCAGGAAGAGCTCAGGAACAGTAGCCTCCCTACAGCTACAACCTCAGAACATTACCGATCTTGATAAATTAGGTATTGGCCTACATATTGGCAAGAGTGACGGATATCTCGCTAGTCTTCAGATAGAATCAGACTTAATATTCCGGATTAAGAACGCACAGAAAGACGATGGTGAACTCTGGGCAATCTTACAGAATGTAGAGATTGGTAAGCAATCAGAATTTAGAGTAGATGAGCATGGAGTAATCTGGTGTGGTAAACGTTTATGTGTGCCTAATGATTCTTCTCTTCGAGAATCGTTATTAGCTGAGGCACATAGTTCTCCGTTCTCTATCCATCCAGGATCTACTAAGATGTATCGTGATCTTCGTCAGAATTTCTGGTGGAATGGTATGAAAGAAGACGTGGCTAAGTATGTTAGCCGTTGCCTTACTTGTCAGCAGGTCAAGATTGAGCATCAGAGAGCTAGTGGTTTGCTTCAGCCACTACCTATTCCTGTATGGAAATGGGATGATATTTCCATGGATTTTGTGATAGGGTTGCCAAGGACATTTAAGAAGAATGATGCAATATGGGTTGTAGTTGACAGATTGTCAAAGTCGGCTCACTTTCTCCCAATTCAGCAAGGATTTTCGGTTAGCAAACTTTCTGAAGTGTTCACACAAGAGATTGTTAGACTTCATGGCACTGCGGTGTCTATCGTGTCTGATCGAGACCCGAGGTTCACTTCTCGTTTTTGGAAGGGTTTGCAAGCTGCATGGGGTACCAAGTTGAGGTTTAGTACGGCGTTTCATCCTCAGACTGACGGTCAGTCGGAGCGTACTATTCAGACACTTGAGGACATGCTTCGAGCTTGTGCCTTAGAGTGGACCGGGAACTGGGATGAATACTTGTGTTTGGTCGAGTTTGCTTACAACAATAGTTGGCAAGCTAGCATTGGCATGGCACCTTTCGAATTATTATATGGTCGTAAATGTAGAGCACCTATTTGTTGGGAAGAGGTCGGTGAAAGAGTCATTGAAGGACCCGATTTAGTTCAAATCACGAATGAGAAAGTTGCTATTGCTAGAGAAAAGTTAAAGGAAGCTCAAAGCAGACAGAAAAGTTATGCAGACCGACACCGTCGACTTTTGGAGTTTAAGGTCGGTGACAAAGTATTCCTGAAGGTTTCGCCTTGCAAAGGCGTACGACGTTTTGGTCTAAAAGGGAAACTTAGTCCACAGTTTATCGGACCCTTTGAAATCCTGGAAAGAGTTGGTGAGGTTTCGTATCGTTTGGCTTTACCACCTCAACTGTCACATGTGCATAATGTCTTCCATGTATCTCTTTTAAGGGGATACAATTATCATCCTATTCATGTGGTTAACTATCCACTTCATTTGATTCGTGAGGATTTATCATTCGAGGAAGAACCAGAAGCTATCCTTGACCGACAAGAACGCATTATGCGTAAGAAAACTATTCCTTTCGTTAAGGTATTATGGAAAAATCATTCCGAACGTGAAGCTACATGGGAGATAGAAGATGAAATCCGTTCTCAATATCCGTATCTATTTACCTCTTAGTTATTATCTTCTATATGTTTCTGTTATCAGTATAAAGTCATCAATTATATGTTTCTTGAACATCACATTAGTCATCTCTTATACGATTTTGTCTGCCGAATCGATTCTGTTTCAGCTATTGAATAATTATGAGGGATTTCATTCACTTGTTGATTTTTACTACTCCGTGTACGTTATGTCATATCTTGTTCAATTCTGTACCTAGCAATTTCGTGGACGAAATTGTTTTAAGGGGGGTAGAATTATAATAACCACAAAATAAAAGTCAAAGCAATCAAACCACGGGGACCATTCCTGTAATTTTGAAAAGTACCCAACCCCACCCCCCATTTCCCTGCGTTGTGTCTGTTTCCTTTTTTTCCTCCATGATCGACCAAGTTCAGCAAAATTGGGCACCAAAATCCCACTAACAATTAAATTAATACAACACTAACGAATTATTAGTCATTTATAACCTGTCTTCAAGATTGATTTCATCAAAAATCGTCCAAAAACACCACCAATTGAACCTTGAAGTCGCGGACCTGCAACACCCTTTAAACCCGATCTCCAATCGAATTTAACCAAAATTGGCATAGGGCTCTGCTTCCAGATCATAATACGAAGCTAACCTCGAGTTTAATTGGATTATCATCGTGATTTGGGCATCGAACCGAATCCTCCTCAACCGCGACCTGTTCTTCGTGGGTTCATCATCGAATCGGCTTCATTCTGGTAAATTAAAACGATACACATACTCGATTTTAGTCTAGGAATGAAAGCCCCATGTTTATTCCATTGATCATTATCGTTTGGTGTGTCAATTTGGATCGAAATCGTTCTAGGGTTTATAAGGTTTGAAATTTGGGGATGTTGGATTCGGGATTGGTTAACATGCAATTGAACACACCTATTAGGTCGATTTTAGATGGGGATTAAAAGCCCTATGAATTTAGGCATTAACATCATCGAATTCGTGGTCAATTGGGTTGATTTCGAAACTAGGGTTTATGTCAAAATTGGGGGATTTGTTTAAGACGGGTTTTAAGATTTAAAAGCCGAGTTATAACTGCGGCTGCGGCCTTGGTTCGCTGGTTTCTGGTTCACTTGCATTTCTGGAGGTCACGGGTTCGAACCGTGCCCCCTCCATTATTTTTTTTAATGCCTTTTTCAGCTTGCAAAAATATGTAAAAATTCCTAAAAATTATAAAAACAAATGTTATAAACTCTGTTTATTTTAAAAGTACCCAATTAATTTTCTATAAATTTATTTATTCAAAACACCTTCATAATTTTTAAAAATAGTTCAATAATAAATAGTTTAAATACGATTATGTGTCTTATTATGGATTTAAAATAATAATATCTTGAAATTATTACAAGATGATAATTGTGGAAATTATAAAGATTTTGCAATTTCATAAATTGTTAACCAACGTTATAAATAGTTATTTTGTTTAAAAATAAACTGTAAATAGTCGATTTAGGCCCGTATTTTACAGCCAACTTACAGAAGCCATAACTTCTTCATAACAGATTCAAATCAGTTAAACATTATGTCCATGACGAAGTTCGTCGAAAGACGAATCCGTTGATATATAAAACATCGAAAAACTCATTCGTTTAGACCTCCAAACGATCGTTTTCGTAACAGCTAGCAGTTCTGCGCAGCTGTAAAGATCCACGTTTTTCTCATATTTCGGTAATTCAAATCAGAAACTTTTCTAAATAAAAGTTGTTTAGAAATCACTAATCTAGTAAACTGGAGATTTTCAGAATTTTTAAATGTCGTTTAGTATTTTTAACGAGTGCGTAAAGACAGGGGCAGAACTGGAACGTTTCTAATTTGAAATAAGAAAATCCAAACTATAATTTGCGTTACGTTATCGTAGGTTCTCGCGGCGTTAACTGAGCCTAGACTTTGTTTCTGATTATTGTCATTCGTGTATAAGGTACGGATTCCTGATTCTTTATATCTTAGTATAAATAATATTTTCCGTTACTTTGAAGTACGGATTCTGTTATCATAATATTCACTTTTGTTCTGTTACTTATTGTACGGATTCTGTTTCCTTGTTATCATAAGTATTTACTTTTGATTCCGTTACTTTGCAGTACAGATTCCTGATTTCTGTCTCGTATTTGATTTCCGTTCATTTCTAGTTTTGATTCCTGTCATACATATATAATTTGCTTTTGATTTTGTTACAAGTAGCTTGACTACTATATATTTCTGAATTTGTTACCCGAGCTCTCCCTATCTTGGGGGTGACCAAGACGCGTTATTGCGGCATCGATAACGTGGCACCGACCGTGGCGGTGAGCTGAGATCACGGCGTCTCTAAAGAGGACTCTGAAATTATGACTTGTTATATTATTATTTCCTCAGAGGCGTATGGATCGATCCTAGGCTAGTTCTGTTATTTCCTGATGGATGGTTACACACCATTCCATTCAGGACTCTGGTGAATGGTTTGTATGTCTGCCCATACTCCATTTCACATTGGTTCACGGGCTCGCTACCTGTGTTCCCCATGTTCAGTTATTATATGATATGATTATTAGCTCGGGGTATGTTCTATCTGATATATGTCTTATGACGTATGTTCTATTTGATATATATATCTTATGATCTTTGGTTCTCCATTATCATTATGTCTGTTTATTTTTGATATCTGCCAATTCCTTGATTATCACATGTCTGTTTATTTTTGATATCTGCTGATTCCTTGATTATCACCATGTCTGTTTATTTTTGATATCTGCCGATTCTTTGATTATCGTCATGTCTGTTTATTTTTGTTATCCGCTATTCCGTTCACTGAGCGTTATGCTCAGGCGTGCTTTTGTTTTCATGCACGTCAGGTCAGCAGGGTAATCCGGGAAACCAGTGAAGAGTGAATTGAAGACCAAGATTATCTGTTACTTTAATTAATGTATTGAATATCTTAATTAGGTTTTGGAATTTGAACTTGTAATCGTTTTTAATAATGGGAATGCGTTTGGATTTTGATTACCGTGATAGTGACACGTCAGCCTTGTCGGGCTGGGGTGTTACATAATTGATAACACACTCAACTTTATATAAGAAAAATGAAAGATTGACGTAGTTGATAACGTTAAGAACTATATATAGAAAAGAAATTATTGCAAACTAGTGTGTTGTGGCATGCTTGTTAATAATATTCAAATATATAAAAGAAGTTAAAACTGCTATAAATTCTTACGTAGGAACTGATTAAAATAAGGACGTTACGACGACAAAAAATGAAAGCTTCAAAAATATTAAGTCTTATAATATGAGCACATCGGAATGACATAGTTGGATTTTGTAAAACATGAATAAACACATCACAATGGTGTATAACATGAGTTCACTGGCACTTTTCAAAGTGTAGATGAAATAAGCACGACACTGTATATCCGAAAGATATTATAAAACATTATATAGAATTTTTTATTTAATTAGAGTATTTTAAAAATATTCTAAAACATATATAAAAATAAGAACGTTACAATGCTATATTCGGAGTTCTATAAAATATTATATTTTAAATATTAAGAAAACAATAAAATATGGTGGTCTAATATTATGATAAAGAAAATAAGTTTTACAAAGACACAAAGTGCTCTGACACCTTAATACTAATTGTACATATATTCAATAGGGTCATAATATATAGACAATTCACTTTATAAATGACACCCCCTATACACCTTGTATAGCGTCATATGTAGCGTACAATGTTGAAGACACTGAAAACGAGAAAAATTTAGCGTGGACTGTTAGAAGGCTATACGCCTCATATAGCCCTATACAACCCCCCTAGACGACACATATAGGTTATACAATAGAAAATTTCGACATTAACTATGACGAAAAATCTAAGGGGCTGTTAGAGGAGTTATATGTCTCGTATAGGGCTATACGACCCACATATACGACACGTATGGTGTTGTACGATCCATATAGAAATTTGGGATGTTGATTTATAATCATGGGGTGTCTAGATAGCGAGACCCATTCAATGTCTCTAATTCCAACATATGTGGTGGTAGGTACGATTCCTGTTATCACTTGGACGAAAGAATGATTTCTATAACTTTTCAGTAATGCAATAAAAAACTCAACAATTATTTTGGGATGATATACTTATGTTAGAGGATTCACATCAGGTTCTTCATTCTTATCCTTACAATTACACTAAAAATAACTAATTTTTTTCTTTTATTCTCAATTAGATAATATCTTTTATACTTTTTATCTCTCCACTACTCATAACCACTTTTAAAAATATTAAAAAAATTATAAATGTTAAATAGTGATTCCTCAAATATGCAGATAAATAATAGCTTTTCTGTTTCCTCCACTCACAACCATTTACAATTCCTTATAATATAAAAAAACACACTCACATAATTTAGGAAACCTACTATGAATGCTCTTAGGTACATAGTTTTAAGAAATACCATTTTGCATAGTTATTTTACTCGAGACATTAATTTCATATATACGTAAGTAACTATACAAAGTGCACTTTACGTACTAAATATACAAAGTGATCTGGGCTGTTGAACATTCCAGCTTGAATGCTCTTAGGTAAGTAGTTTTAAGAAATACCGTTTTGCATAGTTATTATAATACATATTAATCCCTTTGGTCGGTGGCTACAGTGCCACCGTACCAAAAGGAGATGCACAATGTACAACTTTCAAAACAAGCACAAAAGCTGCGATGGTTGGTGGTGGTGCTGCTGCGATGGTTGGTGGTGGTGCTGTTGCGATGGTTGGTGGTGGTGCTGCTGCGATGGTTGCGGTGGTGGAGTTGTGGTGGTGCTGCGATGGTTGCGATGGTGGTGCTGTTACGGTGGTGGTGGTGCTGTGAAGGGCAGTACGGAAGGTGGCGTTGGATGCTTCGCGATGACAGAGACGATGGTGAGGAGAAAGAATGCGAAAGTAGTTGTCGCTTGCCGATGCGAGATGTTTTGTGGGTGAGCGTTTCTGGTTTGGACAACGCGGTTCGATCTACAAGCTAGCGACGACGCGTCTGGTGGACTCAGTGAATCGAACTTCGAACACCTGTGACTCCATCAACAATCTCTCTACCATTGCAGTTTCAGAAGCTTTTTGGTCAAATAAACTTGTAACAATTGGAGAGATAAAGGGTTTGATGATCGATTGGTGTTTGTGTGTGTGTTTCGATGGTGAAATGGAGTTAATAATGATGGTGTTGGTGGTGGGGGTGTATATTTAGGGTTTAGGGGAAAGGGGGAAAGGGGAAATGGAGATAATAATGGTAGGGGTGATCGTGCATCGGAGGATGTGGTGGGGGAGGAGTAGGTGATAAAAGGAAAAAACTCAGGGAGTGAGTAAATGTGAAACGATTTTATTAAATACATTACATTACAACCGAAAAGGGGCTCCACTCTCACATGTATTGAACCAACTGTTTGACATAATATTCGAATGCTTAAGATAACATTATAACGAGAGGTTGAGAGGGTAAACTTCGTGAAGATTTTATTTGAATGTTTATGTTTTGACAAACATTTATGTATAAATATATTTTAAAAAGTTAAATTTAAAAATAATTAAAAAGAGGTTGAGAGGGTAAGAAAGTTTGTCGCTTTTCGTAGTGGAAAAAAAGAGTCAATGACAACAACTAGGTTATCTGATAAAAAATAAAGTTTGACATAGTTAAACTTGAATGTAACTAGAATAAACACTCAAATGTAAGACTCGATTTTATTAACATATAATTCCATTGTGATGTAAAATTTGTTTTTAAGTTTAAGATGTGTAATTTGCGCTCACGTCATATAACGAGGTGTTAGAACATGGGGGGTGATATATATGAGGCAATGGAATTTCATATAAATAATCCTAGAACTTGACTAATAGTATATTTTTTAAACCGAATAAATTATTATTATTATTATTATTATTATTATTATTATTATATTTACACATTTTATTAAATATGATTTATACGACTTATATAACATTCTTACTTTATTTGGTGGTTGAATATATTACTTACGAATAAAATTACTTTAAACAATTTTGCTTGCGTATGTGGTATACCTTCGGGACTGATCCGTAACGTGATACAGTTTTCAAATAAAAACCCGCGGCAACGCGCGGTAGCAATTTCTAGTTTTACTCATGACATTAAATTTATGTACAAAGTGCACTTTAGGTACAAAATATACAAAGTGATCTGGGCTATTGAACATTCCAACTTATGGCTCACATTAATTACGTGATATTCAATCTTTCTTGTATGATAACTCTATTCCTCCATCATACTATTTTCACCACTGGCTGGTAATTTTAACGTAAATGTAAATCATTCATGCATGATAATTTCACTCACACTTATACACTTTTAAGAATAGATTACTTTGTATTCTAGATTTTCTATACATATCCTAATATGTGTAAGGTTTATACTTAAAGACTGATTCAACCAAAGTGTTCTCAACATGCATGCATGAAGTTCAAAGGAAAGTTACTTCGGAAGTTTTACACAATGTAGGAATTTATGCTAAGTGTAAAATCTTTCAAAGCCAAATGAACATATCTTCCAAAGCCAAAGATGAAGTATTTCGAAACTTCAAAGCTAAAGTCTTCCAAAGCCAAACTGATTTCTTTTGAAGACAGGGAAGACATGCTTTCTCTGATCACCTTTTGATAAAAGCTGAACTACTTTCCGCTGCCAACTCTGAAGACTCATCAATTTAGATAATTTGGTGAAAAGGTCTATACTTTTATCAACTGTAGACTAAGGTCATTGGTATGTAACTTTCTACTTTTATAGTTTTTATCCTTTTTGTAATATATTAGGTTGTGAGCTACGACATGTCATATTCACAAGTCAAAATGCAATCTGCCTTTTGACTATACATTGATCTTGTTATCTAGATAAGTGTTTCTATATGGCTTTTAAAGTATAGCTGGCTGTAGGATCTAGTGTAAAATGTCTTAAGTACTTGTCTTTATTTTTATGCTTTGTAACACTTGTAATAGAACTTGAGAGCAATATACAACATTCTAGATAGCCAAATACTATCTTGTTGTTTTGTTTAGTTTTGTCTCATATTTATTAGTGTTCTTTGTATCAACAACATAAACCCGATTTTCCTATTTGATCCATTAAGTATTCTAAGTCTCTCCTCACTGTGAAACTGTTACATTGACCCCCTTCAACAGTCCTGCAATTGGCATCAGAGCTTTTAGGCACTTGATTGTAAGATCTCACCATTTTAAATCCCTTCAGTTTCGTAAAACACTTAACAACTCAAATGGCAGCTCTTATCAAGGCTAATATGGAAACCGGTACCATAACAAAATCTCCACTTATCACTCCTGATGACTTTGATACTTGGTGCCAAAGGATGGAAGGCTTCATCAAGTCTCAAGACAGCAGGATGTGAGGATCGGTTATCTCAGGATCTCATGTACCATGCAACACTTAAGCTGCTACTGGTGGTGGCATGATACCAAAGGAAGTGGCTGACTACTCAGAGGAAGACTAAAAAAAGATTGATGTAGATCAGAAAGCCATGACCGCCCTCCAAACTACTCTTCTAAACTCTATCGACAGAGGATTCAAGAAGTGCAAAACTGCTAAGCAACTATGGGATGCACTTAAGCTTATATATGAGAGGTCTAATGAAGCAAAAAGAGAATAAGAAAGACCTCTTGAAGCAGTAGTTTGAGAAATTCACCTACAAGACAGGTGAAATCATGACTCAATAATAATTAAGGTATGCTGAGATTATGGATACTCTAATGGATGTTGGAGTAACTCTTGAGAACAGGGATATTGTGAGGAAATTCATGTCCTTTCTCCCAAGATAAGGACACAATATTGCATGGTCAATAAGGGGACTGAAAACTACAAGACCCTTATTCTCACTGAGTTGTATGCTATCCTCAATGGATACCAGTTAGAGATGAACATTTAAAATCCATATCGCAACTCTAATAATTAGCAAAGTTCAGCTCTTCATGTGATTAAAAGGGATTGTAGAGAACCAAAACATCATCTTGACGTACTCATGGGCAGCGTGAGGAACCGGGTGGAACCTCACGTCAAATGGGTTTGGCTGATGCACTGCCTGTATGAACAAACAAACTTTATGGCGAAACTCTCGTCGTAGTTTGGCGACCTAAGGGGCTGAACACAACCCTATGATATGAGTGAAGGCGAGCCAGGTTCTTATTCCTGTCTTTGATCTCTTCCATCGCGGCGTCACTCCTTGTCCTATCAAGCCTGCTTTCCTCGATGAAAGCCCATAGAATGGCCAAAAATTGAAACCCATCATCAAAGCAAGCCCAAGCCCCCGCTCAGTTTCTGGTTCTTGGGCTGAACCAGTAGGTCGAGGGCACTCCGGCCGGTGCTTGCTTCCTCAAGTCGGGTAGCCGATGATTAGCCTTTGTTGGCGGGGCTTGACTTTCCGACTAGTATCAGTGTACGGATACCGAATTTCATCAGTTCCAGGCTCAAGTGCCTGTGGAAAACAAAACAAAAAAAGTGTGTACCCTTGACCAACCAGAGCAAAGAAGGAGGCGGAATGGATAAAGGAACCATGAAAACTAATAAAAGGGTCCTTTCATCACCTTTCCGAAGACACTAAGGGAGAGCTACATCCAAGGAAGCCTATTCCAAGAGACAAGCTCCTCTCAAGCGTTTGTGTTTGCTGATGAAAGTAGTGGTAACTTTCTCTTCATTCTTGAAGACTTAGACTGTATCCATCCAGATGATCTGGAGTACATAAAGATAGTACAGCAGATGGATCTTATCAGTCACAGGGCCAAGAAGTTCTACAAGAGGATAGATAGGAAGTTTTCTGGCAATGCAACCAGTGAAAAGTTTGGGCTAGATAAAAACAAGGTGAAGTGTTACAAATGTAACCAAATAGGCACTTTGCTAGAGAGCGCAAGGCACTAAGGACAAATGGTGGCCAAGCATAAACCGGACCAAACTACACTGATGGAACTCCACAGACTGAGAAGCCCAAGCAGCAAGTTGCAGTTGCTGTTGAAGATGGAGGCTTTGATTGGAGCTTTTAGGTTGAAGATGCATCTGCAAACCAAACACTGATGGCTGATCATAAAGAAGCCAAGGTATTGGAACATCTTTGTACTCCTGAATGTATTGCTAAAGTTAATAGATACAGATCCTATAACTTGGAAATGGGATTTGACTTTGAGTCCTTTAACATTTTAAAAGTTGATTTTAAAAGAATCGAAAATGATTATAAACTTAAGATAGAAGATCTAGAGAAAACCATTTCAACTCTTAAGCATGAACACACCAACTACAGGACTCAAATCAAAGACCTCATTACTAAGTTAACTAAATGCCAGGCTAAGCTTGTGATCAACAAAGTCAGGGGAGAAAAATGTGTTATTGAAAAAAAGAGCTTCAAGAACATTATATCCTCATCCTTGCATGCAAAGATTTGTTATCAGATTAAACAGGGACTAGGATCTACTGAGATAGCTCCTCCACACACTCTACTATCTGTAAGCTCTCCAAGGTGTAGAACTTGTCAAGATAAGCTTCCCTTCATAGACCCCATTCAAGAAGAGGATGAATATGAAAAGGAGATATTGAGGGATGGAAATGAGGTAACTGAATAAGATCATCCTAAGAAGTGTCACTATTCTCCTGAGGAGAGGAAAGAACTTAGGATCCAAGTCCAAAAGGAAGAACTTTATCAGAGCAGCAAAGAGAAGATCAAAGAAGGCTTAAGATATCAAGACCACCTTCAACTCCAAGCAGAAACAATACTTTATCTCTGTAGGATTTGAAGTAGTAAAGGCTGAAGACTTAACTATGGACGCTAGTACTAGGAGTTTGAGTTCATGTCCAACTCACCCCTTTGAAGAAAAGAAGGCTGATCAGCTGTGCACCACTGCTACACAGCCTGAACCATCCAGTTCCAAAAGCAAGCCTCATCCTAAGAAGCTTGCTATATCATCTGTGAAGATGAAGATGGAAGTGGAAAGTGATCAAGCTCAGTCTTCTACTCAAAAGAAGACTCTTAGAAGGAAGCCAACTGAATGCATCATTTGTTGTAGCACTATTCATTTTGCTAAAGATGGCTTCTACAATACCAAAAGTACTATCCACATGGATATGAAGAAGACTTCTGAGAAGAAGAAAAAGATAGCTTCGGAAGGTTTTTCTTTTGGAAACTCCAAGGTGAACAAGAAGACAAATGAAAACTTTTCTTCAAAAAGAAAGTTACGCTTCCGAAGTACTAAAGTCTGTTGTAGTGGATGCAAACTCTCCCGAAGGTCTAGCCACTAAAACTTCCAAAGTTATCAAAACATCCAAAGTATTGAAGGCCAAGTCTAATCTTCCAAAGATTATATGGAAGATAAAGGAAGACCATGTGACTGAAAGTTCTTCATCAACAACAACAAATGATCCTCAAAGCCTGAATATAAGATCAATCATTGTTGCACTGTCTTTAGTTCACTTGACAAGCCTAGGACCAACAAGGATTGGGTTTGTAGAAGTAACTAACTATTTCTTTTTATGCGAGAACAGCTAAAGACCAAAGGAAATATTTGGATCATTGATAGTGGTTGTTCTAGGCATATGACAGGTAATGTCTCTTGGCTTTAAAACTTTGAAAAATTAATGGAGGGCTAGTTGCTTTTGGTGGAAATTTTTGGAACTGTTAAGGCTGATGCAACCAAAACAACACTTAGAAGAAATCTGTGCAAACTAAGAGAAGTCTTCCGAAGGTAATGCTGCATCTTCCGAAGGAAAATGCTGCAACTTCCGAAGCTTATATGGTGATCTTCCGAAGAGCTTCCGAAGGATGAACTCAGAGTTCCGAGACTTAGAAGATCTCATTCCAAAGTAAAGCACTTTGAAGAATGAAGACAAATTCTTCCGAAGACAAAGCCTCGGAAGAAACTGTGTCTTCCGAAGTACAAAACGTTTCGGAAGAACTTATTCTTCCGAAGCCATTTTACCTTCGGAAGAAACACAGTATGAACCAGTGGACAAAGCATGGTCTGACTGACACTTGCTGCCTACTCTGATCCTCTGCAAGATACCTTCCACGTTCATGTGGTTGACCTTACTTTTGTATACTGTTCACCATTCCTTAGTTAGTACAGCTGCCACCTTTAGTTGGTGACCAAAAGGTAAGTCATGGACTTGTCATGACTACCTTATTTTAGATAATACTTTATCTAAGATTCCCTGCCTCTAGCAATGTAGTATTTGTCTAGAAGTAATTCCTAACATGTTATCTACGTATAACAAGCTGTAGATAGTAGTATATATAGTCACTCATTGTAACTTAGTATCAATGCTTATGCATGAGTCTTGTAATACTTAATCGAGAGATAATATATACAAGTTTCTTAAAAAATCTTGTGTTCTTTTACTTAATATATTATTATCAACTGAGTTCTTGATTCTGCATTCATCAAACTAGTGAGATTTAACAAGTTTGTGAGAAACATTTAGTGTTGAGAGAACCACTTCGATCCTGCAATTGGTATCAGAGCTTCCAGGCTCTTGATTGTGAGATCTAACCATCCCAAATCAACCTTGTATCTCAAAACTTACTCATTCAACCAAAATGGCCCTTAATAAAAAATCTATCGAACCAGAAATGGGAACCATAACCAAAGCTCCCATTATCACACCTGATAACTTCAAGCGCTGGTGTCAACGCATTGAAGGTTTTATCAAGTATCAAGACTCCTGTATGTGGAAGTCCGTCACTCACGGACCATACATACCAAAGGTGGCATCATCAACTGGAGACGGTGCCATGATTGAAAAGAAAGTCGAAGATTACCCTGATAAAGACTTCAAGAAGATGGACATTGACAGCAAAGCTATGACTGTATTGCTCACTGCCATACCAAACTCGATTATGGCTAGTTTTGAGCATTGCACTACAGCCAAAGAACTCTTTGATGCTTTGAAATTAATGTACTCAGGGTCCTTAAAATCCAAAGAATCCAAGAAGGATGCTCTGAAGCAACAGTTCGAGAATTTCACATACATTGATGGTGAAAATTTGAGCCAACAATACCTCAGATACATGGATCTGATAGCATCTCTGCAGTCTATGGGAGTGACTCTTGAAAAGAGAGACATAGTAAAGAAGTTCATGAGTTCTCTTCCTCGTGAATGGACTTTCTATTGTGTTTCTATCAGGAGATATGAGAATCTTGGAACACTCACCATGACTGAACTATATGGAATCCTAGATGGATACCGTATGGAGATGGAAAATCTAAACAAGCAACAGATGAATGGCAACTCAACCACTCTTGTTAGCAATGCTCTACATGTTGCTGAAGGTGCAAGAACTCCCCAGTCCCAGATGTGCCTGACTTACAACCAGCAGCCATCATATTCATCTAGACCATACATCACTTTTCTAGAGACACCCAAGTGTCAACAAACTCAACAAGGTCCTTTTCAGGAAAGTTGTACTTTTGTCTCAGGAAAGGAACACTCTAGTGATTTCTAGTTCTGCTTTGATGATCTGGAGTGTTTCAGTCCAGATGATGTTGAATACATGGACATTATTCAACAAATGTCTCTTCTCACCTACAGAGCAAGGAACTTTTACAAGAGGAGTGGAAGGCAATTCCCTTAGAACCCAACTAGTAGCAAATTTGGGTTTGACAAATCAAAGGCTAAATGTTACAACTGTAATCAACTTGGTCATTTTTCAAGGGATGCAAGGCTCCAAAATCGAATCCTGGAGCAAGCCAAGCTTCTCAACATCATACTACCACACAAGTTGCAACCAAGCCAACAAAGCACACTGCAGCCGTTGCTCAAGAAGTTGATTGGAGCTTTATGGTGCAAGATGTTACACCTATTCAAGCTCTCATGGCAGACACTGATGACACCATGGTATATGAACATCTTTGTACTCCTAACTGTGTAGCTAAGGTTAAGTTGTACCAGGATTACAACTTGAAACTTAAATCTGATATTGAGTCTTTAAACATATTGAAAGCTGATTTTAAAAGAGCAGAATCTGACTATAAACTAAAATTGAAGAGTTAGAAAACACTGCATCTACTTTAAAACATGAACATTCAAACTACAGGGCTCAAATAAAAGATTTAGTTTCAAAGTTGACTGAGGCTCAAGCCCAGCTAGTAATAGATGAGGCTGAAGCAAAGTATGCTATCCAAGAGCATAACTTCAACAACATTCTTGCATCAACCTCTCACTCAAAAGAATGTTATGAAAACAAGAATGGGTTGGGAACCAATAAAACTGCTCCACCACTCTCTTATGTGTCTATTAGACAGCCAAGATGTGGTATTGATGAGCAAGAGGTTCCAACTACTGACCCACCATCTCTTAAGAGTATGAGTGATGCAAAAATGGTTACCATCACCACCATAGAGAAGGACAAGGTAGAAAACCTCATCCTTAAAGCTGAGAACAAATCTCTTACCACCAAACAAAGAAAGAATAAGATTCAAGTAGCCAAAAGAACTACCAAGAAGGTGTCTGAGTCCAAACTGAAAATTGACCCAAGACAAAAGGGTGTTTTCATCTCAGCTGGATTCCAAGTGGTTGGAGGCTCAGATTCAGAACAAGAGTATAGTACCAGTACTCCCATCCAACTGAAGGATCTGAAGCAAAAAGGAAAAGTTATGGAAGAGGATAAGAAGACCAAGAAGCAACAATCTACTTGTCCCACCAAAGCAAACACTGAATGCATAATGTGTGGTCTACACAACCACATGGCCAATAATTGTTTCTATAATCCTGCAAGCACACATTATGCAAACAGGATAAGAAAAGGAGCAGCCAAGGAAGGTGTAACACTTGGATCACATAATCAGATCCAAAGATTAAAGAGAGGAAAGCAGTCTTCCGAGGCCAAGCTACCTTCAGAAGGAACATCTTCTTCCGAAAGAAAAGTGGCTTCGAAAGAGAAATAAAAAGAATTCCGAAGAACAAGAAAGCACCTCTCAAACCTTTCGAGAAGAAGACTGCTTCAGAAGAGAATGGTCTGAAAGCTCATTCTGAAGAGAAAGAAACTTCAGAAGAATACTCTACTACTCAAGCTTCATTAAGCTCATCTTCAATGATCAACCAAAGGATGGAATGGAA
This sequence comes from Flaveria linearis, assembly GCA_024085815.1. Taxonomy (NCBI): domain Eukaryota; kingdom Viridiplantae; phylum Streptophyta; class Magnoliopsida; order Asterales; family Asteraceae; genus Flaveria; species Flaveria linearis. Next base: position 37,135,146 of record CM044001.1, on the reverse strand, counting down.
AATCAAAGAAGATGTTGTAGCCCAAACCTCCTCTTCCCAAACTACTATTGAGCCCACAGTTTATTTTTGGTTCAATTGTGTTATCATCATTGGAAGAACCCAAGACCAACAAGGCTTGGGTTCCAATAAAAACTAACTGTTTCACCTTTATGCAAGGACATCAATATGATAAAATGGAAACATTTGGATTGTGGATAGTGGATGCTCCCGGCACATGACAGGGAACAGATCTCTTCTTTAACAATTTTACAATTTTGAAGGGGTCATGTTCAGTTTGGAGGTGAAGCCGGAGGATACATCTCTGGTAGAGGTAATGTGTCCAATGGTAAGTTAACAGTTGACAAAGTACACTTTGCCAAACAACTTGAACACAATCTCTTAAGTGTTTCTCAATTCTGTGACCAAAAGCATCAAATGCTTTTCACAGAACATGAGTGCATTATCCTCAAACCTGGGTTAACAATTCCTAAGGAATTAGTTCTTCTTAGATCTCCCAGGAAAGGGGATATGTACAAGATGGATATGAATAATGCTTCCCCACTGGGAGAAGTATCATGCTTTCTTTCCAAAGCAAATAGTGATGAGTCAACTCTTTGACATAAAAGAATGTGTCATGTTAATTTTAAGACACGAATAAACTGGTTAAAAATAACTTGGTACATGGTATGCCTAAAAAGGAGTTTCTTTGCAAAGACAACTGTATTGCTTGTCTGAAAGGGAAGCAACATAGGGCGTGTCATAAAACCAAAGAAGTTAACTCCATCACTACCCCATTACGCTTATTGCACATGGATCTATTTGGTCCCACAAGTATAATGAGCATTGGAAGAAAATCATATTGCTTTGTGATAGTTGATGATTTTAATAGATTTACATGGGTATTCTTCTTAAGAGCTAAGGATGAAACTGCTGAAACTTTAAAATCTTTTATTCTTAAGATAGAAAATCAAATTGATCACAAAGTAAAGATAATCAGAAGTGACCAAGGGACTGAGTTTAAGAATCAAGTTCTTGACTCATTCTGTAACTCAAAAGGGATTGCCAGACAATATAGTGCTCCTAGAACTCCTCAACAGAATGGTGTCGCTGAGAGGAGGAACAAGACACTTATTAAGGCTACAAGAACCATGTTAGCTGATTCAAAGCTGCCTCTAACTTTCTGGGCAGAGGCAGTTAGCACTGCATGCTATGTGCAGAACAGGGTTCTCATCGTTAAGCCCCATGGAAAGACCCCTTATGAGTTATGGAACAAGAGGCCTCCGTTCATTAGCTTTCTAAGGTCCTTTGGCAGCAGATGCACCATATTTAACACAAGAGATAACTTGGCAAGATTTGCTGAAAAGTCAGATGATGCTATATTTGTTGGATATTCTTCAAGCTCCAAAGCTTATAGAGTATACAACATAAAGAATCAACAATTTGAGGAGTCATCCAATATAGTTGTAAATGAGCACACTCCTTGTGTCAAGGGAAATGGTCCTGATCATATGTTCAACTTAGAATTGTTTCCCAACTTTTCTAAACAATCTTGTGAGAATGTTTCAGCTGGAACAGGAACTCAAAGTGACTCTAATGATGATCAAATATTTGAGTTGCCCAGACCTATTCCAAATTTTCCTAAAAGGAATGAAGCTCCCACCACTGCAAGTCCTGAAAGTCTGAATCTCTCAGAAAACAATAGAGCTTTAACAAGTTGTCAACTGAATGAGCATCAAGTCATTTCGGATGATAACTCAATTTCTCAACACCAAGCTGTTAAAGATAGCTATCTGGAAGAACAGATAACTGTTGATGCTATCTTACAACAGAACACTTTTGATGATGTTACTCATTCATTCATTCAATCAATCTTCATTGAATGAAAGAGAAAATCCAGCTAAAACTAATGTTAACAATCCTGATATAAATCATTTAAATCTGGATCTATCTATACAATTAGATGTTATTCCCAGAATCAGGATTCATAACACTCATTCAGCTGAAAACATCATTGGGGATGTCTCAGAGGGTGTGAGGACCAGAAGACAAACTCACAATAAGAATGTCTACCTGAACTCATGCTTTCTCTCTTAAGTAGAACCCAAAAAGGTCGAAGACGCCCTCAAAGAAAACAATTGGGTTGAATCAATGCAAGAAGAACTGCTTCAATTCAAGAGGCAAAAGGTGTGGAACCTGTGCCCACTGCCACCTGGTCAAGTACCTATTGGCACAAAGTGGGTATTCAAAAACAAAAGGGATGATAGAGGTTTGATTATCAAGAATAAAGCTAGACTTGTAGTTCAAGGATACACACAAGAGGAAGGAATAGATTACACTGAAGTTTTTGCACCTATTGCAAGACTTGAGGCTATAAGAATATTTCTTGCCTTTGCTGCATCCAGAAACTTCACAGTGTATCAACTTGATGTCAAATGTGCATTTTTGTATGGGAACATTGACAGAGAAGTCTATGTGTGTCAGCCGCCTGGCTTTGAAGACCCACAGCACCCCCATTATGTGTGCAAACTAGATAAAGCTCTCTATGGGCTGCATCAGGCACCAAGGCTATGGTATGAAACATTGTCTCAATTTCTTCTAAAGAACGGCTACACCAGAGGCACCATAGACAAGTCATTGTTCATAAGAAGATCAGGGAAGGATATGTTGCTTGTTTAAGTCTATGTTGATGACATCATATTTGGCTCCTCAAATGACAATATGTGTAAAGACTTTGAAAGCATCATGATGAAGAAGTTTGAATGAGTTCCATGGGAAAGATGGATTTCTTTTGGGAATTCAAGTGAAGCAGATAGAAGATGGCTTCTTCATAAATCAATCTAAATATGTCAAGGACATTTTAAAAAGATTTGAGATGAAAGACTGTAAGCCGGCTAAGACTCCTATACAAAGAAATCACAATCTTTGTCCTGACTCTGAGAGGGAGGATACGATCAGCATCAGTACAGAGCAATCCATCTCTGATGTATCTCACTACAAGCAGACCTGATATCATGTTTGCTACATGCATATGTGCAAGATATCAAGCTACTCCCAAGGTGTCTCACCTCATCGCTGTCAAAAGGATACTTAGATACCTTAAAGGAGCTCCCAAACTGGGCCTTTAGTATCCTAAGCACAAAGATTTTAACCTATATGGTTATACTGACAGTGACTATGGGGGTTGTAACATCAACAAGAAATCCATATCAGGAGGATGTAAATTTCTTGGTGGAATGATCATCTCCTGGCAATGTAAGAAGCAATCATGTGTCTCTATATCAACTGTTAAGGCTGAATACATTGCTGCAGCCAGCTGCTGTGCTCAACTGCTATGGATTCAAAATCAGATGTTAGACTATGGCTTCAAATTCATGGAGACTCCCATTCACATAGACAATAAGAGTGCTATCTCAATAACTGAAAATCCAGTCAAGCACTCTAAGAAAAAACATATCGACATCAGGTATCATTTCATTAGAGATATTAATGAGAAAAATCTGATCAAACTGGTCAAAGTTGACTCAAATGAATAATATGTCGATTTGTTCACCAAAGCCTTTGATGAACAAAGATTTAAGTATTTAATTACAGCTTTTAGGATGATAAACCTTGACTAATTATGTAACATCGAATGTTAAGTCAAATGTGTCTATTTCCAACTTAAGCCTAGTTACAAAAAGTATATCTTCAAAATTTTTAACTGAAGAGAAATTTACCCTCGGAGGATAGTTTTACTCTTCTTTTGAAGGTAAATTCCTCTAACCCAGACAAAGAATTATGCTTCGGAAGAAAACTTAATCATGGATCAATCTTTTTCCGAAGGAAATTTTGGTGCTTCTATGAAACCATATTTTACCTTCGGAAGCAAGATAGTCCTTATGACAGATTTTGCTTCGGAAGCAAATTTGGCTTTGGAAGATTGTCAGGAGAGATAAAACCTTAAAGTTCTCTCGGAAGCAGATGTTGTTGGAAGAATGCTTTAAATATTGTAACGGAAACATTTGGGTCTCACTCTGTAAAAAGTAAGATTTTGTAGAAGATTCTTGGAGTATTTTGAATAAATCATCCTTACCGCCTTTGTCAAATCAAGTCGTATAGTGTCATTTCACCTTATCGGTTTGATTTTTTACTCCATATTTAAAGGACTCCAACTCTCTTGTATACTTTATTTACCACTGTCAAAACCCTAAGCATACTATTTTCACTGTAATCTTCAAGCTTGAAACTTTTCCTTCTTATAATTCCAAAACAATGGCTCTTAACCCACAACATAACCAAGTTGCTATCCTTGATTCATCTACGGATAGTGACTTTGCTCAAATCATCCAATTCCTCACACAATCCATATACCTTCCCGCTCTCTCCATAAACCCTACAATCTACTCTAACCATATGTTTGATTTTTGGACAAATGGCCAAAATGAAGTCATTAACAATGAGAGGGCCATTCGATTGAGAGTCTGTGGACAAGAGATAGTGGTAAGTGAAACCACTATTAGGGAGCATTTAGAGCTTTATGATGCAGGGGCTCCAACTGAATTTCCAAAGCCTGATTTGGAAGACACCTATACTCAAATGGGATATGGAGGTGATGTTAGTAAATCTACAGTCTACAAATTCAATTTCTCCTATAACTGGAAGTACTTACTACACATCATCCTTCATAGTCTGTCCAACAAATTAGGTGGTTGGGATCAAATCTCCTATGAACTAGGTTGTTTAGTTCATGGGTTGGTCAGGGGCCTGAGGTTCAATTATTCTAGGTTTGTTCTGAACAACCGGAGGGGAAATCTTGTCAAAAATACATTTACATATACCCTAGGTTCATTTAGCACTTCATCAACTGTGAGTTAGACCTGGACAAACTAGAATATAAGGATATTCTAGTGGTACCTCAAATGCGGCCAGGTGTCTTCCGAATGCGGAAGAAGATATCTACCAACTTCACTAGAAGGTTCACTCCTCTGCTTCCAGGTATGCTTGAGCCCATGGCTCCTGGTGACATCCCTGTTAAACTAACAGGTGATGAACCCACACCAGCAATCACCACTCCACACCAAAAAGCCTCCCTACCTATCAAACACTTTTACCAAAGACGCCCTAAACGAACCCTTGCTCAATCTACTCTGATTGAACAAGTTCCTTCTGTTCAGCCCAAAAAGGCTAGAATAGAACACTAGGCTCCCACTCAACCTGAGGTCCAACCTTCCCCTCCAATCGACCTCAATATCAGTGTAGAGTCTCCTCAGTCTCAACCTGATGAGCCTATCACCCAAACCTCAAGCCCTCCGGATGAGTCACAATACTCTCCTGAGCAACCAAAAAGGGACAGCCACATCACTGACTATGAGTCATTAGATGTTGACCAAGGTCCCGGGTCATTAGGAATACCTTCCATATCTTTCACTGACCTTCTAACCCAAACTGATGAGGATTTCATGTTTCCTCAAAGCTATGAAGTTGATCTACCACACCTATATATAGGTCAACAGAGCCAAAGGGAACCTCTAATCTCTGACCCACATCAGCAACCATTAACTGAGGTGAGTCCCACCGGTGTGCAGGGGACTCATATAGGCTCAGCTGCCACTACTATGAGTCTCTCATTGAGCTCTCAGGACAGTGGTAACATCATTGAGACTGAGTCTACGACAACTTTGCTTATTGACATCTCTGAAAGAGATATCTTTGGGCAAAGGTATCCAGGGTGCCAAGAAACCACCACTGGTGATGAAGATGTACATACTAGGTATGTTGTCTCATCACTCCATGATTCTTCATATAAAGATGAGGGAAGGCTGAAACTCACAATCGAGTACCTGCTTTCTAAGGTCTCAAACCTTAAATCCAAGGTTAGGATCTTAGAAAACAGGTCTGCTACTCAGCAACTTGAGATTGACGATCTCAAGGCAAAACTAGCTGAGACACAGATTGAGAAGTCTGTTAGGCACGTACCAATTCAAGTTTCTTTAAGTTCTTCTTCTAGCTCGACTACTTCTTAAGATGATGCTACCAAAAAGGGGGAGAATGTACATAAACAAGCCCATGAGGAACCTCAAACTTCTGAGGAACCTCAATCTCTGATGACTCTTACAACTTTTTCCTCCCCTTACCTTACACAAAAGCAATCATCCACTGTCTTTCCACAACCACCTCCTTTGAGCTTTCAAGTGGATCCAAGGATGCTCATTAGTCTTCACAAATTTTTCACACAATTCCTAATGAGCTCCTCACTTGAATAACCATCCCCTGATGTAGCCATAACCTACTTTGGAGCAGAAGAGCTTCAAAGGCTCAGTGCACCTCCTACCACTCAGGTGGAATTTGGTCAACCTAAGGTCACTATGGAACCTGAGATTCACTTTGAAGGGGAAATAGGGACTGATGGCCCAACAACTACCTCAGTTAGGACAGATGGTGCAACATCAGTTTCTTTCGAAGCAGAAATTTCAGCTGCGGAAGTAATTGTTGAACTATCATCCTTGTCTGATGAACTGGTTCTCACAGAGGCCATTCTTGATTTGGCCTCTGAGGTGAACAGCGAGGACTTTCTTACAGCTCTTATTGTTCCATAAATGCCTCAAGAGCAACCACAAACTTCTTAACCTCATCCTCAGCCCTCTCAACCTTAACCTTCAAGACCAGAATCACCTAAGGAAGCATCTCCTCATGATTACAAAGGTAAGAGGAAGATGACTGATAAGGAGCTTCTTGAGGATGAGAGGCTAAATAAGTTGAGAAGAAAAGGAAGACTCCCCACTAAAAAGTTGTTGGCAGCAAGTAGCAAAGCTGCAGCAACATCTCGGGAGTCTATCAATGAAAAGAAAAGAATGGAGGCAATTGATAGACTTATAAATTTAGGAGTAGCAAATGAAGAAATGCTACTACTCCCACTTGATAAGCTTATCAAACTGGAAGAGGCAACCTTGTTGCAAAAGGAAGAGGAGGAAGCAGCAAGGAAAGCCAAAGAGGAGAGAGCAAGAAAAATGAAGGAAGAAGCTGAGCTAAAGAAGAGGAAGGAGAGGATAGCCTTCCTATGCTCAAGAGGTTACTCTCAGGAGAAACTGAACCCTGATGAAAATGAGATGATTCTGCTCCTTGTTAACAGAGAGCAGGAACAAATCAGTAAAGAGAGAAAGAGAGCTGCTAGAGAGAAGGTGAAAGAGAGAAAGAAGAAAGAAGAAGAGGATAAACTTGCAGCCGCCAAGAAGGTAGGAGATAAAGTCTGGATGAAGGCTTATCTCAGGGCACAAGGCTTCACTGGCAGGCAAGTTGGGCCTATGTCAGAGAAGACCCTACAGCGACATGTCAGTGACATCAAAGCTGACATTCGCTTAGGAAGAAGGAAGGAGGTATCTCAAGAGGTACAGAGGATGAAACCCAAACCAGAACCCAAACCACTACCCACAATCATCGAAACCACCACTGAGCCTATACCCTTCTCCTTCCCCATCAAAACCGAACCCATCACTGAGCCATACACCCCTGAACCCACACCATCCTCACTACCAACACAACCTTTCCCTGCCTCTCAACAAACACCCTCACTACATATACTACAACCTAAAACACAAACCAAAACCCAACTAATACCAAAGTCATCCTCTGAACCATCCAAAACTCCATCCTTAGAAGAGATTGGGGAGATCAAGAGAAGTCTCAACAACTGCTCAAAGGTGAGCAACATTTCTTATGAGGAAGGATTCATAACATTGCAATATATTGATGGATCCTTAAACACTCTCACAAGAAATGCCTTCTTAGATCTACCCCAAGAAACCTTACACCAATCACTCAATCTTCTTGCCTTAAGCTCTGATTCGTTAAATGAAGAAGAGAAAATGCTAAGAAGGAAATTGGTGGGCCTGCTGGACACTAGGAACGGGGACAGACTGCCAAACTTGCTCCTCATTCCTAGAAACACAATAATCCAATGGATCTTTGATGAACCTTCTCATAACTTTGTTGTGGAGAGGGAGAATGGAGAGGTGAACATGTTCAATGCCTCCTCTTTGTTACACTTAAGCAGATTTGATATTGATGAGTTAGCAGAGAGACCATTCACCAATCCCTCTAACTCCATGATAGCTGTTCACATCAGAAGATTTATTGACAACCTTCATCTTGCCGAATTAAACAAAAGGCAAGAACTGAAGAGGAGTTAAAAGGTTGAAGAAGATGGAAGTGTAGTTTTGATAGCATCAGCCTAGGGGGAGTTTGTTGGAACTGTTAAGGCTGATGCAATCAAAACAATACTTAGAAGAAATCTGTGCAAACTAAGAAAAGTCTTCCGAAGGTATTTTTGCATCTTCTGAAGGAAAATGCTGCAACTTCCGAAGCTTATATGGTGATCTTCCGAAGAGCTTCCGAAGAGCTTTTGAAGGATGAACTCAGTCTTCCGAGACTTAGAAGATCTCCTTCCGAAGTAAAGCACTTTGAAGAATGAAGACAAAGTCTTCCGAAGACAAAGCCTCGGAAGAAACTGTGTCTTCCGAAGTACAAATGTTTCGGAAGAACTTATTCTTCCGAAGCCATTTTACCTTCGGAAGAAACACAGTATGAACCAGTGGACAAAGCATGGTCTGACTGACACTTGCTGCCTACTCTGATCCTCTGCAAGATACCTTCCACGTTCATGTGGTTGACCTTACTTTTGTATACTGTTCACCATTCCTTAGTTAGTACAGCTGCCACCTTTAGTTGGTGACCAAAAGGTAAGTCATGGACTTGTCATGACTACCTTATTTTAGATAATACTTTATCTAAGATTCCCTGCCTCTAGCAATGTAGTATTTGTCTAGAAGTAAGTCCTAACATATTATCTACGTATAACAAGCTGTAGATAGTAGTATATATAGTCGCTCATTATAACTTAGTATCAATGCTTATGCATGAGTCTTGTAATACTTATTTGAGAGATAATATATACAAGTATATTGAAAACTCTTGTGTTCTTTTACTTAATATATTATTATCAACTGAGTTCTTGATTCTGCATTCATCAAACTAATGAGATTTAACAAGTTTGTGAGAAACATTTAGTGTTGAGGGAACCACTTCGATCCTGCAGAAATTCAGGTGGTTACATTACTAGAAGCAGCAGGGTCATAAATGGTAAGATCAGCATTAAGAACGTAAACTTCTTCAAGGAGCTTGGGTACAATCTACTGAGTGAATACCAATTTTATGATCAGACATAACATGCTCTTCACTGAGCATGAGTGCATTGTTCTCAAGCCCGGAGTGGTCATTCCTCAAGAGTATATCTTGGTCAGAGCCCCTAGGAAAGGGACCATGTACAAGATAGACTTGTAGGAAACATCTCCTTCAGGAGAAGTTTCTTGTTTTCTATCTAAAACAAATGTGATAAGTCTTTCCTATAGCATAAAATAATGTTCCATATAAACTTTAAAAACATGAATAAATTAATTAAGAATGATTTGGTAACTGGATTTCCAAAGAAAGAGTTTACAGGTGATGACCATTATGTTGCAGGTCTGAAAGGGAAGTGACATAAAGTGTCTCACAAGCCAAAGGAAAGGAACTCCACCACTACACCCCTACACTTATTACATATGGATCTCTTTGGCCCCACCAGTGTAATGAGTCTAGGAAGGACCTCTTATTGTTTGGTGATCATAGATAATTTCATAAGATTCACTTGGGTTTTCTTCCTTAGAACTAAGGATGAGACTCCTGAGATCTTGAGGAACTTCATTCTAAAAATTGAGAATCAATGTGATCACAAGGTCAAAATCATAAGATATGATCAAGGAATGGAATTCAAGAACCAAATCCTTAATATATTTTATCATGAAAAGGGTATTTCAAGACAATATAGTGCTCCCAGGACTCCTCAGCAAAATGATGTTGCTTAGAGGAGAAACAGGACACTTATTGAATCTAGAAGAAGCATGTTATCTGACTCTAAACTGCCCATCACCTTCTAGGCAGAGGCAGTCAACACTACCTGCTATATGCAGAACATAGTTTTGGTTGTCAAGACTTATGGTAAGACTCTTTATGAAGTGTGGCATAAAAAGAGACCTTTCACTAGTTTCGTCAGATCATTTGGATGTCCTTGCACCATCTTGAATACCAAAGATCAAGTAGCCAAATTTGTAGAGAATCAGATGATAGACACTTCATTTGATACTCTTTCCAAACTAATTCTTATAGAGTATACGATCTCAGAACTAGAGTAGTTGAGGAGTCAGCCAGTGTGACTTTCAATGAGCACACTCCTAGTGTGAAAGGTTCTGGTCCTGCTTGACTGTTTGATCTTGATTTACTTACCAATTGTTTTAACAAATCTTGTGAAGATGTTTCAGGATCTACAGGTAACTTATTAAAAGGAGATCCTGACCTAAGATTTGAGCTGAGAAGACCAAACAAGAAAACTACTTCAACTCCAGCAGATGGAAATCCTATCAGCACAACCATAACAAATTTAGCTGAAAGGCATAAAACTTAGATGAAGGAGTTTTAAGTGTAGGAGGGAATGGAGGTGGTGATAGTGATCAAGAATTTGTTAATGCTGATAGCCACTCCATAGAAGAAAACATCAATGATGTCACACACTCATTGGATGAATCTTTTCTTGATAAGTGTGCTGACATGGTGGGTGTGAATCCTAGGATCTCAATTCAGGAATTATCAGTATTAAAATTATTACAATTTAATGAGTGTGGAATAATCATTAATTGCTGTTTAATTGTATTAATTGATAATCAAAGAACACGAACACAAAGACACAATGAATACGAACACAATAATTGATTCAAATGTGTTTCATTAATGTTGAGTAATGATTACAAAAGTATAAGTATCAAAACTATGAACAAAGAATTCTTCAATCAAATTGTTGTTGCTGATGTGACGACGGCTAGGGTTGCATAATAATGTGACAATTGACAGCCGTAGTATTGCTAAAATTGTGTTCGCCGAGATGTGAAACCTAGGACTCATATTTATAGGCACTTTGAGTCAGTTAAGGAAACACCGGATCTTTTGGGATTTGAAATGACTTGTTGACCGGTTGAAATCATACAAGTGTTCTGGACTTCGCAGGAGTATTGTCTTCCACAGGAGTCCTGTTCTTGCTTAGAAAACGTGTCTTTCGTGGAAGTCTTCACTTCATCATGCAATCCTTATCTTCTGTAGGAATCTTCACTTGAGAGATCCTTGGGTGATGTTGTTCATCCAAAGACAAAGGGTCTTGTAAGAAACATATCTATGGATTAACATTATTTTTCAATCGTAGATGTTTCTTACACTTGGCTGATTTCAGAAATCCTACCAAGTATATTGTTTTAGCCTGTCATTATGTACATCACATAACACATATGGGTTAACTTATACATTCAATGCATAACTAATGATAATCAGTTACAAATATTTATTACAAGTATTGATTAAAGTTCTAAGCCTATACAAAATGATCTAGATCTATTCTTTCTAGATCTAACAATACTCCCCCTTAGGCTTAGATCCTTGTAATCAATCCTTCAAAACTGCAAGCTCTTTGACTCTGGAAATGATTTTGTTATAGAAGTAAGACACAGTAGACTTCTGATTATCATACTTGTACTTGATCTTCATCTTGCTGAGCTTCTTCGGAGTCTCAAAGCTTAGTCCTAGAACATCCTCCTCTGTAGTGAGTGTTTCTAACACTTTGTCATTGTTCACCACTTCTAGCTTATCTTGTTTAGAGATTCGGAGTTCTGTTACTTCATCAAAAGTTGTTCCCTTCAGCAATCCAGCATTGTGTCTTCTTCATTTATAGGATTTAGCATGAAGTTTGTTAATTACCTGAATCACATGGACATGCAGGAACAGATCATTTTGAGCTTATTCATCACTCAGCTTTGGAAAGAATTTGTCATGCAGATATGATATGTAGCTAGGATGGAGTAGCTTGATTTCCACAGGGTCAAAGATCCTGATCTGATCAGCCCTTTTGTTCTCTGCATTCCTCAGCAGCACAAGTTCTTTTGTTTTCTCTACATATCCCCATTCAGTTATAGAGAATATGTATTGAGTCCCTTCAATGCACTTGATTGCTGCTGATTTCCTATTATTGTATCCAACCCTCTTCAAGAATTCATCATCTACTTCTTCTGAGGCATTGGACTTATATGTTTTAAGGCCCTTGATTCTCTTTCTGTGCTCTGCATCTTCCCTTTTGGCTTCTACAAGCACATCATCCTTAAATTTTGTTTTGAGTTTGCCCACTAGAGTTGAGAAGTCTCTTCCTCTTGGATGAATTGGGTAATTGCATATGATGAGGCTTTGTAGATCCTTAATGTCATTCTCTGGCAGACACACTACTGAAAATACATCATAGAAGTATTCAATTCTTCCAGATGTTCTTTTAATAATGGCACAATCCCAGTCTGGATCATATTTTCAGGCCATAATCCTGTTTTCTTCAACAGAGCTGGGAGTTGTGAGGTGGTCTATCTGTTGTATCAAAGTGGATTTTTGTTCTGTAATTTCCCTCACAGTAGTTCCAAGAGGCCACACTTTCCCTGGAATTACCTCGCTGGGTTCTCTGATCAGTATATCCTTTTCTTTATGTTGATCTTTGCTTTCCACCATAACTGGTTCAGCAGCCATTTTGTTATGAAGCTCAACAGCAGGATTAGGAGCTGCAGTCCTAAATCTAACTCCTGTATCAAGTTCAACTTTCATCACATGTTCCATCATTCTTCTAAGCTCTCTAACTGACCTTCCTTTTAATTCATATGGTTTGTAGTTGTGACCTTGTAACCAGCATGTCATGTTGTATTTGCTTAGCTTAGCTGTGTCACAATGGCCCAACTCTTTCTTTGTCTTTTAAATTGATTGAAAGGTGTTGAATGTCTCATAATCACAGTTTGGGATCATGAATCTTGCAGGCTCGAATTCTTTCAGCAGATCTTTTATCTCAGTTATGTTCATCCTTTCAACCATGTCATAAGGGAAACCATGGTTTATGAGGGTTATAAACATGGTTGACTCAGGCCTTTCTTCCATAATATCTTCATTTGTTACCAGATTATCAGCCTTTGAGTCTTTATGGTCAGTTGGTGAGTCCATCTTGATCAGCTCATTCCACTCTTCATCACTGTCACCATCATTACTGGATTTCAACTTCACAGTAGATAAATCTACTGAAGGGGTATGCTCAGGAGAAGTCAGCTTTTGCTTTTTAGGAGAACTTTCATCTTCATTCATCTTCTTCTTGAAAGACCCCAGGTATTTTCTCTTCCATGAATACAGAATGAATTTCTTTGACACTTCAGTAGATTGCTTTGATTGTTCAGCACTTGGTGCATCAGATGATTCCAAAGCACAAACCTTCATTTTCAATTGTTCAATCTCTTTATTTTTTTGCTTGAGCTTGTCAGCCTTTTCAGATAAGGAATCATTGAGTTGGTCCATTTTTTAGGCCAGTTTTTCTTTTTCCATTTTCTCATATCTCACTGATTCCTGCAACTCTTGTTCATGTTGTAGAAGTGCATCAATCACTTCATTGTTGCTTTTTGCATCATCTCTAAGCCTTTTCAGTCTGGCTTCTCGCTTCAATAACTCTTCATCCTTTTCTTTCACAATTTCTTTGAGCTCTTGAATTCTTTGTTTTCTCTTGTTGGATTTGAGCACCAATTTATTATACTCAGCAACCAAGTAGCTCTTGTTCACAGGGATGTCTTCATCAATCAGGTCATCTTTATGATAAGCAATCACATCCACTAGATTCTCTTCTTCTTCATCATGTGTCTCATTCTTGTTTTCTTTAGTTGTAGCTACACTTGCTGAACTAGAGCAGCGTTCACTGAAATCATCTACATGCTTTTGAGATTGTTGCTGATCCATGTGCTGCTGATCTGTAATTGGAGACACTGGAGCAGTATGATCAGATAACACTTGGTTCTTAGAGTTTGGGACAGAACAGGAATAGTACTTGCTTGAGACATCAACTCAGTCTCACCTGTGTTGACAGAATTTTAAGACTGAGTTATGTTTACAGGCTTAGTGTTAGCACTTTCCGGGGATGTATGATTAGGTGTTGGTGGGAGTGGATGAATAGGAGATATGGTTTTGAAGGGTGAGATTGGTTGTGTGTCTTGTGAGGCTGGGAGTGAAACTGATGGGGATTTTTATTGTTTAGGTGAGATAGGCTGAGTGTTTTGGGTGGAAGTGGACAGCTGTTATGGTGATACATGTTGTTGGATGGGTGAGACAAGATCAGTGTTTATGCTGGTTGGTGATTGATGTTGATGAGGGGATGTTTGGTTTGGTGAGTAAGAGTCTTGTGCAGAGTCAGCAGATGACTCTCCTTGTTGATCTGCCCATACCAATTCTTGAGGAATGTTTGCATTTGGATCTACCACATGAGCAAACATTGGCATATCTTCTCCTTGATACTTGCCACTGATTTTGTTCAGTACAGATCTACCCAGATGGGCTTGTACAAATACTTCTCCTTCTCTAGCAATCCTTGGAAGTTCAGCATTGATGATTAATTGCAGAAATCTTAGGAACATGTACATCTTGTCTGACCTTTGTACTTTAACTTGGTCATACAGACAATTAAAGATGTATTTAGCATAGTTGTATGTTCTCCCTTCAAAGATTCCTATAATTCCTGAAGATATGTGCCTAGAGAATCTATCTAGTTCGGACTTTCGGTTAGATATGCACTTGAGATAAGTGTGGCACAGGAATCTGTATGGCTTGGCACAATCTTCCCTTTTTGATCTCCCCTTTATCAAAATCTCCATCATATCCCATCAGATAAAAAATCTTCTCGATATACTCATTCTCAAACACATCAGGGTGCCCTACTTCTCAATCTCCCAACTCAAGCGACCTTCTAATGTTTTGCTCATCAATCCTCAGCCGTTCATTGTTGATTTCAGCCACAATGACTTCATGTTCTCCATTCTGTTCCAATCGGGCCGAATTTCAGAAATCGACAATGTGAGCTTGATGAATCATAGGTTCTGCTGTCAGGGCATAGAACAACCTGGATCGTTGAAGATATCTGATGATATCTCGACATCCTTCGGAGGCAGGATCATCCGCAGTAAGGAATGCGAACACATTATGCTCTTTCGCAAATCTATTTAACATCTGTACATAATATTGATGAAATTTGTGTTAGCATTAGTGTAACCGACATGAATATGAATCGTCTTAATGACAATCAAAGATTAAACAGTACAGTGTTGATGATTAGAACATGCTTTACCTTTGTGACACTGATACTCGATCACTGTGTAATGATTTTTATGATTTCTTGGTCGGATTTTTGAAAAATTTCAAGAAGGGGGGGAAGTGTGCGCTTTTCTATGTTAGAAAAGTGAAAAGTGCTTTGAAAAGTGATTAATGAATTCTTAAAGTCAAAAACCTCATTTATAAGCGGACACATTAATTTCTTTTATTAGTTATGTTGGGCCCACTTCCCATTTGTCCCTTTCCGTATACTTAATTTATTCCGGATGAATCACAGCTTCCGCAGAACATCTGCGGAACCTTAACATCTGCGGATGCCATAACATCTGCGGATGCCATAACATCTGCGGATGCCTTAGTTGAAAATCAAATGCAACATTACTTATTACATCTTATTCAAAGTTTACCATTCTATAAATATAAATTATACTCTTAATGTTACTTTCACATCCGTAGTTTACCAATTCTACGATTATACAGTTACATTTTTTACTGTTCCTTCTGCTGATGCAGAAATTTCACTGTTACTTCTGCTGATGCAGAAATTTCACTGTTACTTCTGCGGTGCAGAAATTTCACTGTTACTTCTGCTGATGCAGAAATTTCATTGTTACTTCTGCAGATGCAGAAATTTCACTGTTACTTCTGCGGATGCAGAAATTTCATTGAAACTCTAAATGTATGATTTCTATCAAGTAATAGAATCATTTATTGATGTTGGACATTGTTGACTTTGTTTGCATGGAAATTAAGTACAAGAGGGCTTCCTATATCCTGCATCCAAGTTAGTGCTCAAGTTTCAATTCCTTCAAAGGTGTTTTTGATAACTTTGTATTGATTTTCATGCATAACTTACTCCTCCTAAATTTGTGATTAATGTAAAACTGTTTCATTCATCAGAAATTTATGTTTGAAAGAAGCATGAAAGGCATATGATTGTCCAAAAGAGATGTAAACATTGAAGAGAACAAATTAAACAAATTGACAAACTATTCAAGCATGCATATGTATATAGGGATCATACTATAACACAAGGCTTCATCTGATTTTGATTCTATGAATGAGAAATGATCTGATATAACACCTGATTGCAAGTATGCAGATCCACTTAAATTCATACAGGAGTAATGTATTAACTAGGCATGCAGTTTATCATGTTTTGATGTTTGTTGATCAGTAACTATCATGTGCTCCACATTCAATTCTCATTAGAGTTTGTCCTCCGTAGGTGAGTCAAATCATCACTTTTTCACACTTATTGACTATGTACATTAAGTTATAAGTTCTATCTTGAGACATACTTGTAGTCTCATTAATGCTTTTATGATTAAGCTCTTTGAGACAATATGCAGTTGATCATAAAGGATTCTTTTGAGAGCTGAATATGATCCGCATAAAGTTACCAGGTCTTTACTTTCATAAAACAGAGGTGCTATCATCCCAGGTCTTTGTTTACACAAAACAGAGGGATAATAAAGATCATACTCTTTAATCATATACCCAGGTCTTTGTTCACACAAAACAGAGGGAATATGATTTTGCAAAGATAGAAGATTATAAAGTGTTTTTACATAGTGTGCTTGGGTGAGTGATTTGATCACATCAGGATAAGACTTACTTGCTTGATCCTCAAAATGGAGTTCCCATAGACAGTTGCCTATTTCTTTATGTTTAGCATGCTCTAAGTGTAGTTTCCACTCAAGATGAACCTACTTACATATCAAAGTGTTTTGAATCAGTTTGAAGGGTAATTATGCTGATGAAGTAAGCCAAGGCATAGTGTACTATCATTTCCCAAAGACATGCCATGCAGAAAGCAATCATAGAAATGTAAACGACATTTTTTTATTTTTTTATTAATTAAAGAAGATAAACTCTATGTACAAGGACAGTCACATGCTTTTCTTTGTTGAAGAAAAGTTAATCTAAGTTAATCATACCCAAAGACTCAATTAAAAAATTAAATCTAACTGAATCAAAGGCTTTAGTGAATAAATCAGCAAGCTGATTTGTTGTATCCACTTTGATTAGCTTGATCAACCCCTTTTCTGAGCAATCCCTCAGAAAATGATATCTAATCTCAATATGCTTTGTTTTGCTATGTTGAACTGGGTTAGCAGTTATAAACATAGCAGCTGTTTATCAATATGAATTGGTGTTTGAAGGAAATTGTAACCATAGTCAAGTAATTGGTTTTGCAACCAAAGTACTTGAGAGCAACCAGCTGAAGCAGCTATGTACTCAGTTTCAGCTGTGGATACAGACACATTGGTTTGCTTCTTGCACTACCATGAAACAAGCCTTGGTCCTAGAAACTGACATCCACCAGTTATGGATTTCTATTATTGTTGCATCCTCCAAAATCACTATCTGAGTATGAATAAAGACTGAAGTCACTATCTTTTGGATACCATAGTCCTAGAGCTGGTTTTCCTTTCAGATATCTGAAGATTCTCTTCATAGCATTCAGATGAGATTCCTTTGGATCAGATTGATATCTAGCACAAACACAAACAACAAACATTATGTCAGGCCTACTGGCAGTTAAATACATTAAAGATCCAATCATAGATCTATACAATCTCTGATCAACAGATTTTCCAGCAGGGTCAGGCACAATCTTGTCTATTGTTGAAGCAGGTGTTTTGCATGATGAGGTATCAGAAAGATTGTACTTCTTTAAAATCTGATGAATGTACTTTTCTTGATTGATAAAAATTCCATCAGATTTCTGATGAACTTGCAGGCCAAGGAAGAAAGTCAATTCTCCTATTGAGCTCATCTGAAACTCAGATTTCATTAACTCCTCAAAGTTCTGACACAAATTATTGTTGGTTGATCCAAATATGATGTCATCAACATATATTTAGACTACCAAGAGATCTTGATGTTCTTGTTTGAGAAAGAGAGTCTGATCTATAGTTCCTCTTTTGTAGTCATGCTTTAGCAAGGAAGAGGACAATGTTTCATACCACTTTCTTGGTGCCTAATGAAGTCCATAAAAAGCTTTGTCTAACTTGTACACTCTGTGTGGGTAGTCTGGATCCTCAAATCCAGGTGGTTGTGCCACATACACTTCTTCATCAATTTTTCTATAAAGAAAGGCACACTTGACATCCATTTGGTACACAGTGAACTTCTTGAAAGAAGCATAAGCTAGAAAAACCCGGATCGCTTTAATTCTTGCAACAGGAGCAAAGACTTCATCATAGTCTATTCCTTCTTCTTGAGTATATCCTTGAGCAATCAGTCTAGCTTTATTTCTTACAATTATACCTCTGTCATCTAGCTTGTTTTTGAAGAGCCACCTTGTTCTAATTGGATGCTGACTTGCAAGCAGATCTACAAGATTCCATATTTTTTTCTTTCTGAATTGTTGAAGTTCTTCTTGCATAGCTTCAATCCAGCTATTGTCCATTAGAGCAGCTGTTATGTTAGCGGGAACAACTTGAGATAAGAAGCAAGTGAATAAGCAAATGTTGGCCATTCCCCCTTTGCTTCTTGTAGTTATAGCAATCAAGTCTCCTATAATATTATCTGATGGATGCAATTTATGATTTCTGGTTGTTGGAATAAGGTCTACTTGGATGGTTGATTCTAAATTGGTTGAATCCATTGGAGTAGAGGGGTTCAGTTGTGATGTTGAGCCTATGAAGTAGTCAAATTGGTCTTTAGTTTCAACAGGATCAGCATGAACTTCAGCTGCATCATGGGATTCATCCGCAGGAACTTCTACGGATGTGTTTTGTTCTTCAGTAGGAGTTACAGCAACATTTACGGATTGAGTTTGTTGATTCAAAACATCCTCTCCCTCCCTAGAAACATCTGTTGAAGCATTAGTTACATCTACAGATGGAATGTGATCATCTGCGGATGTATTTTCATGAACTACGGATGAATGATTTGCTTCTCCGGATGTATCTCCATTCTACTGACTTGTCAGATTATTTGTTTGTTACTGCAGGATGTTTGAATGAGGTGGTCTTGGGGGACCAGCTGATAGTGACACGTCACTGAAACTTGGTGGAACAAATAGATAGCATGTATCAGCAGAACCTGCATTAAGTAGATATCCGAAATTAAATGACTATGTTAATGCATCAATATCAAATAACCAAGATGAACCCTTCACATTTGTTGTAAATTTGGATTCATCAAAAGAGACATTAGGAGTTTCTTCAACAATGTTATGTTCTGGGATGTAAATCCTATATGATTTAGATGTGGATGAATATCCAACAAAGAAACCATCATAGGCTTTTTCAGAAAATTTTCCCAGTTGTTCTTTAGTGTTTAAGACAGATACATGGCACCCAAAAGCTCTAAGATATCCTATAAAAGGTTTTCTTTTAAATAAGAGTTCATAAGGAGTTTTATTATGTTCTTTGACAATCAAAATCCTGTTTTGAACATTGCATGCTGTGTTTACAGCTTTTGCCCAGAATGTGATGGGCAATTGAGAGTCAGCTAGCATTGTTCTAGCTGCTTCAATGAGAGTTCTATTTCTTCTTTCAGCAACTCCATTTTATTGTAGAGTTCTTGGGGCACTAAATTGTCTTTTAATGCCTTTGTTCCTGCAGAAAGAATCTAGTTCAGCATTCACAAATTCAGTCCCATTATCCTTTTTTGAAAATCTTAACTTTTAGATCAAGTTGATTCTCAATCTTGATCACAAAGTCCATTAATGTTTCAGATGTTTCACTCTTTTGTTTTAAGAAAAAGACCCAAGTAAATCTTGTGAAATCATCTACTATCACCAAACAGTATTGCCTTTTTCCAATGCTTATCACATTGGTTGGACCAAAGAGATCCATGTGAAGCAATTTAAGTGGTGTAGTGTTAGTGTTGATGGTTTTGGATTTATGTGACACTCTATGTTGTTTTCCCTTGTAACAAGAAGAACAATGATTTGAACAATAAAATTCTTTCTTTGGCAAACCAATGAGTAAGTCGTTTTTCACCAATTTGTTCATATTCTTCAAGTTGGAATGAACAAGTCTTCTATGCCACAATTGAGATTCATCGTTTGAAGACTTGGATAAAAGACATGTCTCATGATTTGTGAGTGTTGTGTTGTTCATATCCAAACCATAATGTTTCCTTTTCTTGATGCTTTAAGAAGGATCCATTCTTCCGGTACTGAGAAACCTGGCTTAAGAATGTAACAATTAGTGTCATCAAATAATGTTGTGTATTTTTATCACAGATTTAGGATACACTAAGTAGATTGTACTGCAAATTTTCACAGTAATTTACTTTTTCAGATGTGAGTACACCATTTGTTACTATTCTTTCACCAACTATTTTACCTCCCTTCTTATCCCCACCAAATGCCACATATGAGGCATGTTTATGTTTGAAGTCACGGAGAAGAGAACAGTTTCCTGTCATATGCCTGGAACAACCACTGTCAACATACCACTTGTTGTCAGCTCTCCAAGATTGTTCCTGCACAAATAATGAAATCATTTAGACTTGACAACCCAAGCCTTAATTTTCTTGGGTTTGCCAGAGGTATCTAAAATTGTTACTCCTTCATGAATCAATCTTGAAGTTTCAGTATTAATTTCAGTCCTAATTGATTCATTTTGATTTGATGATGGTGAGGATGATTCTGTTGACGATGAAGCAGATGTTTGTGTGTCTTCTTTCTTGATTGAGTCTACCTTTATCTTCTCTTTCTTGGGTTGATATTTTGATTTTGATGTACATCCTGAATTTCTAAAAGTTTCATCATCTTTCAGTTTTGATTGAGTCACAGGAGTCCCTTTTTTAAAGTTATCAAAGAAATCATCTTTCACTTTTGCCTTCTTGAGAGGTTCTTTGGTTGATAGATCTACCTTCTTGTGAGGTGTTCTTGACTGATTGGATACTACTTTCTTCAAAGGCTTGTCCTCAGCAGATGTTTTCTGCTTGGATTTTTGTTGGACTTTGTTATTCTTTGACCCTTTGTCACTTTCAGAAGATTGAGAGTCTGATTCAGATACTTCTGAATTTGACTTCTTAGATCTCTTTGTCTTGTTCCTTTTGTTGAAATAAGATTCCTGAGTTGAATGATTATTTTTGTTGTAGATTGCACAATGTTTGTTGAAGTAGCAATCAGAAGTCATGTGATTGTTCATATTACATATGGAACAGTAACTGCTGAAGTAGCAGTCATCTGTATTGTGGTTTTTCATGTCACACCATTTGTAGTATTTTCTTGTGAATTTTCCTCTTCCTTAGACTTCTTCTTTTTCTTGTTCAGCTTGTGAGACTTCAACTCCTTTTTCAATGGATCACTTGATTTCTCCTTGCTTTTGCTAGTAGAACCATCCACTGAACGTTGATTATCTTTAGCTGATCTATTCAGCTGGAGATCCACCTTTCTCTGTGCATGTTTGTTGACATTCATCTGTGATACTCCATCCGCAGAATCAGTTTTTGTCTTCCGCAGATGTTCTGCGTGTCTTCCGCAGATCTTCAACTGAAAAGTTTTTCTTGTGTTTGCTCGACACTTGTTTCTTTTTACCTTTATCTACATTAGATGAAGGTGCTTCCTCATTTGATTCGAAATTTCCTTCCTCCTTTGATGTTGTACTTTTGTGAAGGTTCAATTCTTGCAGTCCTTCATTTAGCTCAGCAATCCTCTTGCATATTGTCTTCAGCATGTTTCTTTTCTTTGGAGGATATTACAGCTTTGATTCTCCCAGAACTTTTGGAAGACCAGTTTCAACATAAACATTCTTACCAATGTTTAGTTGACCAACATCATGTTCATCAGAATCATCCAAGTCATCACATTTATCATAATCAAATTCTGAGTCATCGTGTTTTAGAGATTCTGATTCAGAAGACTCAGTTTCACTGCCCTCAGTTTCATTGTTAATGTGGATTTGATTTGATTTTGTTTCAAACTTGGTGCTAGGCATAATATGATTTGACAATGTGTTAGTCATTGTTTGAGGTAGAGTTGTGTAATTATCATTTATTGGTGGTGCAACAACATTATAATCCAACCCATACCTGTTCTTTGATTCAATATGAGAGTTTAACAACTTCTCACATTGCTGAGATGATAGTTGAAACTTTTGAAAATTCACTTCAGTTGATGCATGATCAGCCATGGATTTGGTTAAGGAAGTGGTCAGATGCTCAACTTAGGCTTTTAGGCTGTAGTTTTCAGAAACAAATTTTTCTAAATCTTTTTGCAAAGAATTAATTTTGATTTGATATAATTTATTCTCTCTAACATGTGATTCATTCAAAATCATTGTTTCTTTTACTTTGTCAGCCAACTGTTGAGCATGGACTCTATAACGTTCAACTTCCTTAATAGATGATGATGAACACAACCTTTCTCTTACCTCTCTGGCCATTGGGGGAACTTTGCTTTCCATGTGAGCCATCAAATCTTGATTCTCTTCCAAGACTTCTTTTTCATACATACTCCAGTCACATGTTCCATCTTGAAGTATGATCAGCCCTGACTCCTTGGAGTTACTTGGTCCTGCTGATTCATGCGTGGCTGGTGGGGATGTATTGGTCAGTTGAGGTTGTCTGTGCAAAGTTCTTTGAGAGTTTGATTGTTGGGGAGATTGAGCCTGATGTTGCTGATGCTGCTGATGTTCTCTAAACTCCGGGTTTGACTGTTGATTGCATTCTCTGGAGAAATGTCCATAGAGATTGCACTTGAAACATCTTACTTTTGACTTGTCAACACCAATCTTTGATGTTTTGCTTGCTGCAGCCAAATTCTTATTTCTCTTGAGATATTGCTTAGCTCTATAAGCAATCATGGCCATCTGCCATTGTAAGTCCATCTCCTCCACTACATTAGGAGGTAGTTCTTCCAAGTCTTGCTGGCATATATTTGCTGAAGTTAGAGAGCTTCCCAGATAGGCCTGAAAACTAGAACTAAAAGCTGCAAATGCTGCTTTTTGTTCTTCAGAATCCAATATCACAGTAATTGGTTCTGACTGATTGTTATGCTGTGAAGACTTTGCTGTGGCAGCAGTTGTATCTCTTTTGTCGGCAGATCTTCCTTTTTCCTTTTGATTTTTACTTTGACATGATCTCTTTGAAGGTTTAGCAGCATAAAAACTTACTTGCTCTTCCTCATCACTCAAATCACAAGAGTTAGCACTATCATTGTTTGAAATGAATGCACTACCAGCACTTTTTGGTTCTTTGAAGTGATAGGGTGAGACATGAGTTCTCACACTCTTGTTTCTAGATTTCTCATCCATTTCAAGAGCTTCAACTTTTGCAACTAGAGTATCTAGTCCAGTTGCCTTGAGATCCATGGTGTTCTTAAACATGGAGACAGTTTGCTTCCAACTTTTAGGCAAAGTGTGAAGCATTTTCTTGTTTAACTCCTCATTAGTGTATTTCAACTCTAAGATATTCATCTCAGTGACGAGTTGCATGAATCTGTGGAGTTGTTGAGGAATTGAATCACCCTCAATATGATGAAAGGTTTCATATTGTGATCTAAGGGTGTCTTTCCTGATGCTTTTAATCTCATCACTCCCTTCACAGAGAGTATGAAGTATCTTCTACAAGGAATTAGCTGTTTTGTAATTCTCACACCTGATTAATATCTCTTCAGGCAAAGCCATACTAAGCAAACTGTAAGCTTTAATATCAACTTTGACCTTTTTGACATCATCTAGTGAAAGATCTTTGGTGCTTATTGGTTGATTCTTATCATTATAATCCGGCCCAAGAGTGGGTGGAATATAAGGACCTTCAGTGATAGACTCTCACAAGTCAGAATCAGTGTAGTTCACATGATTCCTGAACTTGATTTTCCAGGATTTAAAATCTGCTTTTGTTTCCAACTTTGGTGGTTGATATGATCCACCAAAAGTACTCATTTTAAATTAAGAATTTAAATCTGAAAGATGAAGTAGACAAATCTATCAAAGACTCAGATCTTGTATTCAATTGATGTGAAGACAGATCTGAATCAATCAAACAATGGAACAATGCTAGCTGAAGGATTAGTCACTGAATTAATTGTTTAAAAGCAATTAAACAATTTTAATACTGATAGATTAATTGATCTAAATCAATGAGCACTTGCTCTGATACCATCTGTGAATCCTAGGATCTCAATTCAGAAATTATCAGTATAAAAATAATTACAATTTAATAAGTGCGGAATAATCATTAATTGCTGTTTAATTGTATTAATTGATAATCGAAGAACACGAACACAAAGACACAATGAATACGAACACAATAATTGACTCAAATGTGTTTCATTAATGTTGAGTAATGATTACAAAAGTATAAGTATCAAAACTATGAACAAAGAATTCTTCAATCGAATTGTTGTTGATGTGACGGCGGCTAGGCTTGCACAATGATGTGACAATTGACAGTTGTAGTATTGCTAAAATTGTGTTCGCTGAGATGTGAAACCTAGGACTCATATTTATAGGCACTTTGAGTCAGTTAAGGAAACACCGGATCTCTTGGGATTTGAAATTGACTTGTTGACTGGTTGAAATCATACAAGTGTTCTGTACTTCCGCAGGAGTCTTGTCTTTCGCAGGAGTATTGTCTTCCACAGGAGTCTTGTTCTTCCGTAGAAAATTTGTCTTCCGTAGAAGTCTTCACTTCATCATGCAATCCTTATCTTCCGTGGGAATCTTCACTTGAGAGATCCTTGGGTGATGTTGTTCATCCGAAGACAAAGGGTCTTGTAAGAAACATATCTATGGATTAACATTATTGTTCATCCGTAGATGTTTCTTACACTTGGCTGATTTTAGAAATCCTACCAAGTATATTGTTTTAGCCTGTCATTATGTACATCACATAACACATATGGGTTAACCTATACATTCAATGCATACATAATGATAATCAGTTACAAATATTTATTACAAGTATTGATTAAAGTTCTAACCCTATACATAATGATCTAGACCTATTCTTTCTAGATCTAACAGTGGGTTAGACTTTATTGCCATATCTGAATTTCATAAATTTGTATCTGCCGACCAACTTGCTGTGATTCCTCAACTTAGGATCCACAAGTCACACCCTACGATAAACATCATTGGAGATGTTGAGACATGAGTGAGAATATGAGGACAAACCCATGATAAAAATATTTGTCTATACTCTTGTTTTTTGTCCCAGATAGAGCCCGAGAAAGTTGATGAAGCTTTGAAGTATGGTAGTTGGGTTGAAGCAATGGAGGAGGAGCTTCTTCAATTCAAAAGGCAAAAGTTTTAGAACTTATGTCATCTTCCTTAACGGAAGAACACCATTGGACCAAATGGGTATTTAGGAAAAAGAAGGATGATATAGGACTTGTCATCAAGAAGAAGGCGGGACTAGTTGTTCAAGGATACCCACAAGAAGAGGGGATTGACTACACAGATGTTTTTGTTCTAGTGGCATGACTTGAAGCTGTTAGGATATTCCTTGCTTTTGCTACATCCAAGTATTTCAAGGTCTAGCAACTTGATGTCATGTGTGCTTTGTTATATGGGGTGATTGATGAGGAGGTTCATGTCAGACAACCACCTGGCTTTGAAGACCCAGATCTCCCTGATTATGTCTGCAAACTTGATAAAGCTTTTATTGGTTGCACCAAGCTCCAAGGAAGTGGTATGAGACACTATCTCAGTATCTCCGTCAGCATGGCTACAAGAGACATACTATAGATGGAACACTCTTCATTAAAGGAACATGAAATGACTTGATGTTGGTTCAAATTTATGTAGATGACATTATTGGTCATCTAATCCAAAGCTCTGTAAAGACTTTGAGAAGCTGATAAATAATTGATTTGAAATGAGTGCCATAGGGGAACTTGATTTCTTTTTAGGAATTCAAGTAAAGCATGTTGACAATGGCATCTTCGTAAATCAGTCAACTTGGACCTGATGCAAAGCTCTGTACAAGACATACGTACCAGATTCAACTTGACTGAATGTAAGGTTGCAAAGACACCCATATCTAGAAACCACTCCCTTGGACCTGATCTTAAGGGGGAGTGTGTGGATGAACATCTCTACAAGGATATGATTAGGTCTCGTGTATACCTTATAACCAATAGACCCGATATCAAGTTTGCCTTGTGCAAGATATCAAACCAACCCCAAGATGTCACACCTAGTTCTTATCAAGAGGATTCTTAGATATCTCAAAGGTGTTCCAAAACTAGGCCTTTAGTATCCAAAGAATTTTGATTTCAATCTGTATGTTATACAGATAGTGACTATGGTGGCTGCAATATGATTGCAAAGTCAACATCTGGGGGATGTCAATTCCTTAGTGGAAGGATAGTCTCATGGCAATGCAACAAACAATCCTATGTTTCTGCATCAATTGCTAAAGCTAAATACAATGTTGTTGCTAGCTGTTGTGCTCAAGTGCTTTGGATTCAGAATTAGATGCTGGACTATGGATTCAACTTTAAAGAGGCTCCTATTCATATAGACAACAACAGTGCTATATCTATCATAGAGAATCCTATGCAACACTTAAGGACAAAACACGTCAATGTCAGGTATCATTTGATTAGAAATAATTTTGAAAAAGGATTGATTAAACTAGTTAAAGTTAACACAAATGAACAATATGTTGTTCTGTTCACCAAAGCTTTTGATAAACAGTAAATTAAATATCTTGTATCAGGTATTGGAATGATTAATTTTAAGTAGTTTTTTTGAACTAAACTCAAGATTATTTTTAAATATGTGTGTTCTAAGTTGTCTATATCATCACGTATACAAGCCCAGCTTACTTTGGAAGAAAACTTTTTAAATGATATTCTTTAGAATTTTAGAATTTTTAGACAACATCACTCGAATGACATTAAGTTGTTTTTGTAAGAACATTATGTCTTCAAAAGTAATAACTACTGACAAGATATTTACCTTCAGAAGAAATTTTGATATATCTTTCAAATCTTAAATATGCTTCTAAGTACTTATATGTTTCTGAAGGACAATTTTCTTCCAAAAGCAATAAAGTCTTGGAAGATTTATGCTCTTTAGAATAAAACTTCTTAGTTTTAATATCTTCCGAAACCAAATATATCTCTGAAGTAAAAAATACTCTAAGTATTTTTTTCTTCCGAAATTTTTTTTTCCATAAAGCTTAGGAATATCTTTCGAAGTCAAATTAGGTTCGGAAGTTTTTATAAAACTTCCAAAGACAAATTACCTTCGGAAGATTTTCAACTTCCAAGAAGACTACTTTTTTGTGCGCTTTTTCAGAGGTGGGACCGACATCCGGATTTTAAAATTTTTTCTTTTGCATTAACTTTATCTCAAATCCAGTTCATATACATATACCTTAATGGTTCATCCTCTTGTACTTTCTTCTTCATCTGCAAATCTTTCTAACCTAAATTTACTCACAAACAGCGTTTGTTCTTATCTTCCTTTATCATAAAGCTATTCAAAAATGGCCAACCCTGATCCACAAAACCAACCCCATTTCTTCATGCAACTATACAGGCAACAAAATCAGGTTGCTCTGTTAACGTTTGAGTAAGATCCCGATTCTCAGATGTTTGCCGGTTCTTGATTTATCATACTACTTCACCTCCCTTACCATAGATCCTCCAATATATGAAGATCAACTTTTGGAGTTTTGAATGACCTGCCAAGAGGTCATTATGGATAGGGAGAAGGAATTGTCTACCATAGTGTAGTGGATGACAATTTTCATCATTGCAGACACCATTAACACATATCTCAAGTTGAATGATGAAGAAGGCGAATTGTCCTTTCCAAAATCTATTGTGAACCAGTCTTTCATGTAAATGGGCTGTGGGGGTGATAACTAAGTAAGAACCTTGAGGAACGGAAAGGTCTTCTTCAAATAAAAGTACTTCCTTCATGTTTTCAGACAAGCATGAAGGATGGGATTAAATTCCAGAGGACCTCTCCCACATAGTCCGTGGCATGGTTCAAGGGGTCAAGTTCTGGTACTCTTAATTTGTCTATACAAATTTGCCTACAAACTTAGACTCCTTAGAATATTACATGTTCCCCAGATATGTTCAACATATTCTTAACTGTGAACTGGGCTCATATTTAACGGAAACAGGTGATGTTCTTAAAATAGGACTGATGAAGTTCGACATCTTTCAAACTATAAGAAAGCCTACTGTAGGCTTCTTAGGGGTATAAAAAGCCCTAGTCATAAAATATTAGAGCTCATTGCTCAAGGAGACAACCTAGCAGCACCAACTAGTATTGAACCCACACCTTCTACATCTGAACCACCCACACATCCACAAATTACCCTCACCTACTCAAGAAGATCAAAATGAACCCTTGCACAAGCTACTCAGGTTGTGCAGGCCCTCATAGACTCACCCATTCAAGAGGAAGTTAATACTAGAGCTCATATCTCTCTTTAGGAGCAAACCACTCCCATCACTTCATTGATCAGTGTTGAGGTTCCTCATGCTCAGCCTGATGAGCTCACAACCCTACCAGCCTTAAGCCTTCACTAAAAGTCTCAAAACTCAATTGAACAACCTTCAATGGAAAGCTACCATCCCTAGCCTATTGATCTTAACCAACCAATTTCTAACCTTGAATTCTGTGATGATGAAGACATGGGATTCGGTGAGTACCATGAGTCTCTCTTTTCCACCCCTGCTCAAGGAGAGATGAGTGCTCCTGACTCACACATGTCTAGCCCACATCATGCACCCACAACTGAGGTGGATCTCCCTAGACCTGTTCAGGAGGTTCATATGGAAAAGGCTCTCACTTCTGCAAGTGATTACATCTTTAACACCTCAATCATGGCAACCAATCCCTTGATACTTCAACTGAAGCTGTCATGGTGCAGGGGAAATCCAGCAGCCAAGAACTTAGTGTTGGTGATGAGGAAGAAGAATTTGATCCTATTCTCTAATCCCCCCCATGATACTTCTGATAAAGATGAGGGGAGTCTAAAACTAAAGATGCATAAATTGTTAGGACCATTTTTGTATGGAGTACTAACTAATACAACGTGAAACCAGAAAAAATAGCGCGAAATTCTATTTGATTGGAATTCCAATCAGTGAGAACGACAACCTGATCAATCTAATGATTAAACAAACGCTAAGAATGAGTTGGAATCGATCAGGAACGAACTTTGAAGTTGGATGGACGAACTAGAATGCTCTGGACGGCTAGGGTATGATAAAATTCGAAGTCCTTTTTTTCACGAATTATGTGATATTTATAGGTTTTCAGTATTCAGTCGTACGACTGAGCAATTAGCATGGTTTAGTCGTGCCACTGACTCATGCGTTTGATTCATACGCACGACTGAAGGTTCAGTCGTACGACTGAGTCAATCTTATGTCTTAGTCATATGACTGATCCAGTCACCTGGTCTAGTCGTGCGACTGGTCCATAAGTATGGTCCATTAGCATGAATACCACAAGACTAAGTCGAACATATTTCTGAATCATTATTGACTTAGAACTATATACAACAACTTCAAACCTATATATGATGTTCATTCATATAATAATAAGAATATGATATAATCAAAGATAAATAAACATCCAAAAAACATATCACATTTCATTAAGTTCTTGCATTACATAAGTGTAAGAAATGAAAGACATAGATATTTAAGTACATAAATTAGGGACATCGTGTATCAACAAACTCCCCCTTGGACCTAGTTTACCCTATTGTCTAACACTCTTCACATGTTCTTGAAACTTCTTGTACTTCTCCTCTTTAGTGACTCCAGCATGTATCTCAAATGCAAAACAGAGTCGTATGACATGTTGGAACTGGAGAGCTTGTATAATGTCTTGAGTATCATAGAATAGTGTCCACTTGTATAACATATAAACATCATCTGCTGACAAGTTGGTAAGCCACATTGGGTCGAATACCCTGATAGTCTTAATCTTTCCATCTCTGTTCAAAACTATAACAGCTTCCCCCGTCCTCCAATCATAATACCACCACTTAAAGTGAGGTGTGAAATCTTGTGGCATCTCCCTCAAAGGAATCTTTGACATTGTCTTTGGAGGTCTCCACTTCAACACCACCTTCCTTCTTCCCGAGATCGAGTCAACCTCAGTCTTTTGAAGAAACCTTCTTGGTTGTTGAGGTTTGAAGTTGACCCATCTAGTGTGGTATTCCTTCTTTAATGCCATCTCAAACCGTCCTGACATTTTCCTTGGGTTGGCATATAGCAGATCTAGGCATGCTAGTCTGTTTAACTCAAATCCCGAAAGAGTCTTCAGATCATATGGATATTTGAAGTACTCAATCCCCTTCTCTCTTTTCACGGCATATACATCTAAGTCCTCAAAGTAAGCCCAACTGATAATCTTTCCTGACACTTTTTGATGTCTCTTAACTTTGTACAGCTTGGTGTAGGCATTTTGCTTTGGAGGTTCTCTCTGAGCTTTCATCTCCACTAAACATGCAGCCCATTCAGCTTTCTTTAGTTCTACATCAGCATTTGCAGCTTGAACTTTACCTTCTGCCTCTTTTTTCTCAGTCGCTTTCTCATTTAACTTATCGAATGTATCACTGAAAAATGTCTCACCCAAGTCAGAGGTAACATTTCCATCAAAGTCAGTGTACTGAGTATAATGATCTGACGTGACATCCTCTATATCTATGTCATCAACTCCTTATAACTCCTCATCACTAATAACATCTACTTTAAGAGCATCTTTGACTATCTTATTTAGGTTGAGTCTGAACATCTCTGCGAGCTGTTCATCAGATAGATCATGTATAATCTCCCCTTATTCTGGAGTATAACTCACAGACCGTCTAACAATCCCTTGCAAATCAAGAATCATTGTAAGTTAAGTCTTGATTTGCTGAATGGGAGCGACATCGTACTCATCGGCCTGTTGAGTTTCATCTATTTGATTAAACAATCAAAAAATCACACATTAATGAATAATCAAGACATTAGACACAAATTATCATTATTTACATTAATGTAATACAAAGTTCAATTATAAAAAGTTTCAAAGTACATAAACTATCTTAATCATTACTTTTCTCTTGAACTTGAGACTCATCAGCTTAAGGAGCTGAGGACAAGGTTCCTTGATCTTGATTCTTCTTAGTGCGCCACTCCCTCGCTGATTGAGTTGAGGCTGATGCGTTAGCATCACCTTTAGGTTCATCCTCCTCATTATCGTCCTTATTTTTCTCCTCTCCACTATCACCAGCTTCCTCCTCATCACCTTCATCCTCGGATTCATCATCACTGGAATCGTCATTGTCATCTCCAACATCATTACCATCTCCCTTTATCTTCAGAGGCTCATTCTTTTTTCCCTTCAGCCTTAACATTATCTTCTTGTTCTTCTTTTCCAACCCCTTAATCCTCTTGGCGGATGCCAGCACTAGCTCATTTTGAGCTTGCAGGGCCTTGTGAGATCGAACTAAAGCTCTCTCATGAGCTTCGTTATTCTCAGTGAGCTTGGCAATTTGCTTGCCCTGTGGTGCATTGACTGCCATCAGATGGTTCATTTGGTTGGCCCTAAGATCATCCGTCGCCAACAGCTTGAGCACTAGCTTGTTAAGGCTTGCCAATTGTTCCTTTAACCCAACAGTGGCTAGAGTAGTGCCCTCTGGAGGTGGGAATTGGGTGGATGTTCCGGCTTGGGGAATGGTTGGGCTAGTTGTGGATGTGGTGTAAATAGGTGTAGGAAGGGGAATGGATTATGGAGGGGCGGTTTTAGGTATAGAGGGTGAGGAAGATGTGGGTGTGGTGGTGGGTATGTCGGTGGTGGTGGCTATGGTGGTGGTAGTTGTGGTGGTGATAGAGCTCAACAGGATGATCTTTTGTCTTTTCCCCTTCTTGCCATGGGGTTGGGCCATTCTTTTCCTCCTAGACCCCTTAGCAATCGGGGCTCCCCCTAGGCTAATGGGCTGGTCGGGTGTATAAAATGGATCACTCTCTTTAGTATCGACACCCTTTGACCCAGGCTTGCAGGTACTAACCACCTCCTTTCCTTTCTCGGTGGCTACCCACTTGCTGCCGACCTGCCTCACTAGAGGCTCCTCCTCCGATCCATCCTCTTCTTCATCCAGATCGAAATTCCTGATGTCCTCACTAATTAGGAAGTCCTGGTGGATGGCAGCTTGCTCAGATCCACCAGGAGCTGAAGAACCACTTTGCTGAGGTCGTTGTGGAATAGTAGATGTGTCGGTGGCTCTGGATTGATTCGATCCCTCATCTCCACCATATTGACCATGATCCTGGTCATCATCATCATCCTCTTCATCATCAAAAATCATAACATGCTCAACATCGGAGTCGCTATCATCGTGGCGCCACTTCTTCCTCGCTGGCGCTACATAGGCGATGTTAGCCAGATGACCAAATAACCTCCTCACTGGGGGCTTAACCTGCTTTCCCCTATACACCTTCATCCTGCCTAAAGTGGTGTCATCCATCACTTCCAATGACAGCTCATCATCCTCAATCTTGGGCAGGTTTGGTAGCTTCTTGTTGCGGATCAGCTGTACAAACCGAGGATACATGCAGAATCCATCCTTCCCATTAGCCTCTATGTTCTCCCTCATGTAATTGAAGAACATCTTTGAGAAACCGAATGGGTGGTTGAGCACTAACGCAACAAACGCGTACTGAATCTGGTCGCTCACCTCGTCAAAACCACCGCGTCGTGAGGCTATGCACTTCAGAATCACATGTGCCAGATATTTGAAAGGCGGCCACATGTTACTCTTGTTAAGCACGCTGGCATTGATGTCGCCGGCGTAGTTAATTCGTAGAAAGCATCCCCTCACAGTCATGGGATGTAGTTTGGTGGGATAGTCCGTGTCATCTCGCAAATCCAACACTCTCCTTAAGTCATCCTCCCCGATGTATATATCCTCTCCAAAAATAGAGCTTCGAATCCTATATGGCTCGACAGATCGGTCAACAATAGCATTCTCCCAGAATGCCCACTGTAGTGAGTGGTAAGGTGTGCAGGGAGTAGATATAGCACGTTATATCCTAGATTGTCGTAAGAACTCGATAATCCTAACAAAATCTGAAGCATTCCTAGAAGTCGTGTTAAGATAAGCACAGATGTTGTGCTTAGTGCTCATAGTCCATCTATCAGCCATTTCACTGCAACACAAGCAACAAATATGTTAGACCCGTTCACGAGACAGAACATTTGAGTTTGAACAGATAATATCAGACTGGTTCAATCGTACGATTGAACCATAAGACTGAACTCAGTCGTACGATTGAGCCTCCGACTAAGCTTAGTCGTGTGCCATGACATGCGGTTGAGTCAATCATGCGACTGAGTCACCGATTGATTCAATCGTTTGATTGAATCATGCGTCTGGCTCAATCGTGCAACTGAAGTTCATCAGTGTGTCCTGTTGCATACACACTGTGCTAGTCTAAGATTTTGGATCTTTGTCAAAACAGTCATTTTCACATCAAGATTAGATTCATTAGATGCGCAAAGACTCATTGTTACACCAATGATCTTTTAAGTACACTTCTAAGTCCATTTAGATGTCCAATTATAGGGTTATTTGATTCGGTTCAAGTCATAAATCATTCGGACACTATGGATTGATTTAACGTTATCATATGCCTTGATTTCATCTTCACTGTACTTGTAGATGAGTGTATATCCATTAGCAAAAGGAAATTAATGGAGATCACACGGAAAATTTTGAAAAGGTGTCCTTGGTTAGTCGGTAGTTTAAGAGAATTTGAAACAAAGTGTAGGGCTACGACCGAATGACCCCTCCTATTATACTGATTTGAGTTTCAGTCATGCGACTGGACCCATACGCATGGTTCATATGTGCGACTGAGTTTCAGTTGTATGACTGACATATCCTCATTCAGCCAATCGTACGATTGGTTCATACTGAGTTTGCCAATCGTGCAACTCAGCCATCCTCATGGTATAGTCATGCAATTGAGCCATACTTGTGATCCAGTCGTATGATTGGCCCAGACTCATGGTCCAATCGTGTGATTGTCTCATATTTATGGTCCAATCATGCGATTGGCTCATACTTATGAATTTGACTTCGTTTGTCCCACTATTTCACATACTTATCTTTGATATATGACATTATGACCACTGATCATCTCAGACATGATCCTTTTAAATGAAAATCATTTGATCACCTTAGACGTGATCCTTTTAACTGGAAACCACTTGATCACCTCAGACGTGAACCTTTTAAATGAAAACCGTTTGATCACCTCAGACGTGATCCTTTTATCTTTCAGAAACAAGCTTTTCATAGTTAACGTTCAGTTCATTTTATGGCATTCACAGAGTTCAGTCTTGTTACATAGTCCGACATCGACTCAATACAAACAACTAAAACAAGAAAAACTTTAAATAAACTGAATTAAGGCATATTTTTGTGTTTTTCATTTGAGAAGGGTTGAAAATATTTTAACTTCTATTAAACGATTTCTCCCCTTGAGCAGAACAGCTTCAAACATTTTCATCATTTCTAGAAAGATTCATATGGACTCAGACATGTATAAAACATAATCATTTGGGACCTTTTATATTTATGACAATAACAAAGAACATTATATATACACTACACTTAGTCTCTTTCATCTAAGAGTCAAAGGCACTAACATGAAATCATGCTAGAGCTGTTTTGTAGCACACATTGATTTTGACCATCGGGAGATGCAGCCACGATGATTGTCAGTATATTTATCCACATAAATCCATACACAGATTTTTGACACACATTGGTAATTATTTAGGTGTATTAAGTCAATAAGCATTTGTGGATCCCACGCTTATATGGTAATCAACCTTCCTCAGGAGATTTTTGAGCGGTCTATGGGTTTTTGTTAAGAAGAAACTATTCTAAGAGCTTTCAAAGATATGCCAAGCCTCAGGTCAGTGCCATCGCACAGCAGAGAGGCGCAAACAACAATGAATTCTTAGAATATATAGGTTATGCTTATCCTCAGGTCAGTGCCATCGCACAGCAGAGAGGCACACAACCTATCTTCTTGTTAGAGCAATTTTATAATTTATTTAACGCAGCAACAACATCTATCATTAACTTGATTGCGTTTCACATTTGTGATGTGCTTTGCTCATAGTTTTGGTCATTCGCACACATTTGTGGTTTTCTCTTTGCTCTTCACCCCTTATTAGAAATTTATTTTTGATTGTGCAGACCAGGGATAAGATGGGAACCCACAACCTATTGAGTGATTTAATTTGTGTGATTCACTAATGATGTTTACTAATATATTGTGTTTAATCAACCGACACATCATATGGACTTGCAACCCCTAGATCTACTTTCTCCATGTAACTGTAGTAACATACTAGCTTACTATCATTTTTCACCTTATTCGGCTTTGACTTCTCAGACTTATAATTTTTCTTTGACTTTCATTTTTTGGCGTCCCAAAACCATAAGATATCTGTGTACTATCATTTTCCAATGTACTGAATCAATTTCTCGGATTTAATGTTGTTGCTTTTAGCTTACCTGCCCGCCCCTTTTTTTAATTAATTAACTACTAACCACTGAAACTAAAACTATTCCCCCCCTAAAATTCTAAAACGGAAAATCTTTTTGTGTTTTTGATATTTTTAAGACATAAAAAAATAAAATAAAATAAAGCAAATTTGACGGAAAAATTAAACTAAGAAACATACGGACGGAATATGAACTCGACTCCTCCGGAATCACATCCTCTTTCTTATTTACGCCATTTCCCTCTAATAGATAATAAAATCTTGGTTTATCAAAAGCTTTTGTATAGAGGTCGACGCGCTGAAAATCCATGTTAATTTTAATTACATCAATTAAATGTTTTTCAAAACAATCACGTATGAAGTGATATTTAAGGCTGATGTGTTTGGTTTTGGGATGTTGTACCGGATTTTTAGTTACAGCTATGGTAGCAGAATTATCAACAAAGATAGGGGTGTTAGTAAATTGCAAATTGTAGTCCCGCATTTGCTGTTAAATCCAAATGATTTGACAACAGCAACTTGCAGCAGCAACATATTCAGCTTCACAAGTTGACAGAGCAACAGACGTCTGCTTCTTACATTGCCAGGTGACTAAACGCTTTCCAAAAAATTGACACCCCGCATATGTGGACTTGTAGTTCATCTTGCATACACCATAGTCTGAGTCACTGTAAGATGTAATTTCAAAGTCATCATCATGAGGATACCATAACCTGAGTGTCGGAGTACCCTTCAGATAACGAAGGATCCGTTTCACCCCAATTAGATGATTTACTTTTGGCTTTGACTAATATCTGGAACATAAACATGTGGCGTACATGATATCAGGACGAGAACCCATGAGATACATTAGAGATCTGATCATTCCACTTATACATGGTGGCATCTACTAAATCCCCATTTTCATCAGGTGCCACATCGTGGTTCGTGGCAAGAGGGGTGCCAGCAATAGTTACATTTTCCATATCAAACCGCTTCAGAATGTCCCCCACGTATTTGGTCTGATGTAGAAAGATTCCATTGGGTGACTGATCCACCTGTAATCCCAGAAAGAACTTCATCTCTCCCATGGCACTCATTTCAAATTCAGCTTTCATCACCGATTGAAATTCTTTACACAAAAGCTTCGTTTTTGGAACCGAAGATTATGTCATCCATGTATATCTAAACCAGTAGTAAATCACCATCCTTTTCTCTGATGAATAACGTGCAATCAATTACTCCCCTTCGAAACCCATGTTTCAACAGGTGTATGGAGAGCTTCTCATACCAGGCTCAAGGGGCTTGATGTAGCCCATACAAAGCCTTGTCCAATTTATAAACTCTGTCTCGATGATAAGGATCTTCGAAACCTTCTGGCTGACTGACTTATACTGTCTCACGGATTTCACCATGTAGAAATGCACTTTTCACATCCAATTGATACACCTTGATCTTCATGTAGGATGCATAGGCTAGGAAGATCCTAATTGCTTCCATCATAGCCATTTGTGCAAATACCTCATTGTAGTCCACGCCTTCAACTTGTCTAAACCCTTGAACTACTAACCGTGCCTTGTTTCTAATAATGACCCCCTGATCATCTTTCTTGCAATGAAGAACCCATTTTGTGACAATTACCTTTGCACCCTTGGGTCTGTCCACTAGTGTCCATACTCCGAGCTTCTTAAACTGCAGAAGTTCTTCTTGCATCGCATTTACCCATGCCTCATCTTTCAATGCATCACTTACATACTTGGGCTCGACTTGAGAAACAAAACACGTATATGCCCCCATCATGTATGTATCCATTTTCCATCACTGCAGCGTAGTCAGCTGTGTACAGCTGATTTCTTGTCTGAACACCTGAGAGAAGGTCCCCTATGATGTTGTCTGGGGGATGATTAACACTAATCCTTATCACTGGAGTTGTAGGAACAACCACTTCATTATCAAGGTTAGGAATCACTGGTTCATCTGTGGCCGGTGTACTTTCATCATGGCTGACAGTTTCCCCATTGCTCATATTTTCATTTTCAATTTCCTCATCATCTGAGGAATTGTCACTTCCCTCTAGATCTGCCCCTGACGACCCATAAGCACCATCAATTGAAGTGGTAGTGCTCGAGTCTAGATTAGGAGTGTTCAAAACGTCATACATCATTTGAGCAACCACTTCATCATCGGATGACGCAGGAGGAAGATTGAAGGACTTGAAAAATCCATCGTAATCAAAGAAGAATGATGGACCATTTCCAGCAAGGGGTGTGGTGTATCTTTGAACATCAACGTTGCACCACACTTCAACTTAACCAGTTGCGTTGTTATAAACCTGTTTGTCTGGTATATTGTATCCTAGAAAGATGCTTTCCTCTGCCTTCTCACTAAATTTACCATTCTGAGCTTTCTTCAATAACATGCAAGGAGCTCCAAATGGTTCTAGATACTCCAAATTTGGTTTACGCTTTTGAAGCAACTCATAACAGGTTTTACCATGATGTTTAACCACTAAGACCCGATTGAGTGAATAGCATGCATTAGCCACGGCGTCATTGCAGAACTGAACCTTGAAGTTTCAATCAAGCTATGATTTTTGCGTTCAGTAACTCTATTCATCTGTGGAGTGTAGGCAGAGGAGAATTGATGAACAATCCCTTTCTCTCGACAGAAAGCCTCCATCCACTGATTCTTGAATTCAGTTCCGTTGTCTGAACGTATTTTCCTCACTTTCAGGTTATATAGAGACTCCAGAGTCGTAACTAAATGTTTGAAGTAACTAAATGTTTGAATGACCCAAACGTCTCTGACTTGGCTTTAAGAAACATAACCCAAGAAAATCATGAGTAATCATCAGTGACCATAAAACAGTACCAATCTCCTGCAATGCTTTTAGTACTGACAGGGCCAAACAGATCCATATGCAAAAGCTCCAGTGGAATCTCAATAGAGTTAACTTTCTTAGATTTTTGAGATTTCTTTGTCTGTTTCCCTTTCTTGCACGATACACAGAAATCTAGAAGCTGAAAGTTCT
The DNA here is from genome assembly GCA_024085815.1 of Flaveria linearis. Lineage (NCBI taxonomy): Eukaryota > Viridiplantae > Streptophyta > Magnoliopsida > Asterales > Asteraceae > Flaveria > Flaveria linearis. Next base: position 37,096,470 of record CM044001.1, on the reverse strand, counting down.
TGACGGTAACACCGTCAACCAGATTATTTTAAACCAAATGATTCATCTTCCTGGGATTGATGTGACCCATTCTCCTGTGCCAAGAAATAGAATCCCTCTCTGTGGCTTTAGACAAAAAGCATTGAGCAGCAGATTCAGTTGTGGAGGCTTTTGACATATCCAAGACATACAAGTCGTTATATCTTGAAGCTGACATTAGAACTTTCTCCTCAGGGATAACGTACTCCTTCTTCATAATGTAACATCTCTTATCATTAAATACAACTTTGAATCCCTTGTCGTAGATTTGAGAAACTTAGAGTAAATTATTCTCCAGTTGTTGAACATAGTTGACCTTATCAAATTTCACTTTCTCATTTCCCACTTTACCTTGAGATGTGATATAACCTCATTTATTTCCCGCAAACGATACGTGTCCCCCTTTAATATGTTTAACATTGAAAAAGAGAGACAGATTCCCAGTCATGTGCCTGGATGCCCCACTATCAATAATCCAGGTGTTAGTGATAGAGCTGTAGCGGACAACCTGTACATAAACAGAAATGATTAGTTCAAGAGTGGGACCTAAGCCTTAAATGGCTTGGGTTTCCCAGAGGCATCACACATCACAAACTCCACCCACTGTCCTTCGGAAGATGAAGACACATTCTTCCTCAGCTTGTCCTCACTTTCAGACACACCTGTTGATTTAGCTTTCCACAAACCAGTTTTGCGTAAGGCTTGTTTGTGATAAACAGATGACTGGTTTATTGTTTGAACTTTTGGTTTAACTTCCTCCTTAGGTGTTTCCTCAATTAACACAACTTTACTAGGGGCTTGTCTGTGTTGACTTTGGTATTTGGGAGGGGAAACCGATCTTGGTTTAGTATACCTTGGTTTATTATCATGAAAAATTTCAACTTTTCTTCTTGGTGTCTGATAGTAAGGACAATTTTGAGAAATATGTCCTCCTTCTCCATAACTATAACATGATCTCCCTTCAAATGGTCTTGGAGATCTTTTTCGTGGGGAAGAGGGTGGGTTATATTTTGTCTCTTACTTCTCAACTTTAGGTTTCTCACCTTCTTTGACAAATTTTATTGATTTTACATTTTGATTACCTTTTACTTTCATTTTGTTGACATTTTGATGATGAACCATTTTAGAATGAGTTGGTTTTGAAATATTAATATTGAGCCCAACCCAAGAGTAGCCTTGCTATTCTCTTCATCCCTATTATCAGTGACAGCTTCATCTTTAGTGCCCGAACTAGATCCCTTCTGTTCAGTAACAGATTGCACAGTTGGAACTGTGGAATCTGGATCACTGACTAGAGGAGTAGTCACCACATGATCCTTGATAGGATTATTATTTATAGGTCGACATTTTGTGTTCAAAGGATTGCATGTGGTGGTGGCACTACTTTATAACCAAGCCCCTCCCCACAGTTTCTCTCTTTGACTAAGTTCTGAACAATATGAGAGGAACTAGCTAGACTATGCAGTTTTTGATTTAACGATTCAATTTCAACTTGCAAAATCGCTTTTTCTTTCTTAGTTTCCTCAATTGTCGAAAGATAGAACTTAATGTCATTTGCTCGATTAAAGGCAACAACCTCGGTTTCCCTAAGTTGTTTTCCTAACAAATCAAGTTTTTCTTTAAAGTTGCTTTCATTTTGTTTTAACACTCGGTTAGCTTCAGTGCATAATTTCAAATCATTTACCAGACTGTTATTGTGATCTAACAACCTAGCAAATTTTAAGTCTATGCTTTAACGAAATCTATTACATTCTGCACAAGCATGTTTATCAAACAGCTCATCTTTAGAACCTACCTGTGATGAGCTGGAAGTGTTAGCCATAAAAGCCACTTTAGATTCCTTAATGACAGGAGATTCTGTGCTATCAGCAGTCAATTCATCTTCAACCAAATGATCCAGGGCATCCATAGCTTCTTCAACGTCTGAATTTTCATTTTCAGCTATGTTAACTCCTTCACTTGCTGACCCATCATCAAGATCTTCCACCATAGCCACATTTGCGTCTCCATTTGACAGGAATCTGAAAGACCAGTCCTGTCCTTCGTCCTTGAGCAACCAACGCCTTAGTATCCTGACTTGTTGATGCTACTTTCTTTTCTTTGTCCTGACGGTTGATCGATGAAAAAGGGTTACCATTTCCAGTCTTTTTAGGTTTCACGCACTCTCTTTTGAAGTGACCCTTTTCACCACAGTTGAAGCATGTAACTTTTGTTTTATCAAAAATAAAAGTTGTGTCTTTGGTAGCAACTAGATTCTGCCCCGTCTTCTTCACAAACTTCTTAGCCCTTCTAACAACACTGGCTAAGGCCCACATGATATCCATTCTTTCCAACTCAGTTTCATCTACCTGCTCATAATCTTCATCGGCTAGATAACAATTTTCGATCTTACCTACAACTAAATCATCATAAGATTGTACCACTGCAGGGAGAAGATCCATATGCTCTTTTGCGACTTCAACAGTAACATTCCCCATATTTTCAGTCTTCAGCTTGATGGAATTAGAGTCAAGAATAGCATATTGGGTTCCAGATGAACCTCATGAATCACTTCCCGAAGAGCTACTTTAAGAGGTTCCAGATGTGTTGGAAACAAAAGCTGTCTGAAGAGGTGCTCCAGATGAAACTGGGTTAGGAGTAATATTATTGAGTGAAGGATTCTGAGAGTAAGATCCTTTCTTTGACTTGTATTTCAAACGTAGTTCCTCCTCCCTTAATTTCAAGATGAAATCATTTATGTCTAAAGTTGAAAAAGTATCATTCTGTCTCAGATTAGACATAAATGGATCCCATTTATCCAGCAGACCATCAGCGAAACTTGATACTTTATCCTCCATAGATGTTGTCACACCATGAGTATACAGCTCACTAATCAAATAATAAAATCTATCAATAATGTCATCTAAGCTCTCATTTCCTATTGGAGAGAAGTTATCAAATTCCTTTTTGAGAGCTTTAGCCTTTAGCGCCTTCAAGGTTGCATTACCATCGTATCTCTTTTCTAAAGCTTCCCATAACTTCTTAGACTGCTTATGTTCTGAAAACTAATGGAAAATGTCTTTAGGAATTGACTGAGTCAACAAAGCATAGGCTTTCTTCTCAATGTTGTATGCAACCTTTTGTCCCTCATTCATACCACTCAACGTCAAATTTACCCCATTAGCACCAACCCCTGGTATAGTATAACCAGTCTCAATGGCTGTCCGTAGATTTGGATCAACACGTTCAGATATATTTCAAACCATTGTTTCCATTGTGGGTAATCATCCAAAGTCAACAGTTTAGGTGGTTTGTTATGATTCCCAATCTCATTTTCCATAAGTAGTAGATTCTGGATACGTGAATCCTTCTCAGCAGGAACGCAGAGTTCTGATCTTCCATGATATCAAACTTGGAAAAATTTAGTTTAAAACAGAATCAAATGTGCGATTGAAGAGTGCGACTGAGTTCAATCGTGCTATTGAGGGATGCGAATGAGTTCAACCGTGTGGGTTAGCTTAATCATGCGAATGAGCAGTACGACTAAGTCCAGTCGTGCGGTTGAATGGTACGATTAGGATTCAGTCGTGCGATTGAGCTAATCGTGCGACTGAAGCTGTTATGGATGAAAAATTCAAAATTTTGGGCACTTTGACACCAAAAACGATTTTTCACAAACCCTAATCTGTCGTACGTCAAAAATTATGAAACTTTAGAATCAAGAACACTTCACAAACACCTTTTGAATAAAAAACACCAATCTTTTGAATTAAAACGTTACTTTTAACAAGAATACTAATCGAATCCATGAAGAATCATGAGCCAAGGCTCTGATACCACTTGTTAGGACCGTTTTCATACGGAGTACTAACTGATTCAACGTGAAACCAGATCAAATAGCGCGAAATTCTATTTGATTGGCGATCCAATCAGTAAGAACAACAGCCTGATCGATCTAACGATTAAACAAACGTTAAAAACGAGTTGGAATCGATCTGGAATGAACTTTGAAGTTGGATGGACGAACTAGAACGCTCTGGACGGCTAGGGTATGATAATATTCGAAGTCCTTTTTTTCACGAATTATGTGATATTTATAGGTTTTCAGTATTCAGTCGTACGACTGAGCCATTAGCATGGTTCAATCGTGCGACTGACTCAAGCGACTAACTCAATCTTATGTCTTAGTCATACGACTGATCCAGTCACCTGGTTCAGTCGTGCGACTGGTCCATAAGTATGGTCCGTTAGCATGAATACCACAAGACTAAGTTGAACACATTTTGGAATCATTATTGACTCAGAACTATGTACAACAACTTCAAACCTATATATGATGTCCATTCATATGTGTAATACTAATACTATAAGAATATGATACAATCAAAGATAAATAAACATCCAAAAAACATATCATATTTCATTAGGTTCTTGCATTACATAAGTGTAAGAAATGAAAGACATAGACATTTAAGTACATAAACTAGGGACATCGTGTATTAACACAAATTGACTAAAACTTGCACCAATTTAGTCTCTAATGTCAGTCACATAGAAATGTCAGGTGGCTACCTTACAAAAGAGTGTCAATGACCAGCAAGTTGAGATCATCGATCTTAAGGGAAATCTAGCTGAGAGACCACTCGAGAGGACTCAACCAGGACCAGAAGAACCTCTGGATGTGATGGACCTAATCTCTAGCTCACCTATGTAAAAGGGTGATGCTACCAAAAAGGGGAAGAAAGTCTTACCTGTAATCACAGAACCTGGGAGTTCTTCTCAGAGTATGAACATAGGGTACTCACCACCCTTACTTGTACTTATCCATACTCAGCAATCTCCTTAAGTTCACACTGATATGGACTCACTCATACAAAGGCTGTTTGAGGAGGTATTCTAAGGGCTATGCCTACCCCCCTATGAAATACTAGGTTGGAGGTATGATGTTGACAGAAGATCTCTGATACTCCTTAGACTTCAGGGGCAGCAAGAAGTTTTCAGTTTTTAGACCCTGAAGTCCTATAAGAGTCATCGTCTAGTTCACATATCATGTGCTAACCCAAGTCAAAACAAGCAAGTTGACAGAGTAGCTCAGAGGATTCAAGACAGGATTTTTGAAGAGTTCAGATTAAGAAGAAGACAAAGGATAACTGACAATGTCATTAGTCAACTAGAAGTTGATGTGGATCCTAAGATTAACTTCAAAGGGAAAACCTTAACTGAAGGCCTAGTGATAGAACCTGTAAACCTTGAGATAAGAACTACTTCAACATCCTCTACCCTCAGTGAGGCACCAGTTGGTGAAGGTGCTTCACAACCACTCTCTAGCCAAAGCTCAAGTTCTGAACCAAGCAATGAAGGCCAAAGCTCTCTCCACCCTGAGCCATCAAAGCTTGTGAGTAACAAATGGAAAAAAGTTAATTCCTGAGGATGTTGACGAGGAAAAAAGAGAAAGGAAGAGGAAGCTAAGGGGAGAGAGTTTAAGAGGGACCCCACGCTTCCAATCAGGGCTGCCCCCAGGCCAAACACTTAAGATAATGACTTAAGGGCAACCAAGTTGAACTACTAGGGGACCAGAAACTACAACATTGATGAACTTACCTTTCTTCCCTTAGAAGAAAGCCCTGAGACAGAGGCCATGGCAATTGAGCAATAATCTCACATTGACAAAAAAGCAGATAGACAAAATCAACTACCTGAGTACCATAGGCCTTTACCATGCATATGCACTTCTTCCCTTGTCCTATGAGTACATAGAGTTTGAGTACCTCAAGCAGCTTGAGAAACAAGTGATGAAAGAATAAAAAGCTGCAAAGAGGAAGATGAGGGAAGAAGATGAGGGAAGAAGCTGTAAAGTAAAGAGCCACCATCAAAGCAAGTCTGAAAAAGTTTGTTGATAGACAGAAAATGGTGAGCTTCTTAAAGCTGTTTGAATTCCCTGAAAGGCTGATTGGTCCAATGTCTCTATCCACCATGGATGATTATATTAGGGTGATCAAGCAAAAGATAAAAAAGGGTGAGCTTATTAACCTGCATTCTCCACCAAGTTAAGCAGCACCTGAAGTTGAGGTCAAGGTTGTACCATAAGAGACAATACAACTTGTACTTAGTGCTAGACCACAACCAACTTCATCTTCTAATCCATAGAAAGGTCCTAATCCTTCTCCTTCTAAACCTATGAAGGAAAAGGACCCAACTAAGGGAGACCAATAAGAACAAACTGATGTTAAGGGCTAATCTCCTAAGTGGAAATCTGCAAAGAGGAAGAAAAGGATGGCCATGAAACGACACAGTAAGAAGAAGAAGAAGAATTCCAAGGCATCCACCTCTACACCTCAGGATGAGTCAGAGCATCCTAAGATTACTCAAGAAGAGGCTGCTCAACTAAGTCCAACCAATATAAAGCCTCTTGCTGTTGGGAGACCCATCATGTCATGGACCTTTGCTACTAATTCAGATAGATGGTATGTCTCTAGTGATCAAGGAGGTCAAGACATCTATTTTTGGCAAGACATTCTTGATCTTCCTCTGCATGATCTCTATTATGACATGATGAGATGCTATGAGAGTCTGAGGGATCCTAGCCAAATGATAAAGAAAGGAATAGTCTTGATCCTGATGAGGATTGTTAATAGATACATATATAAATGGCCATATATTCTTTATTTGTTATTATATTATGAATATATCTTATTATAATTATATATTGTACCTTAAGCTTTGAATATATATATATATATATATATATGTGTGTGTGTGTGTGTGTGTGTGTGTGAATCCAAGGATCTCAATTAAGGAATTATCAGTATTAAAATAAATCAAATCAATGATCGCGGAATTATCATCAATTGATGTTTAATTGTTTTAATGATTAACGATGAACACAAACACAGAAACACAATAAATATGAACTCAATAATTATTCAAAGTATCTCTTTAATTATCAGTAATGATTACAAAAGAATAATTAAGAATGACTATGAACAATGATTTCTGTGAATCGAATAATGTTGTTGTTGATGTGACGGCGATTAGGGTTGCACGATGATGTAACTCTTGACAGCCGTAATATTGATTGATTGTGTTCTACGAGATGTGAAACCTAGGACTCATATTTATAGACGGTTTGAGTCGGTTAAGGAAACATCGGATCTCTTGGGATTTGTTATTGATTGTGTTGACTTGTTTGACTTCTTGGTATTTGAAATCGCACAAGTATTATGTTCTTCCGCAGGAGTCTTATCGTCCGCAGGAGTTTTGTTCTTCCGTAGATATCTTGGTCTTCCGTAGAAGTGTTGTTCTTCCGTAGGAACTCTGTCTTCCGTAGAAGTCTTCACTTCATGCAATCCTTGATCATCCGCAGGAATATTCACTTGGTGATTTGTTCTTCCAAGAAACATATCTACGGATTAACAATAATGTTCATCCGTAGATGTTTCTTACACTTGGTCAATATCAGAATTCCTACCAAATATATTGTTTCTCCCTATCAAGTCATAAATCAACACACATATATATGGGTTAACCTATAGATTCAATGCACATATATATATATACTAACTGTTACAATTATTAATTACAAGACTTGATCCAAGTTCTAAGCCTATACAATCTAGATCCAACAATACTCCCCCTTAGGCTTAGCTCCTTGTAATCAGTCCTTCAAAACTGCAAGCTCTTTTACTCTTGCTATCATCTTGTTGTAGAAGTAAGATACAGCAGTCTTCTGATCATCGTACTTGTACTTGATCTTCATCTTGCTGATCTTCTTCAGTGTTTCATAGCTCAGGCCCAAAATGTCTTCTTTAGTAGTGAGTGTGTCCACTACACTATCGTTATGCACAATCTCAAGCTCATCTTCTTCTGAGATTCTGAGTTCTGACACTTCTTCTATTATAGATCCTTTCAGCAGTCCAGCTTCATGTTTTCTTCTCTTATATGCCTTTACATGCAATTTGTCTACAACTTGAATCATATGCACATACAGGCAGAGATCATTTTGAGCTTTTTCATCTGATAGCTTTGGGAAGAATTTGTCATGGAGATATGATGTATAGCTTGGATGAAGCATTTTGATCTCTACTGGGTCAAAAATCCTTATCTTTTCAGCTTTCTTCCCATCAGTATTTCTCAATAATACTAGCTCTTTTGTTTTTTCAACATAACCCCATTCTGTGATGGGATAAGTAAATTGATTTCCTTTGAAGCTTTTGATGGACTCTGAGTTTTTGTTCAAGCATCCAACCCTCTTTAACATATCATCATCTACAAGAGATGAGACTTCAGCTGATCTTCTTTTCTTACTTTGTTTGATCTTTTTGTGCTCCAGATCATCTTTCTTTGCTTGTTTGAGCACATCATCAGTAAATCTAGTTTTCATTCCAATCACAGCTGCAGAGAAGTCTCTTCCCCTAAGATGGATTAGATAGTTGGAAATGGGTATGCTTTGTAGGTCTTTGATGTCTTGCTCCGGAAGACTCAATAAAGCTTCCACATCATGGAAGTAATGAATTCTTCCAGATGTCCTCTTGATTACTGCACAATCCCAGTCTGGATCATATTTCCAGGCCATAATCCTGTGTTCTTCCGCAGAGCTGGGAGTTGTGATATGGTCATATAGTTCAATCAGAGTAGATTTCTGTTCAGTTATTTCCCTGACTGTTGTTCCCAGAGGCCATACCTTTCCGGGGATTACTGCCCTTGGCTCTCTGATCAGTTTTCCTTTTTCTTTGTGCTGATCCTTAGGTTCAACAGTGATTGGATCACCAGCAAGCTTGCTTTGTTGGTCATGAGTTGGATGTGGAGCTGTGGTTCTGAATTTGACACCAGTTTCTAATTCCACTGCCATCACATGCTCCATCATCCTCCGTAGTTCTCCAGTAGATCTACCTTTGAGCTCATGCGGTTTGTAATTGTGACCTTGTAACCAGCATGTCATATTGTACTTTGTTAGTTTAGCTGTGTCACAATGGCTCAAGTCTTTCTTGATTTTCTCGAATGACTAAAAGACTGTGAAGGCTTCATAATCACAGTTTGGGATTATGAATCTTGCAAGTTCAAATTCTTTCAGCAGATTCTTCATTTCAGTTGAATTCATCCTCTCAACCATGTCATAAGGAAAACCATGGTTGATGAGGGTCATGAACATGCTTGAATCAGGCCTCTCTTCCATAATATCTGCTGTGGTTAGAAGGTCATCGGCCTTTGCGTCCTTTTGATCAGTGGGGGACTCCATCTTGGTCAGCTCCTCCCATTCTTTGTCACTTTCATCATCATCTCCGGATGATACCTTCATAGTAGATACATCTACTGAAGGTGTATGTTTAGGAGATGAAAGCTTTTGCCTTTTTGGAGTACCTTCATTTTCAACTTCCTTCTTGCTTGCACCCAAGTATTTTCTCTTTCGAGAATACAGAATCAGTTTCTTTGGAGCTTCTGCAGGTAGTTTTGTTTGTTCAGTACTTGGGGCAATCCTTGATTCCAGTGCAGAAATTTTCTTTTTCAACTGCTCTATCTCTTCATCTTTCACTTTGATTAGCTGAGCTTTTGCACTTTTCTCATTTTTCAAGAATGCCTGCAACTCTTGTTCTTTTTGCAAAAGTGCATCGATTACTTCATTGTTGCATTTTGCGTCCTCTTTTAGCCTTTTCAGTCTTGCTTCATTCATCATCAGCTCTTCATCCTTTTCCTGAATGATTCCTTTCAACTCTTGTATTCTTTGCTTCCGCTTATTTGATTTGAGTACTAGCTTGTTGTACTCAGTAACCAAAAAGCTTTTACTCACTGGGATGTCACTGTCACTCAAATCATCTTCGTGGTAGGCAATCACATCCTCTTGTTCTGCTACCCTTTGCTCATCAGTTGGATGATCATCTCCCATTAGCTCATCAGCAGGTTGATCATTAAGAACTGGAGATATGGGTTCAGTATGGTCTGATGGCACTTGTTCTTCAGTGTTTGTGGGTGAGATGGGAACAGTACTAGCTTGGGATAGTAACTCAGTCTCTCCTGAGTGCACAGAGTTTAAAGACTCAGTTATCTCAAATAGTTCAGTGCTAGCACTTTCCGGTGATGCTTGTTTTGGTGAGTCTGGTGGTGGTTGAACAGGGGATTGGATTTGGAGTGGAGAGAGAGGTTGAGTGTGATGTGAGGATGAATGAGAAGGTGATGGTGATTGTTGTTGAACTGGAGAGATTGGCTGAATGTTGGTGGTGGATGATGAGGATATCAGTTGTGGCGATTCATGGTGATGAATTGGTGATATTGGTTGGGTGTTGATACTGGCTGGGGATTATGGTTGGTGAGGTGGTGTTTGGCTTGGTGAGTGATGTTGGAGTGGTAGTGTTTGGCTTGGTGAGTGAGAAGCTTGAACAGATTCAGCAGATGACTCTGCTTCTTCATCTACCCAGATCAATGCTTGTGGTATATCTGCATGAGCATCCACCACATGTGCGAACATGGGCATGTCTTCACCCTCTGTAACGACCCGAAATTTCGTATTATGTAATTAAAACACAATTAATGGATCATGTGTTAAAACCTAATATTTTTAAAATATGTTAAAGGTTAAATATTTAAGACTTAACTAGAAAATTTCTAGTTAGTTAATAGAGTTGGAAAATGAAAATGATAACTAGAGGGGTGGATCTTGCCAATAGAGGAAACTTACACATGGATATGTATGGCTTGCCATACATTTGGTGAGCATTCTTTGCTCATTCCCGTTCTTCACACAAGAGGAGAAGAGAAAAAGGGTTTTGGTCATCTCATGCTCAAATTGTTGGTGATTCAAGTGCAAGATCCGAAATTGAGCCCTAGAAATCATTCTTCATCTCATCAAGAGCTACAAGTAAGTGTTATTTGATGTTCTTGAGGTGTAAAATCGTCACCCACATGATGGGTGTAGAAATTGGTGGTTTAAACATGAAATCCTAGTGTTATAGTGCTAGATGATCATGTGTATGTGTGTATTATAGTAACTAGATGTGTAATTTCTCCTTAATTGAAGGTTTACATGAACCATGGAAATGGGTTTAGTTACTAGAAGGTTAAACTAAGGATTCTTCATGTAAACTAGTTGCTAGTTGTAGAATCCATGTTCATTCTTGTAGAAATGTGATTAGGTGCATAACATTTGGTTGAAATTGATGAATCACATGTGTGTTATGTGATTTAGGTGTAAAAACTAGCTTGATGATGTTTAAAAGCTAGTAAATAACCAATATGTTAAGTTATGCACATAAGGTGTTTGATGAAATGCCCAAATTAGATGAAAAACATGAATGAACTACTTAATTGCAAGAAATGTGCAATGTCAAAGCCTAGATTGTAGGTTAAATGTGATAAATGGTCAAATAGACCATATGTGTGATCAAATGAATGTTATGTGTTAAATGGGTCCTTAAAATGGTAATAGGAAGTGGTGTGGCAAGCGGATCCAAGGGAACCGGCAAGGAACACGTTTGATTGACCACTTAAACCTTCCGGACTCAAGGTAAGACATTCTTTAAATTGAGCATAACAAAGTAAAGGCATGAGTCACAATGTGTGTGACCATGTGCTTATAAGCTCAAACAAAAATGAAAACCACGTGTAAAAAGGATAAATAGTTGACTTGCACCGTATGTGAGCTTCTATGACAAATGATTCACGACGTGCGTGAACATAAAGGAAAATAACGGCATGAGTCACAATGTGTGTGACCATGTGCTCATAAACTCAAACAAAAATGAAAACCACGTTTAAAAAGGATAAATAGTTGACTTGCACCGTATGTGAGCTTCTATGACAAATGATTCACGACGTGCGTGAACATAAAGGAAAATAACACTTAGGTGTTATACCACATGATTGTGGAACAGAACGAGTCGCAACGTGTGTGACCGTCCCATGAAAATGGGAAGAAAGGACAAACCCGGATTAAAGTGATTCACATCGTGTGTGAACACTAGGGTAAAGGGTTATCCCTACGATCTGCAACGTGTGTGGACGTTGGGTAACGCCAAGGAAAGCGGTCGTTCGTGAAAGAATGGCAAACCGCTCAATAAAATGGGATTTGACCCTATAAGGGGCAAATTCGGTATAAAAAGGAAAATTTGCGTTATGATAGGCAAATGGGATGGGTTGGGTCTAAGAACTCACCAAACATATGTAATATGTTATAATAGACCGGTTCCATGGTTGTCGGGACGGTCGGGAACTCTAAAGAATAAAAGAACCATAATTGGGTTAATTAAGGAATTAAATACCAAACAATTAAAAAAATTTTGGTATATTGCCAAGAGTCGGGTTAGACTCGTTGAAACTCCGTGGGAATCACATATATGATAAAATATGTTATTTCTAGGTGTTTGAAACCATCGGGATCGAAAGGGGTGGCTCGGAAACGCGAAACGACCTTTAACGGGTCAAAAATATTGGTTTGGCTGCAGGTGCCACCGTAGCTTACGGTGGTACCGTAAGTTACGGTAGGTCCCTGGGCGAAATGGGCTACCGTAAGCCAGAAAGATACCACCGTAGCAAAACTGAGGCCACCGTAACTTACGGTGGCTACCGTAAGTTACGGTAGGGCCCAGTTTCCAGTTTTTGTTGATTATCGTTTAAATGCGTTTCGAGTCCGTTTAAACCCCCGTAAAGACCCGAAATGAATGTTTGAATGTACTTACTTAGTTCTTATGAACTAATGGATGTCTAAACGTGTGTTTTCAGGTGTTACGGGACCGGAAGGCTAAAGTGATCATTAGGGCGTACACGGATCGAACGGGACTTGCATACGCGTTTCTTTTGTAGAAATTAATTCGTTAACATTATTTTGAAACTTCTTGTCACGTGTTAATGTAAATGAGTTGTTAAACTTCATTCTTGAGTGTCGGTTGACACGAAACACGTATTTTGGAAGTTAAATGTTAATGGATTTTTCTGGGACCAAATTCCGCATGTTTATTTAACTTAAACGGACTCTTTGGAGGTCCGGGTGTTACAAGTTGGTATCAGAGCCAACGGTTTGAGGGATTCAAGTGCGTCGCGAACACTTGGACTCAAACTTTTGAGCTCTAGATATGAGAAATGCAAGCGTTCGATCCAAGAAGCCGATCACTGAGCCTAAAGGTACAAGGTTAGTGTGCCGTTTATAAACGTAACAGGATTGACACATGTATGATATATGTATGATATATGTATGATATATGTATGATATGAATCATATGAATTGATTGAACCTAGCTTCTTGACTTAAGTTTGGAATAATGGAACTAAGAAGGCATCCGTGTGGTGAGCTTGTTGCTAGGCCTGGCCAGTCTAACAACAATCAAAGGCACGCGAATGGATTCTTAGGGATGTTGTTTTAAACTTAAGGATGGAAATGGGTATTGTGTGAATAGGGTTAGGCCCTAGTGATAGTAGAATCATAAGCATCGGTGTTTATGCTATAGATTACGTACATGGTACTAACGCAAAGGTAAATTGTCACAGTCTTAGGTCATGGCTGGTGACGATCACGTGATCAATATAGAGAATCACGAGACCCATCCCGATGATGCAACACGGGAAATGGTCAAGGAGGAAGTTGGCAAGGCTTTTGAGGCTTTATTGCCGGGCTACATCGAGGATGTACGCAGAGATCTACGGGATCTCATTCAACAAGAGTTTATGGCGCTGAAGGCTGACAAAGAAACTGAAAGGCCAACAAAGAAAGTGACCTATAAGGAGTTTGTTGCATGCAACCCTACAACGTTCAAGGGTGAGGTAGATCCACTACTTAGTCAAAGGTGGATCAAAGATATGGAAAGTGCCTTTGAAACCTCACACTGTGAAGAATCTGATGAAGTGAGGTTTGCTGCAAGCCAACTTCGGGAACGAGCTAAAGACTGGTGGGAATTGCAACGGGATGAGAAGGGGCGGGAAGGTATCAAAAGTATGACTTGGGAAGAATTTAAGAAGTTGTTCACAAAGCGGTTCTGCCCACAAGCCGCTATCAACAGAATAGCAGAAGAATTCCTACAGTTGCGACAAAAAGACGAAAGTATTGATACCATCACGGCCATCTTCTACGACAAAGCCAAGTTTTGCCCACAGTTGCTCCAGGATGAAAGGATGTGGATTAACCACTACTATGGCATGTTGAGTGCCAAGTATCGAGAGTTTCTTACACCGTCCAAATGTGAAACTCTAGCAGAGCTTATCGATTGTGCTAGGGATCGAGAAGCGGAATTGAAAAGGCAAGTTGATCGTGGGGAGAAGCGTGCGGCTGAAACGGAGACGGGTTCGTCTAAGAAAGCCAAGATTTCATCTTCATCAAACAAGTTTGGGAACGACAAAGACTCCAAACATTGCAAGATTTGTAAAAAGAAGCATGGGGGAGTTTGTAGATACGGATCTAAAAATTGCTTCAAGTGTGGAAAGTCGGGTCATTCGACATCTCAATGCACAAGCCCGCTAAGTGTGTGCTACAACTGTTACAAACCGGGCCACAAAAAGAGCGAATGTCCGGAACTAAAGAAGGATGGTACAAGTCAATCCTCGGTCGCTCAAGGTTCGGGGAAAAAGGGTGATGGAGGAAAAGCTAAGGCGAGAACTTTCTTGATTACGGCTGAAGAAGCCAAATCTATAGCCGACGTTGTGACGGGTACCTTTCTCGTCAACTCACTACCTGCTTATGTGCTATTTGACTCGGGTGCTAATAGATCGTTTGTTTCGGTTAAATTTGCGAGTCATTTTTCCATGGTGTTAGACAACTTACCTAGTCCTTTAGAGATTGAGGTAGCGGATTCAAAAACGTTCTTAGTGTTCAACGTTTATCGAAATTGCATACTTACCATCGAAGGTGAGGATTATGCGGTCGACTTAATACCCATGACACTCGGGGAGTTTGATGTAGTAATTGGTATGGATTGGCTTTCCATGTACCACGCCAATATAGTTTGCAATCGCAAGTGCATCCAATTGATATCTCCAAGTGGTTATGAGGTAATAATCCAAGGTGCAAAACGCGGTGGCGTAGCTTTATGTTCTTTGGCCAAAGCAATGAAATACATGAGCCATGGGGGACAATCGTTCCTAGCCTATGTAATAGACACGGAAACGAAAGTTCAAGTGTTGGAAGATATTCCGGTTGTTCGGGATTTTCCAGATGTCTTTCCGGAGGATTTGCCGGGAGTCCCACCGGAACGGGAGGTCGAGTTTCGAATCGACCTAACCCCGGGAGCTAAACCCATTGCAAGGGCTCCCTATCGCTTGGCGCCATCGGAGCTCCAAGAGTTAATGACACAATTGCAAGATCTTTTAGACAAGGGGTTCATACGTCCGAGTACTTCGCCATGGGGAGCACCGGTTCTTTTCGTGAAAAGAAGGATGGAAGTCTTCGGATGTGTATCGACTATAGAGAGTTTAACAAGGTGACGGTTAAGAACCGTTACCCATTACCTAGGATTGATGACCTATTCGATCAGTTGCAAGGTGCATCGTGGTTTTCGAAAATCGACTTACGGTCGGGTTATCATCAGTTGAAGGTAAGGGAAGAAGACATCCCCAAGACGGCATTTCGTACTAGATACGGCCATTATGAGTTCCTTGTGATGTCTTTCGGGTTGATAAACGCCCCGGCAGCATTCATGGATTTGATGAATAGGGTGTGCCGACCCATGTTAGACCGATCTGTCATTGTATTCATAGATGATATCCTTATTTATTCTAAAAATGAAGGTGATCATGCTTGTCACTTGCGTGAAGTTCTCGAAACGCTTCGTCGGGAGAAATTGTTCGCAAAATTCTCCAAGTGTGCCTTTTGGTTGCGAGAGGTACAATTCTTGGGTCATGTGGTAAACTCGGAGGGTATACACGTAGACCCCACAAAGATTCACGCGGTGACCAAATGGAGTCCACCCAAGACTCCCACAGAGATTAGAAGCTTTCTTGGGTTAGCCGGATATTATCGGAGATTCATTCAAGACTTTGCTAAGATTGCTTCTCCTTTAACCAAGCTTACCAAGAAAGAGGTGAAGTTCCTATGGGGTGAAGAGCAAGAGAAAGCCTTTCAAGAGTTAAAGTCGAAATTGACTCAAGCTCCGGTTTTGTCTTTACCCGAGGGAACCGACGATTTTGTGGTATACTCGGATGCTTCCTACTCCGGTTTGGGTTGTGTTCTAATGCAAAGGGGCAAGGTGATTGCTTATGCCTCGAGACAACTGAAAGTGCATGAAAGGAACTACCCAACCCATGATCTTGAACTAGCCGCGGTGGTGTTCGCGTTAAAGATTTGGAGGCATTATCTATATGGTGTAAAGTGTACGATTTACACGGACCATAAGAGTTTAAAGTACTTCTTTACGCAAAAGGAGTTAAACATGAGACAAAGGCGGTGGATGGAATTGCTAAAGGATTATCATTGCGAAATCCTATATCATCCGGGAAAAGCCAATGTCGTGGCTGACGCCTTGAGTCGAAAGGAGGATCATACTCCTATCAAAATAACCGCAATGAAGATAACCGTTATATCCGAAGTGGTTGAACGAATCAAGGAAGCACAAACTGAGGCGCTAAAGGAAGAAAATTTGAAGAAAAATCGAATCAAAGGTCAAACTCAGAACTTGGAAGATGATAGTCAAGGATTGAAAACAAGATGGGGTCGGGTTTGGATACCACCTACTTGTACCTTGAAGAATGATCTATTGGATGAAGCCCATAAATCCAAGTATTCAATTCACCCGGGAGCGACTAAGATGTATAGAGACCTTCGGGTTAACTATTGGTGGCCGGGCATGAAACGCGATATTGTCAAATACGTGGAGAAATGCTTAACTTGTTTGCAAGTGAAGGCGGAACATCAAAAACCTCATGGTGAATTGCAACCGTTGGATATTCCGGAATGGAAATGGGAAAAGATAACAATGGATTTGATTACTAAACTTCCAAGAACGAAGAAAGGGTACGATGCGATATGGGTTGTTGTCGATCG
Source organism: Flaveria linearis (assembly GCA_024085815.1). Lineage (NCBI taxonomy): Eukaryota > Viridiplantae > Streptophyta > Magnoliopsida > Asterales > Asteraceae > Flaveria > Flaveria linearis. Next base: position 37,079,522 of record CM044001.1, on the reverse strand, counting down.
ATTGACCAAGAGCGCTCATTTCCTTCCTATTCGTGAGACTTACAATTCGGAGAAAATGGCGGAGGTTTACGTGAACGAAATAGTGTCACGACACGGGGTGCCCGTGTCGATTGTGTCCGATAGAGACACACGGTTTACTTCCAAGTTTTGGAGGAAATTTCAAGCGGAGATGGGGACAAAGCTATTGCTAAGCACGTCATACCATCCCCAAACCGACGGACAAAGTGAAAGAACCATCCAAACATTAGAAGATATGCTACGAGCGTGTGTTCTTGACTTTGGGGGTAGTTGGGATGAGTATTTGCCTTTGACGGAATTTTCTTACAATAATAGCTACCACTCCACCATCGAGATGCCTCCGTATGAAGCTTTATATGGAAGAAAATGCCGAACTCCCATTTGTTGGGGAGAAATTGGTCCACGGGAACTCGCGGGCCACGATACGATAATGAATACGGATGAAAAGATTAAGCAAATCCGTGCTCGCATGAAGGCGGCGCAAGACCGTCAGAAAGCTTACGCGGATAAGCGTAGACGACCCATCAAGTTTGAGGTGGGCGATTTGGTTTTGTTAAAGGTTTCCCCATGGAAGGGTATTATACGATTCCGGAAGCGGGGAAAGTTGAGTCCGAGGTTTATCGGGCCATTTAAAATCATCGCACGTGTGGGTAAAGTTGCTTACCGGTTGGAATTGCCGGAAGAGCTTCAAGGAATTCACAACACGTTCCATGTATCCTACCTGAGGAAGTGTTTGGCTGACGAGTCGGCCTATGTCCCGTACGAGGATTTGGAAGTTGATGACAGATTGAACTATATCGAGAAGCCGGTGGCTATCTTGGATAGAAAGGTCAAACAACTGAGAAACAAGACACTCAATCAGGTGAAGGTGCAATGGAAGAATCGTAAGGGATCCGATGCCACTTGGGAATCGGAAGATGAAATGAGGAAGTCTTATCCTCATCTATTTGATTAGTATGTAAAGTTTCGGGGACGAAACTCTCTTTAGAGGGAGAGACTTGTAACGACCCGAAATTTCGTATTATGTAATTAAAACACAATTAATGGATCATGTGTTAAAACCTAATATTTTTAAAATATGTTAAAGGTTAAATATTTAAGACTTAACTAGAAAATTTCTAGTTAGTTAATAGAGTTGGAAAATGAAAATGATAACTAGAGGGGTGGATCTTGCCAATAGAGGAAACTTACACATGGATATGTATGGCTTGCCATACATTTGGTGAGCATTCTTTGCTCATTCCCGTTCTTCACACAAGAGGAGAAGAGAAAAAGGGTTTTGGTCATCTCATGCTCAAATTGTTGGTGATTCAAGTGCAAGATCCGAAATTGAGCCCTAGAAATCATTCTTCATCTCATCAAGAGCTACAAGTAAGTGTTATTTGATGTTCTTGAGGTGTAAAATCGTCACCCACATGATGGGTGTAGAAATTGGTGGTTTAAACATGAAATCCTAGTGTTATAGTGCTAGATGATCATGTGTATGTGTGTATTATAGTAACTAGATGTGTAATTTCTCCTTAATTGAAGGTTTACATGAACCATGGAAATGGGTTTAGTTACTAGAAGGTTAAACTAAGGATTCTTCATGTAAACTAGTTGCTAGTTGTAGAATCCATGTTCATTCTTGTAGAAATGTGATTAGGTGCATAACATTTGGTTGAAATTGATGAATCACATGTGTGTTATGTGATTTAGGTGTAAAAACTAGCTTGATGATGTTTAAAAGCTAGTAAATAACCAATATGTTAAGTTATGCACATAAGGTGTTTGATGAAATGCCCAAATTAGATGAAAAACATGAATGAACTACTTAATTGCAAGAAATGTGCAATGTGAAAGCCTAGATTGTAGGTTAAATGTGATAAATGGTCAAATAGACCATATGTGTGATCAAATGAATGTTATGTGTTAAATGGGTCCTTAAAATGGTAATAGGAAGTGGTGTGGCAAGCGGATCCAAGGGAACCGGCAAGGAACACGTTTGATTGACCACTTAAACCTTCCGGACTCAAGGTAAGACATTCTTTAAATTGAGCATAACAAAGTAAAGGCATGAGTCACAATGTGTGTGACCATGTGCTTATAAGCTCAAACAAAAATGAAAACCACGTGTAAAAAGGATAAATAGTTGACTTGCACCGTATGTGAGCTTCTATGACAAATGATTCACGACGTGCGTGAACATAAAGGAAAATAACGGCATGAGTCACAATGTGTGTGACCATGTGCTCATAAACTCAAACAAAAATGAAAACCACGTTTAAAAAGGATAAATAGTTGACTTGCACCGTATGTGAGCTTCTATGACAAATGATTCACGACGTGCGTGAACATAAAGGAAAATAACACTTAGGTGTTATACCACATGATTGTGGAACAGAACGAGTCGCAACGTGTGTGACCGTCCCATGAAAATGGGAAGAAAGGACAAACCCGGATTAAAGTGATTCACATCGTGTGTGAACACTAGGGTAAAGGGTTATCCCTACGATCTGCAACGTGTGTGGACGTTGGGTAACGCCAAGGAAAGCGGTCGTTCGTGAAAGAATGGCAAACCGCTCAATAAAATGGGATTTGACCCTATAAGGGGCAAATTCGGTATAAAAAGGAAAATTTGCGTTATGATAGGCAAATGGGATGGGTTGGGTCTAAGAACTCACCAAACATATGTAATATGTTATAATAGACCGGTTCCATGGTTGTCGGGACGGTCGGGAACTCTAAAGAATAAAAGAACCATAATTGGGTTAATTAAGGAATTAAATACCAAACAATTAAAAAAATTTTGGTATATTGCCAAGAGTCGGGTTAGACTCGTTGAAACTCCGTGGGAATCACATATATGATAAAATATGTTATTTCTAGGTGTTTGAAACCATCGGGATCGAAAGGGGTGGCTCGGAAACGCGAAACGACCTTTAACGGGTCAAAAATATTGGTTTGGCTGCAGGTGCCACCGTAGCTTACGGTGGTACCGTAAGTTACGGTAGGTCCCTGGGCGAAATGGGCTACCGTAAGCCAGAAAGATACCACCGTAGCAAAACTGAGGCCCCCGTAACTTACGGTGGCTACCGTAAGTTACGGTAGGGCCCAGTTTCCAGTTTTTGTTGATTATCGTTTAAATGCGTTTCGAGTCCGTTTAAACCCCCGTAAAGACCCGAAATGAATGTTTGAATGTACTTACTTAGTTCTTATGAACTAATGGATGTCTAAACGTGTGTTTTCAGGTGTTACGGGACCGGAAGGCTAAAGTGATCATTAGGGCGTACACGGATCGAACGGGACTTGCATACGCGTTTCTTTTGTAGAAATTAATTCGTTAACATTATTTTGAAACTTCTTGTCACGTGTTAATGTAAATGAGTTGTTAAACTTCATTCTTGAGTGTCGGTTGACACGAAACACGTATTTTGGAAGTTAAATGTTAATGGATTTTTCTGGGACCAAATTCCGCATGTTTATTTAACTTAAACGGACTCTTTGGAGGTCCGGGTGTTACACCCTCGTACTTCCCACTAATTTTGTTGAGCACAGATTTTCCCAAGTGTGCTTGCACAAACACTTCTCCTACTCTGTCCAGCTTTGGAAGTTCAGAGTTGATCACCAGTTGTAGAAATCTTGGGACCATGTACATTTTATCATTCCGCTGAAGTTTGACTTGATCACTTAGACAGTTGAAGATGTACTTGGAGTAGTTATAAGTTCTACCCTCAAAGATCCCAATGATTCCTGAAGATATGTGTCGAGAAAATCTGTTAAGCCCTGACTTCCTGTTGGATATGCACTTCAGGTATGTATGGCATAGAAATCGATATGGCTTACAAAGCCTTCCCATCTTTATCTCTCCTTTTTCGAAGTCGCCATCATATCCCATCACGTTAAACACCTTCTCAATGTATTCATTTTCGAATACATCAGGGTGCCTATTTCTCGATCACCCAGTTCCAGACATCGTCTGATTGTGCTTTCATTGATCCGAATACGCTCAGTCAGGATCTCAGCAGCAATCACTTCCGCATCTCCTTGTTGTTCAACCCGTGCAGAGTTCCAGAAATCGATTATGTGTGCCTGATGGATCACAGGCTCTGCCGTTAAGGCATAGAAGAGCCTGGACCGTCGAAGATATCTTATGATATCTCGACATCCTTCAACAGCAGGATCATCAGCATTCAAGAACGCGCACACATTGTGTTCCTTTGCGAATCTGTTTGTCATCTGTAAACAACAACGAAAATCGAGTTAGAATAAACGTAACTCACATGAAGTCGAATCGTTTTAATGGCAAAAACCGATTAACCAGTTCCGTACTGAAGATTAGAACATGATTTACCTTCGCAATAATAATAATCGATTACTGGATAATATTGATTATGCTTTCTCAGAACGGATTTTTGAAAGTTTGAATGAGGGGGAAAGTGTGCGTTTTTTTAGGTTAGAAACTGAAAAGTGTTCTGAAAAATTGATTAATAAATTCTTAGATTCAGAAACCTTATTTATAACCGAACATATTAATTTCTTTTATTAATTATGTTGGGCCCACTTCCCATTTATCCGTCCGTATACCAAGTTTATTTTGAATGCATTACTTCTTCCGCAGAACATCTGCGGAATCTTAACATCTGCCGATGACTTAACATCTGCGAATGCCTTAGTTCAAACAATGCATCTGTTTTGCTAACAGAAATTTCACTAATACTTCTACGGATGAGAAGTATTACTGATACTTCTGCGGATGCAGAAATTTCACTGTTACTTCTACGGATGAGAAGTATTACTGAAACTTCTGCGGAACTTAAAGTTCTGTTAAAAACTTTAAATGTATGATGTCTACTGAGTAGAATCAAGTGTTGATGTTGGACATTGTTGACTGTATTTCCATTGGCAATTAAGTACAAGAAAGCAAGTGTCCTGTATCCTGCATTCAAGTTAGTGCTTAAGTTCCAATTCCTTCAAAGTAAATTAAATCAATTAACAACCTTTTTATTGTTTTTCATGCATGAACTACTCCCCCTAAATTTGTGATTAATGGTAAATTGCAGCATTTATCATAAATTTAAGTTGGAACTAGGCATGAAAGGCATATGACAGTCTAAGTGAGAGAAAATCAGTTAAGAGGACAAATTAAACATCTGGCTTAAACAATTACATGCATGCATATATATAGAGGGATCATACTATGACTCGGCTTCTGCTGATGTTGATTATTTGATTCATTGCACACTTGATGGTAAGTATATAGATCCACTTAAATTCATACATGAGTAATGTATCAACTAGGCATGCTATTTATCATGTTTTGAAGTTTGTTAATCAGTAACTATCATGATTTCCACATTCAATTGTCATTAGAGTTTGTCCTCCGTAGGTGAGGCAAATCACTACTTTTTACACATAAGGACTATGTACATTAAGTTATAAGGTCTATCTTGAGACATATTACAGTCTCATGAATGCTTTGATGTTGAAGCTCTTTAAATTGATGTACAATTGATCACAAGTGATTCTTGTTAGAGCTGAGATATGATCTTCATAGTCACCAGGTCTTTACTTTCGTAAAACAGAGGTGAACATAACCCAGGTCTTTGTTGACACAAAATAGAGGGAGAATGAAGATCACACTCTTTAATCATATTCCCAGGTCTTTGTTCACACAAAACAGAGGGAATATGACTTTGCAAAGATAGAAAATTATAAAATATTTTACATAGTGTGCTTGTGCAAGTGATTTGGTCACATCAGGAGATAACTTACTTTCCTGACTCTCAAAATGGAGTTCCCACAGACAGATACCTGTTTCTCTTAGTTTGGCATGCTCTTAGTGTAGTTTCCACTCAAGATGAACCTACTCACATATCACAATGTTACAAGTCAGTTTTAGTTGTTGTTAAAGAAGGCCAAGCATAGTGTACTATCATTTCCCATACATAATGCATGCACAAATGTTCTATCAGACACTTAAATCATCCCTAACTATTACTCTACACAAAGTCAGTCATATGCTTTTGATGATTTACTCTAAGTTAATCATCCCAAAGATTCTATCAGAAAATTAAATCTAACAGAATCAAAGGCTTTAGTGAACAAATCAGCAAGCTGATTTGTTGTGTCCACTTTGACTAACTTGATTAGACCCTTTTCTGAGCAGTCTCTCAGAAAATGGTATCTGATTTCAATATGTTTTGTTTTATTATGTTGGACTGGGTTAGCAGTTATAAACATAGCAGCTGAATTATCAATATGAATTGGTGTTTGAAGGAAATTGTAACCATAATCAAGTAATTGGTTTTGCAACCAAAGTACTTGAGAGCAACCAGCTGAAGCAGCTATGTACTCAGCTTCAGCTGTGGATACAGATACATTAGTTTGCTTTTTGCACTGCCATGAAACAAGCCTTGGTCCCAAAAACTGGCATCCACCAGTTGTGGATTTTTTGTTGTTGTTACACCCTCCATAGTCACTATCTGAATATGAGTAAAGACTGAAATCTCCATCTTTTGGATACCACAGTCCTAGAGCTAGTTTACCTTTCAGATATCTGAATATTCTCTTCACAGTATTCAGATGGGACTCTTTTGGGTCTGATTGATACCTGGCACAAACACAAACAACAAACATTATGTCAGGTCTACTGGCAGTTAAGTACATTAAAGAACCGATCATTGATCTATACAATCTTTGATCTACTGATTTTCTAGCAGGGTCAGGCACAATCTTGTCTATTGTTGAGGCAGGTGTCTTGCATGAAGTTGTATCAGCAAGATTGTACTTCTTCAGGATTTGATGAATGTACTTTTCTTGATTGATGAAAATGCCATCTGTTTTCTGATGAACTTGTAAGCCAAGGAAGAATGTCAATTATCCCATGGAACTCATCTGAAATTCAGATTTCATTAACTCTTCAAAGCAGGTGAACAGGGAAATGTTTGCTACTCCTCCTTTGCTCCTTGTAGTTCTTGCATTTAGGTCTCCAATGATATTATCTGAGGGATGAGACTTGTGAATTCTACTTGTTGAAACAACATCAACTGGAATTGTTGATTCTAAGTTTGAGAAACCCATGGATGCAGATGCATTCAGCTGAGAAGATGAGTCTATGAAGTAATCAAATGGCTCATGTTCATTAGGATCAGCTTGAGTTTCAGTTGCTGCATGGTTGTCTTCTTCCGCAGGAAGTTCTACGGAAGCATTTTGTTCTTCCGCAGGAGTAACTTCAACATCTACGGAGGCATTTTGTACTTCCGTAGGGGTTACTTCACCATTCACGAATGAACATTGTTGATTTGCTGGCATGTTTTGTTGATTCAACACATCCTCTCCATCCCTTTGGTCAGTGGTTGAAACAGGATTTACATCTACGGATGTTGATGCATCTGCGGATGTATTTATATGTGCTGCGGATGAAGGATTTGCTTTGGATGTAGCTGCATGATGCTGACTTGATTCTTGCTGAGGTGCAGTTGAAGGTTGTGCCCTTGGTGGGTCAACTGTCAGTGGCACTTCATTCAAACTTGGAGGCACAAATGGATAGCATGTATCCGCAGAACCTGCATTGATCAACTAACCAGTGTTAAATGATTCAGTTAATGCATCTATATCAAATAACCAAGATGATCCTTTTACATTTGTAGTAAACATGGATTCATCAAAAGAAACGTTGGGAGTCTCTTCAACAATGTTATGTTCTGGAATATAGACCCTATATGATTTAGAAGTGGATGAATATCCAACAAAGAAACCATCATAGGCTTTTTTAGAAAATTTTCCCAATTGTTCTTTAGTATTTAATACAGACACATGACACCCAAAAGCTCTAAGATATCCTATAAAAGGTTTTCTTTTAAATAAGAGCTCATAAGGAGTTTTATTATATTCTTTGACAATTAATGTCCTATTTTAAACATTGCAAGCTGTATTCACAGCTTCTGCCCAGAAAGTTATGGGCAACTGAGAATCAGCTAGCATTATTCTGGCTGCTTCTATGAGAGTTCTATTTCTTCTTTCAACCACTCCATTTTGTTGTGGAGTTCTTGGTGCACTGAATTGTCTTGTTATCCCTTTATTCCTGCAAAAAGAATCCAGATCAGCATTAACAAATTAAGTTCCATTATCACTCCTAAAAATTTTAACTTTTAAATCAAGTTGATTCTCAATCTTGATCACAAAGTCCATTAATGTTTCAGATGTTTCACTCTTATGTTTTAAGAAAAAGACCCATGTGAATCTAGTGAAATCATCTACTATCACCAAACAATATTGCCTTTTTTCAATGCTCATCACATTGGTTGGACCAAATAGGTCCATGTGAAGCAATTTGAGTGGTGTAGTGTTAGTGTTGATCATTTTGGATTTATGAGTCACTCTATGTTGTTTTCCTTTGTAACATGAAGAACAATGATTAGAACAATGAAATTCTTTCTTTGGTAAACCAATGACCAAGTCATTTTTCACCAATTTATTCATGTTCTTCATGTTGGAATGAACAAGCCTTCTATGCCACAACTGTGATTCATCTTCTGAAGATTTAGACAGCAAGCATGTCTCATGGCTTGTGAGTGATATGTTGTTCATATCTAAAACATATGTGTTTCCTTTTCTTGATGCTTTAAGAAGGATCCAGTCTGCTGGAACTGCAAAACCTGGCTTAAGAATGTAACAATTAGTGTTATCAAATAGTGTTGTGTAATTTTGATCACAAATTTGAGAAACACTAAGTAAATTATACTGCAAATTTTCACAGTAATTTACTTTTTCAAATGTTAAAACACCATTTGTTACCATTCCCTCACCAACTATTTTACCTCTCTTCTTATCCCCACCAAATGCCACATAAGAGGCATGTTTATGCTTGAAGTCATGGAGAAGTGCACAGCTTCCTGTCATATGTCTTGAACAACCACTGTCAACATACCACTTGTTGTCAGCTCTCCATGATTGTTCCTGCACACAAAAAGAAATCAGTTAGAATTGACAACCCAAGCCTTAATTGTCTTGGGTTTGCCAGAATTGTCAACAATAGTTACTCCTTCATGAATTAATCTTGAAGTTTCAGTATTAGTTGTTTCTTTTTGATTTGATGGTGGTGAGGATGATTCTGTTGAAGATGATTCAGGTTTTTGGATGTCTTCATGCTTATCTGATTCTTTCTTCAACTTATCTTGTTTTGGCTGATATTTTAACTTTGAGGAAGATCCTGTATTTTTGAAAGTTACTTCATCTTTCAGCTTTGATTGAGGCACAGGAGTTCCTTTTGCAAAGTTATCAAAGAAACCATTATCCACTTCAGTCTGATTATCTGACAGATCCACCTTTCTATGAGGTGTTTTTAACTAAGTTGGTGCTTTCTTTTTCAAAGGCTTATCCGCAGCATTGGATCTTTTCTTTGATTTTTGTTGTTCTTTCTGCATCTTTGTCTCTTTGTCACTTTCTGAGGATTGAGAATCTGATTCAGATGATGCATCTTGTGACTTCTTTTTGCTCTTTTTCTTGTTCTTCTTATTGAAATAACATTCCTGAGTTGAATGGTTATTTTTGTCTAATATGGCACAGTGTTTGTTGAAGTAACAATCAACAGTCATGTGATTGTTCATATAGCATATGGAACAATAGCTGCTGAAATAGCATTCATCAGTATTGTGATTCTTCATATCACACCATTTGCAATATTTATCTTCTGAATTTTCTTCAGATTCAGCCTTCTTTTTATTGTTCTTTTTCTCATTTGCTGATGGATCACTTGATTTCTTCTTGTTTTTGTTGGGAGCATTATCAGCTGTTTCTTGTTTGCCTTTGGCTGCCTTTTGTTGCTTGATATTCAGCATTTTCTGTGCATGTTTGTTGGCAGCCCTTTTGACCTCATCCGTAGATTCGGGTTCTCTCTTCCGTTGCTTTTCTACGGATTCAGTAGTTTTTGCCTTTCACAGATGTACTGACTTGGCAATTTTTGGTTTCCGCAGATGTTCTACGGATTCTTCAGATTTCTCTTTCCACAGATCTTCAACACTTGAATTTTTCTTGTTCTTTGTTGAAGTTTGTTGTTTCTTACCTTTATCTGAAGAAGATAAAGGTACCTTAGCACTTGATCCGCAGTTATCAACCTTGTGAAGATTCAGTTCTTGAAGTCCTTCATTCAGTTCAGCAATTCTTTTGCAGATAGTCTTCAGCATATTTCGTTGCTTTGGAGGATACTGCAGCTTTGATTCTTCAAGAACTCGGGGAAGACCAGTTTCAACTTCAACATTCTTACCCATGTTCAGTTGATCAGTATCATGTTCATCAGAATCATCCAAGTCATCATATTTATCAAAATCTGAGTCATTATGTTTAAGTGATTCTGATTCAGTAGATTCAGTTTCACTCATCTCAGCTTCATTGTTGATGTTTGTTTTTATATCAATTTTGGTGCTTGGCACAAAATGATTTGATAAAGTCTTTGTCATTGTTTCAGGTAAGGTTGTGTAGTTATCATTAATAGGTGGTGCAACAGCATTATAACCCAACCCATACCTATTCTTTGATTCAATATGAAAATTTAACAACTTCTCATATTGCTGAGATGAAATTTGAAACTTCTGAAGTTTCACTTCAGTGGATGCATGATCAGCCATGGATTTTGTTAAGGAAGTGGTCAGATGCTCAACTTGGGCTTTGAGGCTGTAATTTTCAGAAACATATTTTTCTAAATCTTTTTGCAAAGAACTAATTTTGATTTGATATAATTTATGTTCTCTTAAATGTGATTCATTCAAAATCATTGTTTCCTTTACTTTATCAGCCAATTGTTGAGCATGGACTCTATATCGTTCAACTTCCTCAACACATGTTGATGAACATAACCTGTCTTTTACCTCTCTGGCCATAGGAGGAACTTTGTTTTCCATGTGTGCCATTAATGCTTGATTCTCTTCCAAGACTTCCTTTTCATACATGCTCCAGTCACATGTTCCATCTTGAAGTATGATCAGTCCTGACTCCTTAGAATTGCTTGGTCCTACTGATACATTTGTGGCTGGTGGGGATGTATTTATCAGCTGAGGTTGTCTGAGCAGAGATCTTTGAGAGGTGGATTGCTGATTCTGATATTGTTGTTGCTGCTGATGTTGATGCTGCTGATGCTGCTGCTGATGCTGCTGAGATGATTGTTGGTTGCATTCTCTAGAGAAGTGTCCATAGAGATTGCATTTGAAGCATCTGACTTTTGACTTATCAATGCCAATCTTTGATGTTTTACTAGCTGCAGCCAGATTCTTATTTCTCCTCAGGTATTGCTTGGCTCTGTAAGCAATCATAGCCATCTGCCATTGTAGATCCATCTCTTCTACTACATCAGGGGGGAGTTCCTCCAAATCTTGCTGGCAGATGTTTGCTGATGTAAGTGAACTTCCTAGATATGCTTGAAAGCTAGAACTAAAAGCTGCAAAGGCTGCTTTTTGTTCTTCAGAATCCAATATCACAGTAATTGGTTCTGATTGATTGTTTTATTGAGAAGATTTATCAGTTGCTTTAGTATCTCTTTTCTCAGCAGATCTTCCTTTTTCCTTTTGGTTCTTACTTTGAGATGATTTCTTAGTTGGTTTGGAGGCATAGAAACTAACTTCCTCTTCATCATCACTCAAAGTACAAGAGTTATCACCTTCATTATTTGATATAAATGCACTTCCAGCATTTTTGGTTTCTTTGAAGTGATAAGGTGAGACATGAGTTCTCACACTCTTGTTTCTTGACTGTTCATCCAGTTCAAGAGCTTCTACCTTAGCAACCAATGTATCTAGACCGGTTGTCTTAAGATCTATAGTGTTCTTGAACATGGACACAGTCTGCTTCCAACTTTTAGGCAAAGTGTGAAGCATTTTCTTGTTCAGTTCCTCAGTAGTATATTTCAACTCCAAGATGTTCATCTCAGTAACAAGTTGCATAAATCTATGGAGTTGTTGAGGAATTGATTCACCCTCAATATGATGAAAGGTTTCATATTGTGATCTGAGAGTGTCTTTCCTGATGCTTCGGATCTCATCACTCCCTTCACAGAGAGTGTGGAGTATCTTCCACAAGGAATTTGCTGTTTTGTAATTCTCGCACCTGATTAAGATCTCTTCTGGCAAAGCCATACTAAGCAAACTGTATGCTTTAATATCGACTTTGACCTTCTTGACATCATCAGGTGACAAGTCCTTTGTGCTGATAGGCTGATTCTTGTCATTATAATCCGGCCCAAGAGTTGGTGGAATATAAGGACCCTCAGTGATGGACTCCCACAAGTCAGAATCTGTGTATTTCACATGATTCCTGAACTTGATCTTCCAGGATTTGAAATCAGCTTTGGTTTCCAACTTCGGCGGTTGATAAGATCCTCCACCAAAATTACTCATGATTAATACAAAGTTATGAATCAAAACTTGAATGTTAAATAGACAAATCTATCAAAGACTCAGATCTAGTATTCAATTGATTTGAATATAGATCTAAATCAAACAAGCAATGAGAGAATGCTTGCTGAATGATAAGTCGCTGATTTAATTGTTTGAAAATCAATTAAACAATTTTAATACTGATAGATCAATTGATCTAAATCAATAAGCACCTTGCTCTGATACCACCTGTGAATCTAAGGATCTCAATTCAGGAATTATTAGTATTAAAATAAATCAAATCAATGATCGCGGAATTATCATCAATTGACGTTTAATTGTTTTAATGATTAACGATGAACACAAACACAGAAACACAATAAATATGAACTCAATAATTATTCAAAGTATCTCTTTAATTATCAGTAATGATTACAAAAGAATAATTAAGAATGACTATGAACAATGATTTCTGTGAATCGAATAATGTTATTGTTGATGTGACGGCGATTAGGGTTGCACGATGATGTAACTCTTGACAGCCGTAATATTGATTGATTGTGTTCTACGAGATGTGAAACCTAGGACTCATATTTATAGACGGTTTGAGTCGGTTAAGGAAACACCGGATCTCTTGGGATTTGTTATTGATTTTGTTGACTTGTTTGACTTCTTGGTATTTGAAATCGCACAAGTATTCTGTTCTTCCGCAGGAGTCTTGTCGTCCGTAGGAGTTTTGTTCTTCCGTAGATGTCTTGGTCTTCCGTAGAAGTGTTGTTCTTCCGTAGGAACTCTGTCTTCCGTAGAAGTCTTCACTTCATGCAATCCTTGATCATTCGCAGGAATATTCACTTGGTGATTTGTTCTTGTAAGAAACATATCTACGGATTAACAATAATGTTTATCCGTAGATGTTTCTTACACTTGGTCAATATCAGGAATCCTACCAAATATATTGTTTCTCCCTGTCAAGTCACAAATCAACACACATATATATGGGTTAACCTATAGATTCAATGCATATATATATATATATATATATATATATATATATATATATATATACACTAACTGTTACAATTATTAATTACAAGACTTGATCCAAGTTTTAAGCCTATACAATCTAGATCCAACAATATATATATTAATAATCATCAAATTCTTCGTGATATCATTGTTTGTACCTCAGTTTTAATGCGTTGCACGCACATTTGTTTTTTATCTTTAAAATTTTTTACTTTAAACTCTAATACCTTTACATTTTTCACAATTTAACCCTATAATTTTTCACTTTTAAATTTGGTACCTTATTGTTTTCATACTTTACATGTTTTTAATTTTACGTTACGATTTATATTTTAAGAGTTAACATTCCGCAACGTGTGCATGTGGTTCTACGTTTTACACATATTTTCCCCGTTTATGGCCTCGTTACATAGCGTCGGTCCTAGATCGACTTAGTTATTGTTTTTAATGTTTTACTATTTGCGTGCGTAGTTCAATGTTTTACGTCTACTTTCTGTTAGATTTTATTTTTCGTCTTTATTTAATTTTTAATACGAGCTTTACCGCGGTTGGTCTCTATTGATGATGTGACATTGGTGATACTTGGCACGATTTTACGCCCCCGCTGTGGTGGGGGGAGCTTAATGTCAGTTATAGTTATTAATAATTGTGTAGATAAATTTAATCTTATTATGGTATATACTTTAATGGTTGTTAAAGGTATAGATAGTTTAAGTTTTCCTTGCTCAATTTAGCTTTCCGTATCTTGTATTGTTTGGTAGTTCATTGGTGAAATAATTGATTATTTCCTTTTAATAATTCTCCTCATATTACCTTACTTTTTTTAAACTTCTTTAATAATATGCTATCACCTTGATTTCCTCACCAACTCAGCTAGATCACAACAAAGACATAACAAAAAGTGCTTAGTCGAAATTCTGGATCACCACCAAGCATTGCGACATGTGATGCCGACAATTGGAGTTCTTGATACTCAAATCAATTTCTATTCGGCTACAACATTGTTTTGTTCTCCGACAAACAAACATGTGCCTACTTTTGTAATCTTAATTGATTTTTGACTATTTACTTAATTGGCTAAAAGTAAACAAAACTATATATGTATTCTAGTGAACGACTAATAATGTGAATTTAAATTACAATCACTCTTCTCCAAATAAAGAAAACTTTTTATTTAGAAATACAAACGAAGTCCTTTCTCTTGTTAAAATATGTTTGATTTTCTTTGATTAATATATATCACTATCTTAATTAATCTTTTCATGTTTATTTATCAATTTTTATAACCATAATGAAGTAGTTCTTTTGGCAAGTTATGCGCTTAAAATAGTATTATTCTATGATCATCCAATTTATTACTTGTAAGAATAAGTTAATTATTTTGATCAAATCGTGTATATGACATGATAAGTTAAAAAAGGTTATTATCCCGTCTTTAAGTCCTAAATAATATTATCTTAATTGAATTGTGTAGTCTTGTTTCTCCTCTCTATCTACTTTGAGGATGTAAAGATTTGTCTCCATCACATATGTCATATATTTTAGTGTAATTGCATTGACTAGTCGATCAATATGATTATGATATCCATTAAACAACTCAGAAGGTGCGGAGTGCACATTTGTGTTGAGTTTATTGTTATCTTCGATATTAGTATCTTTTTAGGAGCGAAGCCCTTAAGCAACGGGGGTCCGGGGGCAGTACCCCTGGGGGCAAGGTCCAAGGGGTGGCAGCCCCTGGCGGGATCCAAGGGGCAGAGCCTTTATTTTGATAAAAACCGCTTTATTAAAAACTCACTAAAAATTAATTTATCGAACTCATTAAAATTTAAATTCTCGAAGTCTCACATGTGAAACTTGGGGAAAAATGAGTGCTTTTTAAACATGAAAACTGCCTTCAGCAGTTAACCCCCATCCCCGTAAAATACGAATTTGAAACATGATCGATCTCTTCTTCTAATTTATCTGGTTCAAGGAACTCAAAAAATATCAATTCATATATCATTCTTAATTTCTGAGTTTTATCCGATTGAAAGTTTGGATTGAATCTCAAATAGTTTCAATCTGAAAGTGTTTTTCATGACTCTCAGATCATCCCGTTTATTTGAATCAATTTCTATGCAAAGATTGAAACTATTCATTGTTGAAGATGACGTACGTTGATTCTGTGAAAGACATGACAAGCAAATTTGCAAAACTGGACAAGTTTGAAGGACAAGACTTTCGAAGATAGCAGAAAAAGATGCATTTCCTGCTGACTACTTTGAAGGTTGTGTACGTTCTAAGTTTCCCATGCCAGGATTGATGGAAAATGAGATTCAAGAAAAGAGTAGGAGGCGATGCAAGTGAGAGAACGATGACTACATCTGTCGTGGTCACATGTCAAACGGTATTCTGATTCCCTTTTTGAGATCTATCAAAATGTTGAATCTGCAAAAGAATTGTAGGATTCCCTTGAATCCAAATATATGGCAGAAGATTCTTCAGGTAAGAAATTTCTAGTTAGTAATTTTATAAATTACAAGATGGTGGATTCAAGATCTATCATGGACCAATATAATAAACTATTAAGGATTCTAGGACAGTTTGTTTAACACGATATGAAGATGGATGAATCCATCTCGGTTTCTAGTATAATTGACAAACCGTCTTTTTCTTGTAAAGATTTCAAACATACTTTGAAACATAAGAAGGTGGTATTGAGTATGGTCCAACTTGGTAGTCACTTCAGAATTGAAGAGTCTCTAAGGGCTCAAGAGGGTGACAAAGTTAAGAACAAAAATATGGCTGGACCTTCACAAGTGAACATGGTGGAAGAATGTCAATCATCAAAGAATACCAATAAGTTTAAAGGCATACGAAAGTCTAAAGGTAATAATAACAATAAAGGCCCCAACAAGAAGCCAAAGTTAGTATGTTGGAAGTGTAGCAAACCTGGTCATTTCAGGATGGATTGTCGAGTTGGTAAAGGAAAGAATGACGTTGGTCCAAGTGGATCTTAGCATTCGGGAAAGCAATAAGGTCAGATTTTAGTTCCAAATTATAATTCGGGTAAGAATTATGTATCACTAATTTCTGAATCATTTTATGTGTAGGATGATGATGTTGCTTGGTGGGTTGATTCGGGAGCAACTAGTCATATGTGTAAAGATCTTTGTTGGTTCAAGGACTTTCAACCAATTGAAGATGGATAATATTAAAAATGGGCAATGTGCAACTGAACCGATCAAAGGACTAGGAAATATGAAGCTTGTGTTTATTTTTGGAAAATGTTTAGTATTAAATAAAGTGTTGTATGTACCCGGGATTTGAAAGAATCTGTTGTCTGGTATTGTATTAAATAATTGTGGTTACAAACAAGTGTTAGAAAGTGACAAGTATATCTTGTCAAAACATGGTACTTTTGTTGGATTTGGTTATCTATGTAATGGTATGTTTATGTTGAATTTGGATATATCTTTTGGTAATGAATCTATTTCTACGGCTTCAACTAGTTCTAGTAATAATATGAACAAATCAGAATTATGGCATGCTAGACTAGGACATGTTCATTATAAAAGACTAAAAGATATGTCTAAAATGAGTTTAATCACTGCTTTTGATATGAATAATGAAAATACAAGACATGTATGTTGACTAAGATAACTATACAACCTTTTAAAGATGTTAATAGGGTTAGTAAAGTTTCAGATCTCATACATAGTGATTTATGTGACTTGCATGCTACACCATCATTAGGTAATAAATAAGTATGTTATTACATTTATTGATGTTGCCTCAAGATATTTTTATGTTTATTTATTGCATGCTAAGGATGAAGCTCTTGATAAATTTAAAATTTATAAACAAGACGTAGAGCTTCAACAAAATGGGTTGATTAAAACTATTCTTACTAATAGAGGAGGTGAGTATTATGATCCAGTGTATTTCCAATACACTGGTATGATACATCAAGTTACAGCTCCTTATACAACATAACAAAATGGTGTAGCAGAAAAAAAAGAATAGGACCATAGAGAAGGTATAAAGATGCTCCTTCTAGCCAAAACAACTATAGTAGGAAATCTTTATATCTTTACACACTAACATAAAAACATTAAACTTAATCTGAAACCAAATATTCCAAGAAATCAAGTTATTGTAGATGCAAAGAACTTAATACAATACAATCATGAACCTTCTGGTATTCGTTTACAAGATCAGATACCAGAAGTATTACATGAACAAATACTAATAATTTATTTTCTCATATTACCTTGCTCTCAAATTTTATTCATAATAGTTTGTCATATTTTATATTTTTAATAAATTTATCTTATTCTTAAATTTAATTTTCTATATTATCTTATGATACATTTTTTAAGGTAAATTGATATTTTATTTAAATTTTAAAATACTTTGTAAGGGTATTTTTGATATGTGATATTTTTTGTAACTATGATATTTATATATGAAAACAACCAGTGAACCAACCAAATTAATAAATTATGATTTATAACTTGTTTCGTTACAATCCTTTTCCGTCGAGCCCTCTTTATCCTCGGTCCATAGAGACAAAATATAGGACTGGCGCCAACAGTTCATTACTGAATAAAGGACTCACGAAGCCGGGATCACTAACTAAAACTAATCTAATATGAATTAATACTAATATAATAGAAAAGAACTATCTTTACTGTAACTTTCCCTGCTTCCGCTGCTACCACGGGCTTTACGCAAACGATCGGTATTATATAGAAATCCCTTCAACACCATATAGGTCATCCAAAGGATCTCGGAGACCCACCAAAGCACAAAAGCCAGGATCTTTTAAAAAATGGATTCCTATTTAAAGAGTGCATAACCGCATGCATAAGCTCATACTAAGCCATCAATTTAGGATCCAATTTAATATTTTCCTTGAGAGGTATCGAGAAGGAATTAGAATGTGTAACACCCGTATTTTTCTTTTAAAGAAACAAAGGAATAAAAGAGAAAGAAAAAGGGGAAAAAGAAAGTCAATCCCAAAGTTGAGGGACCAAAAGTGAAAAAGATGATAAAAATCTTGAAAAGAGGGTGTAAAAGGCGATGTGGTCGCCCATACCCATCTGCACACTTTTCTTGTTTAGATTTTAGAGAGAGAAAGCAGAGAAACTCTCGGGTTTTTGAAGAACAAGAAGAAGAAATCGGGTTCAAGGTAAGAATTAATGTTTTAAGTTGTTCTTGGCTAGATTAGTCTCGGTTGAATGTTTATGTGTGCTTCTATGTGTGCAAATACGAGTTAAGAAGGATTCTAAGGGTTGGAATCGTGTGAAGAAGCTCGGGTGAAGAGTGTTAAGATTGGAAGCAGCAAAGGTGAGTTTCTAGACCCCTTTTTACCTGTTTTAAATGTTTTGGGGCTGGAAAATGCATGCAAGTATGTTTTTATAAAATTTGGGTTTTATACCCGTATGATTTGAATGTACGAATGTATGTGTTTATGTTAAGTTTTGCCTAGAATCATGTGAGCATGTTTAGAACTAGGCATTATGATGTTTAGGACTTGGAATATGAATTAGATACATGTCCAGGTTGCTAATACGTCCAACAGGGTGGTCGTATGACCAAATAATTTTTCTAAGTGTGAGTTGAAGAGTCCAATAGGACTCATATGCCCAACAGGGTGGTCGTATGACCAAATAATTTTTCTAAGTGTGAGTTGAAGAGTCCAATAGGACTCATACGCCCAACAGGGTGGTCGTATGACCAGATGATTATTCTAAGTGTAGGATGAAAAGTCCAATAGGGCTCATACGCCCAGCAGTGCTCTTACGCCTAACAGGGCTCATACGCCCAGCAGGGCTCATACGCCCAAGGGGCTTATACGCCCAACAGGGCTCAAACGTCCAGAACACTTAGAATTTTACAGGATTTTCTGGAAATCCGAAGTTCGAGGTTTTGACCAGAGTTGACTAGGGTTAATGGATAATGATGTTTTATGCTTGTAATGATGAATAAGGATTAACCCTTATTATTACTGATATTATTATCAGTGTATTATTATTGTTAACAATATTAATAATAAAATATTGTTAAGTATGGTATGACATGACGAAGAATGTTTAAGAATTAACGAAGAAGTATTATCATTAATAAAGTGAAAGATTAATGATAAAGAGAAATAAAACGAATGATAATGAATCCTTAATGAACGAATGAAAACGTGAGAGATTTGCAAGTGAAGTGTACCAAAGTGCACGGTCCCAAATGCCACAAGCTCAACCGCGTGAGGTTCAGCTAATCTTTAAGAGTGCACGAAGAGGTTCCAGTCTTGTGACTGACCTTCAGGGTGGTACATGGTGTCTAGTAGTTACCCACTTCGGTGGGGGTGATGTTACTCACTTCGGTGGGGGTGTAGTTACCCACTTCGGTGGGGGTGATGTTACTCACTTCGGTGGGGTGTAGTTACCCACTTCGGTGGGGGTGATGATACCCATTTCGGTGGGGGTGTTGTTACCCGAGTTATGTTTAACTTCGGGGGTGTGGCATAAGGCCAAACATAGTTATGGGGTGAGCAACTTGGTGTTGCAAAAGCCCGCAGAAGGCTTACAATCGTTGAGATCGATAATGGGTGAGCAACTTGGTGTTGCAAAAGCCCGCAGAAGGCTTACAATCGTTGAGATCGATAATGGGTGAGCAACTTGGTGTTGCAAAAGCCCGCAGAAGGCTTACAATCGTTGAGATCGATAATGGGTGAGCAACTTGGTGTTGCAAAAGCCCGCAGAAGGCTTACAATCGTTGAGATTGATAATGGGTGAGCAACTTGGTGTTGCAAAAGCCCGCAGAAGGCTTACAATCGTTGAGATTGATAATGGGTGAGCAACTTGGTGTTGCAAAAGCCCGCAGAAGCCTTGCAATCCTTGAGATTGCTAATGGGTGAGCAACTTGGTGTTGCAAAAGCCCACAGAAGCCTTGCAATCCTTGAGATTGCTAATGGGTGAGCAACATGGTGTTGCAAAAGCCCGCAGAAGCCTTGCAATCCTTGAGATTGCCAATGGGTGAGCAACTTGGTGTTGCAAAAGCCCGTAGAAGCCTTGCAATCCTTGAGATTGCCAATGGGTGAGCAACTTGGTGTTGCAAAAGCCCGCAGAAGCCTTGCAATCCTTGAGATTGCCAATGGGTGAGCAACTTGGTGTTGCAAAAGCCCGCAGAAGCCTTGCAATCCTTGAGATTGCTAATGGGTGAGCAACTTGGCGTTGCAAAAGCCCGCAGAAGACTTACAACCTGTGAGGTTGGAAATGGGTGAAGTGACTCGGTGTCGCAGCATACCCAAAAGTCTTGAGATCCTTGAGATCGTTAATGGTTGAGCAACTATGTGTTACAAAAGACCGGGAGAAGAATGATAACGTATGAATTGGGATCCATGTCACTTGACCTCAATAATCATGGCTGTGTGCCATGAAGAGGGTAAAGTGTGACTGGACCTAGATAAAAGTGAAAGATAGAGGATGCATGAAAGTAATGAACGTACTAATAAATGAAATGAACGTAAGAATGAACGTAACATATGTAAAGACGAATGTAACGAACGTATGAGTGAAAGTAAGAAACGCACGAATGGAAGCTAATGAATGATTGATGAAGATAATAATAATATTATCTACATGTACGTATGTTGTATGATCGTATGTATAAAAGAACGTATTTTTTTTACGGAAAGTAAAGTATGTTTTATTACAAAACTAGAACTCACTCAGCAACGCTGACGTTTTATGTATTTTCTAGTTGGCAGGTATGTTGCTGAGGATGGCATATGGCGACTACTCAGTTGTTGAGGCTGGCATCCATATATTGACATGTCATTGTATTTTGAAATAAAAGGATGTTGTATTGTATTAAAATGACATGTTTTAATTATTAATAGAGATTTTAAATTCCGCTGCAAAGTAAATATGTGTTTTAAAACGTTTTATGTGCGATGAATGACCAACTGTGAGGTGCCCGGGAGCGGGGCCTTACAAATTGGTATCAGAGCCAAAGTTTAAGTGAATTGGGTAAAATTTTTCAAAATAAACCTTAACTTAAACTGAGAATGGGACGGAAAGCGAAGGGATGCCAAACTGAGTAGTTGCGTGCCATCAGGTATTTTCTTAGAGTTAACAGGCATTGTGTGCGCATGTTATGTGTTTATGTGTTACCGTTAGATTTAGATGCTAATATAGTCAGGACAGGTAATGCTCGGGGTGTGAAGAGTAGAGTAAGTGGCTAATTACAACTGATCACCGTAATTAGGGACTTACTATACTTGACATGAACTGAGCAATTCCCTTGAATGACCGTGTAGTGTTTAAATCTTTCAGTGTGAGTTAGAGAATGGCCGGTAGTAGACCTTCTAAGGCTTCCCGTGGTGGAGGTGGTGGCGGACGTGGTGTTGAACCACGAGTCACGAGAGCATGATCTAGAGGGGAACAGGTGGTTCACGAGGAGCCCGAAACACCTCAACCAGGAGGTGGTGATGAGAGTGCTAACTTGAGAGCCTCGGTGAAAGAGGCGGTAGTTGAAGAAATGCATCAGGTCATGCAGACGATCCTACCATCTATAGTGACCGAGGTAGTAAAGGCTGTTAGAGACGGGGAAAGACAGGAAAGGGGTAGATCATCAGGCTCAAGGAGACGGCCCGAGACTGAAACGGTCTTCTTCGATGACGAAGAGGAAGAAGAGCCTGCGCCGGAGACGGCACGAGGCTGTGATTATGGGGCGTTTCGGCGATGCAAACCCCCAAACTTTGATGGTAACGGCAATGCTACCGCGGCTCATCGTTGGGTCAGAGAGATGGAAGCGGTACTGGAAATTAGTGAGTGCCGGGAAGATCAGAAAGTTAAGTTTGCCACTCATTCTTTCGTGGACTCAGCTTTATGCTGGTGGGACAACATAGTTCAAGTTGAGGGTAGTCGGGCTATCGGAAGGATGAGATGGCCAGAGTTAAAGAGGTTAGTGATTGAGGAGTTCTGTCCTCACCGTGAGATGGACAAGGTAGAGAGGGAATTCCTGCAGTTAGAAGCGGGGACGATGACGCATCAACAGTACACCACAAAGTTTAACGAGATGGCACGTCTGGTGCCGGATCAGGTGACTCCTCTATCCCGAAAGATAAAGCGGTATATTCAGGGTTTGCCAGCAGATATTCGCAGGCACATGATCGTTGCCCGACCGAGTACGTTTAGGTCGACGGTAGATTTGGCGGGAAGGTTATACGATGAAAGATCGATGGTGGTGACAGAAGCTAGCAAGAAAGGAGAAGGCGATCGGGATTGGAACGGGAAGTGATTGGAACGTGGCGAAGTCGCTCCAAGTAACAAAGGTGCACGGGTGGATGATCAGCGTGTGGTCATAACTGAGACGGGGATCGGAAAGGTGTGACAAGTGTGGACACAAGCACCCCGGGGAATGTAGACTGGGGACAAATGTCTGTTTTCGTTGTGGTAGGACCGGACATGTGGCGAAGAACTGCGGTATGGGGAGGTGTTATTCTTGTGGGGAGGAAGGTCACATGAGCAGGGATTGTGAGAAGCCAAGGGCGGAAGGTTCGGGAGTGAAGAAGGCTGGAAGAGAAGGACGGAGGGCAAACACAGCAACTACACGATGACGCGGGAGGAGGCTAGGGTGAACCCCGATGTTACGTCAGGTATGTTTCTAGTCAATTAACCTTTAGCCTTTGTGTAGTTTGATTATGGCTCTGGTTTCATTCCTGCTGCCTTTTTGTGATAAGTTACATGTTAGGAATAGAAAGAATCGATGTCGTTCGACGTAGGAGCTACTATAGGTAAGTCTACTAGATTACCCAGTGCGCTAAAGGACCCCGCAATAGAATTGAGAGAGCGCTTGTTTTTCTGTTAGACCATCCCTGATAGACGTATGTGGATAGACGTACACCTCCGGGTGAATCGAATAGTAACTTATGAGGCAAGCACCAAGTGCTGCAAAAGAGATGGATTGATTGGTGGTGCCCGATAAAAGTTCGGTGCCGATCTGCGACAATGGATTATGGATTATGATGGAGGCTTCACCGAGAAGGATATACGACGATCGGAAGAGAACGGAAACAAAAGGAGAAGTAACATCGATGAACCCTTCGATGTAGAGATTACTATTAGTGGATTCACTAGGTTACCTGATGCCCTAGAGGATTGCGTGATGCAACTAAGAAAGTTATGTCACCCGTTGTCTGAGGAACAATTTCAGCCTGTGAGTGGCTTATTGAACGGCAACGTACGATAGTTTCGATGTTGTAGCAAACAAGTAGAATGGGAGGTTGAAAGTAAAGGAAAGAGCTAAATTTGGATTGAGTCACCAAATAAGCCGAATTGTCTTTCTTGTCAGTGTTGGGTTGCCAAAGGGTCATTACTCATACGTAAAGAACATCAGATAAGGGCTAGCAACTATGCGCAAGTTGATGGCCGTGTTTTTTCAAGCATTAAGGCTGAAGGGTCTCAGTGATGCTCTGAAGCTCAATGATTATGACGCCGAGATTTTGCTCGGATATTGTGATGATTCTTTTAATCGTAGTGACCGCACTCTACATGGCATGTTTGAGGTCGCAGGTGCTGGTCAAATAATCATTGATCAGTATGCATGGGTTGCCAATGCAGAATAGTCAAAGATAGACCAGAAATCGGATGTCGATAAATGATGTAGAGCGATTGAATTCCAGATGAGAGACTGGAAGAAGAGGTGAAACAGTATTGCTCACAAGGGTTTAAGGAATAACAGGTTTCGGGGACGAAACCTATATAAGGGGGGTGGACTTGTAACACCCGTATTTTTCTTTTAAAGAAACAAAGGAATAAAAGAGAAAGAAAAAGGGGAAAAAGAAAGTCAATCCCAAAGTTGAGGGACCAAAAGTGAAAAAGATGATAAAAATCTTGAAAAGAGGGTGTAAAAGGCGATGTGGTCGCCCATACCCATCTGCACACTTTTCTTGTTTAGATTTTAGAGAGAGAAAGCAGAGAAACTCTCGGGTTTTTGAAGAACAAGAAGAAGAAATCGGGTTCAAGGTAAGAATTAATGTTTTAAGTTGTTCTTGGCTAGATTAGTCTCAGTTGAATGTTTATGTGTGCTTCTATGTGTGCAAATACGAGTTAAGAAGGATTCTAAGGGTTGGAATCGTGTGAAGAAGCTCGGGTGAAGAGTGTTAAGATTGGAAGCAGCAAAGGTGAGTTTCTAGACCCCTTTTTACCTGTTTTAAATGTTTTGGGGCTGGAAAATGCATGCAAGTATGTTTTTATAAAATTTGGGTTTTATACCCGTATGATTTGAATGTACGAATGTATGTGTTTATGTTAAGTTTTGCCTAGAATCATGTGAGCATGTTTAGAACTAGGCATTATGATGTTTGGGACTTGGAATATGAATTAGATACATGTCCAGGTTGCTAATACGTCCAACAGGGTGGTCGTATGACCAAATAATTTTTCTAAGTGTGAGTTGAAGAGTCCAATAGGACTCATACGCCCAACAGGGTGGTCGTATAACCAAATAATTTTTCTAAGTGTGAGTTGAAGAGTCCAATAGGACTCATACGCCCAACAGGGTGGTCGTATGACCAGATGATTATTCTAAGTGTAGGATGAAAAGTCCAATAGGGCTCATACGCCCAGCAGTGCTCTTACGCCTAACAGGGCTCATACGCCCAGCAGGGCTCATACGCCCAAGGGGCTTATACGCCCAACAGGGCTCAAACGTCCAGAACACTTAGAATTTTTACAGGATTTCCTGGAAATCCAAAGTTCGAGGTTTTGACCAGAGTTGACTAGGGTTAATGGATAATGATGTTTTATGCTTGTAATGATGAATAAGGATTAACCCTTATTATTACTGATATTATTATCAGTGTATTATTATTGTTAACAATATTAATAATAAAATATTGTTAAGTGTGGTATGACATGACGAAGAATGTTTAAGAATTAACGAAGAAGTATTATCATTAATAAAGTGAAAGATTAATGATAAAGAGAAATAAAACGAATGATAATGAATCCTTAATGAACGAATTAAAAAGTGAGAGATTTGCAAGTGAAGTGTACCAAAGTGCACGGTCCTAAATGCCACAAGCTCAACCGCGTGAGGTTCAGCTAATCTTTAAGAGTGCACGAAGAGGTTCCAGTCTTGTGACTGACCTTCAGGGTGGTACATGGTGTCTAGTAGTTACCCACTTCGGTGGGGGTGATGTTACTCACTTCGGTGGGGGTGTAGTTACCCACTTCGGTGGGGGTGATGTTACTCACTTCGGTGGGGGTGTAGTTACCCACTTCGGTGGGGGTGATGATACCCATTTCGGTGGGGGTGTTGTTACCCGAGTTATGTTTAACTTCGGGGGTGTGGCATAAGGCCAAACATAGTTATGGGGTGAGCAACTTGGTGTTGCAAAAGCCCGCAGAAGGCTTACAATCGTTGAGATTGATAATGGGTGAGCAACTTGGTGTTGCAAAAGCCCGCAGAAGGCTTACAATCGTTGAGATTGATAATGGGTGAGCAACTTGGTGTTGCAAAAGCCCGTAGAAGGCTTACAATCGTTGAGATTGATAATGGGTGAGCAACTTGGTGTTGCAAAAGCCCGCAGAAGGCTTACAATCGTTGAGATTGATAATGGGTGAGCAACTTGGTGTTGCAAAAGCCCGTAGAAGCCTTGCAATCCTTGAGATTGCTAATGAGTGAGCAACTTGGTGTTGCAAAAGCCCGCAGAAGCCTTGCAATCCTTGAGATTGCTAATGGGTGAGCAACTTGGTGTTGCAAAAGCCCGCAGAAGCCTTGCAATCCTTGAGATTGCCAATGGGTGAGCAACTTGGTGTTGCAAATGCCCGTAGAAGCCTTGCAATCCTTGAGATTGCCAATGGGTGAGCAACTTGGTGTTGCAAAAGCCCGCAGAAGCCTTGCAATCCTTGAGATTGCTAATGGGTGAGCAACTTGGCGTTGCAAAAGCCCGGAGAAGACTTACAACCTGTGAGGTTGGAAATGGGTGAAGTGACTCGGTGTTGCAGCAGACCCAAAAGTCTTGAGATCCTTGAGATCGTTAATGGTTGAGCAACTATGTGTTGCAAAAGACCGGGAGAAGAATGATAACGTATGAATTGGGATCCATGTCACTTGACCTCAGTAATCATGGCTGTGTGCCATGAAGAGGGTAAAGTGTGACTGGACCTAGATAAAAATGAAAGATAGAGGATGCATGAAAGTAATGAACGTACTAATAAATGAAATGAACGTAAGAATGAACGTAACATACGTAAAGACGAATATAACGAACGTATGAGTGAAAGTAAGAAACGCACGAATGGAAGCTAATGAATGAATGATGAAGATAATAATAATATTATCTACATGTACGTATGTTGTATGATCGTATGTATAAAAGAACGTATTTTTTTTATGGAAAGTAAAGTATGTTTTATTACAAAACTAGAACTCACTCAGCAACGCTGACGTTTTATGTATTTTCCAGTTGGCAGGTATGTTGCTGAGGATGGCATAGGGCGACTACTCAGTTGTTGAGGCTGGCATCCATATATTGACATGTCATTGTATTTTGAAATAAAAGGATGTTGTATTGTATTAAAATGACATGTTTTAATTATTAATAGAGATTTTAAATTCCGCTGCAAAGTAAATATGTGTTTTAAAACGTTTTATGTGCGATGAATGACCAACTGTGAGGTGCCCGGGAGCGGGGCCTTACAGAATGGAATAAGATCGATTCATATAGAAGAAAAGGTTCTCGATTGACTCAAACACTGTACCTATGGGATGGAGGAAGAAGAAAAAAACGAATATTTCACATAGTGCATTTAATCAATCTGATTTATTTTGTATCCTTCGCTCAATAATGAGTTTAATTCTAAGGGATCAAACCTATGAGACTTATAGAATAATATAAAAAAGAGGGAAAAATATTCATATTAAATAAACCAAAATCAATAAAATAAGTAAACAAAAATGAAGTAGAAGCACTCAAATTCCAAATGAATAGATTCAAACTTGAAAATGATCTTTCTGATTCTCGAAGAATGAGGGGCAAGGGGATTGATCGAGAAAAATACCTTGTTCTTGTTATAAGATCATGATTAGATCCGCATATATTTGATAAAGAGAATAATCTTTTCCTTTGAGAATAATCAAAAACGAAAAGTGTTCCATTGGAACATGAAAACGTGACTAAATTGGTCCTAATTACTCTTCAAGACGAAGTGGAAGAAGGGAGGGGATTCTCGAACGTGGAAAAGGATCCAAACACTTCGAAAGAATTGAACGATGAGCCGTATGAGGTGAAAATCACACGTATTGTTCTGTAGAGTGGCAGTAAGGGTGAGTTAGATGTCAACTTTTCCACTATCACCCCAAAAAATCCAAACTTTGTCTTACGTAAAGTTGCCAGATTACGATTAACCTCTAGATTTGAAATCACAGCTTATATACCCGGTATTGGCCATAATTCACAAGAACATTCTGTAGTCTTAGTAAGATGGATGAGGGTTAAGAATTTAAGCGGTGTGAGATATCACGTTGTTCGAGGAAATTGTTTATATATAAAACATTATTATATTAAAACTACATGTTATTTGTTCACTAACAATGTTTTTTTGTGTGTTCATATAATATTTTAGATTAAGCTCATATGATTTCTGCTCGTTATTATGTATTTAGTGCAGTTAATTGTCTGGTTTATTAGTTATTTGTTTTTCTAACGTGATAAATTTTAAAAACATATAATCATGAAATAATACTGTTGTATTTATCTAAGTATGTAAAACATAATGAAAAATTAACAACTAACTAACATAATATATTGAAAAAAATGACAAAATAACACAAAATGATATTAAGCATAAAACAAAATAATAAAATATCTAATTGTGTTTTTTAATCGTAATTGTGTTACGTTAAACACTATCAGTTTTGAAACATATATTGGTTAAATAACATGATTGTCTACTTTGAATAGCAAAACACAATGATAGATTCAACAAGTTTTATACTAAATAAAAATAATAATAAAAATACTACATTGTATTATCTTGAATACTATTAGCTTCTAAAAATACATTGGTAAAATATAATCCTTGTGTACTTTTAAACTTAAAACACAATGATAGGTAATAGCAAGTTATATAATCTATAAAAATACTGATAAAATAACACATTATATTATTTTAAATACTATGAGTTTTAAAAAATAGAATGATTAAACAATATCGATGTGTACTTCTACTTATAAAAGATAGTGAGAAATAGTAAGTTTTTATAATCTATAAAAACAATGACAAAAATATTACCAGATAATTTAAAAATGTAAAACACAATGATATATACTTATAATAAATGATGAAAAATTATGACATAATAAACTGATATTTTACATAATAAACGTATTAGACAAAATTAGATATCGTATTTGACACAAATGACTAAATATAATCCCTTAAAACAATATTTTAGATAAATATCTTTGATTATTTAACTATCTGAATTTTACATTACCTAGGGATTTGTTTTTTTTCTTCTAGTGAGTAGTTATTTTAAGAAGGAAGGAGTTTTCTATTTACATTTGATTTTACTTTTTTAGTGTTTACAGAACAAAAATCAAGTACACTAAATCTGAACAGGGCCGACTTAACGTTTTTTAAGACCCCAATCAAACTAAAAAATGAGGCTCTTTTTGAAAATCATAATCTAATAAAAGCAATTTAATTAAATTTCTTTGAACAAAAGCAATAAATCAAAGAAAATTTAGTATATCAACTTAATTCCTTGATAGCTGATTTCTTTTAATAAACTAGGGCTAGACGAAGTCGATCAAATCAATTGGAGAAGAAGAAACTTACGAATTGTTGTTTGCTTTGTGAATTGTGTAACTGTGTTTCTTCAATAACCTATCAAATCATCAAAAATTTCATTGGGACTCAACTATCAAGTGTTATTCCTGTTTTAAAATTTCGTTGAGCCATATAATATCAAAACACACTATAATATTTTTTTTTATAAAGAAGAACCCTTGTTTTTTAAAGGTTTTAAGATTATTGAGTCAAAACTTACATTATAACGTAGAAAACATTTATATGCGGCAGAGTACGTGCACATGATGCCGTACCATTGACAAAACATAATTAAGAAAAAGACGACACGGCAATGCACCTTCCAAGAAATTTCGCAAGAGACAAAAGACCTTTCGTTTAAACAAATGTCAATAAATAAACAAGTAATATCGAATGTCTTCGTAAATAAGATGATTATTCATTTTGAATATCATTCTACATCATTCCAACAAGAAAGTAAAGTATTGGATTTTGAATCGAATACATTGAAACCTATGAAGCTTAATAAAAGCCACTTTGATTTGTTTAATCTTTTCACTTAGGATAAATTTCATATTTACCCTTGTAAAGTTTTAAAATATCATATATACCCAAGGAAAACTACAAATATCATATATACCCAAAAGAAATAAAATTACCATCTTACCCTTATAAAATATAATACATATGAATAAGAGAGATTTATAAAGAATAAGTATAAAATAGTCATTTCTTAATAAAATTTTAATGAATTGGGCATATATGATATTTACAATACTTTATAAGGGTATGTATGATATATTAATTTTTACAAGGATATATATGATATTTAAAAACTTTGTAAGGGTATATATGAAATTGACCCTTTCACTTAATTCTGAAGTGATTCGATGGGAAGAACCAAATCATATAAATTATAAAAGTTAATTTTTATGTAAAAAGCTTATACGGTCTTTTTAAACTAAGATTGACAACATGGTATGATCGTAAACTAGAAGTAGTTAAACACGGCTAAACAATGTCTCTATGTCGATTTTTATTTAAATCTAGTTTAATCAATTTTTTTAAACTTACATAACTTTTTATATAGTTTGCTATTTTTTTATAAAGAATATATACTATAAAATCTTTTAGTACTGGGTTGCTAGCGAAAAAATATCTTTAAATGCCGATAAATTGTTGATTATAACGGTATATCTAAACTAGTTACAACAATTTATCTAGGTTGCTAACTGCAACAAGTCTAAACTAATTACAACAATGCGTTTAAACCAATACAACAACAATTTATCTAAGTTGTTAACTGCAACAACAAGTCTAAACTAATTACAACAATGCGTTTAAACCAATACAACGACACGTTTTATGTACAACAATGCGTCCAAGTTGCATAGTTTTGATGCAAGAACAAATTGTGCAACATAACAGTTCGTGCAAATTATTAGAGCCGTGTATTAGTAACCACATTTTATTTAAGGATGCATATACAGGGTGTGTCAACTTTCAACCTTGACGATCAAAACCAAATCTTGCATGATGGATGCAACTACGTCTCATTAATTAACCCAGTCGCAAAAACTAATCAAGAATTGAATCGTATGCAGTGGCATGGCGCGGCAGTGGCATGGCGCGGCAGTGGCAAGGCGACAATGGTGGTGGCTAATCTTTTACTTATGATCACATTATTTACTTTTTAAGCCACTAGTTAATTAATGTTTAATAATCTTGACAATGAAAAGTTAATGATCAACAACCCTCATAGTTTACCAATTAACATTTAATTAAATAAAGTGTCCGGTTCAAATACAAAGTCCAAATTATGTAAAAAGTGTGAGAAGCAATCAGGGATTGACATGTGGTATATTTTTAAAAATAGAAGTAGGGGTATTTTAGGAAGTGTAATTTATTAACAGAATTTTCAATACTTCAGCGATCGACCATTACACTGTACGATTGAGGTTTCCAACAGATTTTTCACTTTATCGTTGAAGATTCAAACAATCGAATCATTGAAATTTTCAATTGATCAATCGTTGAAGATTCAAACAATCGAATTTTCAATTTCAATCGCTGAAGATTGCTTTACATCAATTACTTCAGCGATGTCGACGAGAGATGATCAATTTGGTACGTATGAGGACGATTATATATTGCAATTGAAATAGTATGTTAATTTTGGCACCGTAATTTTGTCGTTTTGATCATCGTTCTGTCTATACTGTATGATTTTCTGTGAATTTTGTTATTGATTGACATCATCATTGTGTCATAGGTATCATCATTGTGTCATAGGTATCATCATTGTGTCATAGGTATCATCATTGTGTCTTTTGTATCGTCATTGTGTCTATACTGTTAGATTGCTCTGGACATTATCAATTTGTTGTTGAACATATTTTATAAATATTAGTTGTGTTATATGATACTATTTATACTGATTGTGTCAGGTTTAGAGGGTCATTGTGTCAACCAAGCATGATTGTGTCAAATTCTATCTTTGTGTCATCTATTTGTGAAGGTTCATTGTGTCATGTTTGGGGATTCATTGTGTCATGAAAGCTGCTTATAATGTGTCTTTTGTGAAGGTTCATTGTGTCATGAAAGCTGCTTATAATGTGTCTTTTGTAAAGGTTCATTGTGTCATGATTGGGGATTCATTGTGTCATAGTTTTCATGACACAATGAATCCCCAAAGCATGATACAATGAATCCCTAATCATGACACAATGAACCTTCACAAAGACATTGTTAGCATGAATCATGACACAATGAATCTCAAACTATGACACAATGAATCCCCAATCATGACACAATGAACCTTCACAAAGACATGACACAAATATAGTTTTTGACACAATCATGCTCGGTTGAAACCCCCCAATCATGACACAATGGATCCCAAATCATGACACAATCATGCTCTTTTGAAACCCCCCAAGCATGTTTTCATGACACAATGAATCCCCAAAGCATGACACAATGAATCCCTAATCATGACACAATGAACCTTCACAAAGACATTGTTAGCATGAATCATGACACAATGAATCCCCAAACCATGACACAATGAATCCGCAATCATGAAACAATGAGCTTTCACAAAGACATTATTAGCAGGAATCCCCAAAGCATGACACAATGAATCCCTAATCATGACACAATGAATCCCTAATCATGACACAATGAACCTTCACAAAGACATTGTTAGCATGAATCATGACACAATGAATCCCCAAACCATGACACAATGAATCCCCAATCATGAAACAATGAGCTTTCACAAAGACATTATTAGCAGAAATCGTGACACAATGAATCCCCAAAAGCATGACACAATGAATCCCTAATCATGACACAATGAACTTTCACAAAGACATTATTAGCAGGAATCATGA
The DNA here is from genome assembly GCA_024085815.1 of Flaveria linearis. NCBI lineage: Eukaryota > Viridiplantae > Streptophyta > Magnoliopsida > Asterales > Asteraceae > Flaveria > Flaveria linearis. Next base: position 37,046,933 of record CM044001.1, on the reverse strand, counting down.
CACAATGAATCCCCAATCATAAAACAATGAGCTTTCACAAAGACATTATTAGCAGGAATCATGACACAATGAATCCCCAAACCATGACACAATGAATCCCCAATCATGACACAATGAACTTTCACAAAGACATTATTAGCAGAAATCGTGACACAATGAAACCCCAAACCATGACACAATGAACTTTCACAAAGACATTATTAGCAGGAATCGTGACACAATGAATCCCCAAACCATGACACAATGAATCCCCAATCATGAAACAATGAACTTTCACAAAGACATTATTAGCAGAAATCGTGAGACAATGAATCCCCAAAAGCATGACACAATGAATCCCTAATCATGACACAATGAACTTTCACAAAGACATTATTAGCAGGAATCATGACACAATGAATCCCCAATCATGAAACAATGAGCTTTCACAAAGACATTATTAGCAGGAATCATGACACAATGAATCCCCAAACCATGACACAATGAATCCCCAATCATGAAACAATGAACTTTCACAAAGACATTATTAGCAGAAATCGTGACACAATGAAACCCCAAACCATGACACAATGAACTTTCACAAAGACATTATTAGCAGGAATCGTGACACAATGAATCCCCAAACCATGACACAATGAATCCCCAATCATGAAACAATGAACTTTCACAAAGACATTATTAGCAGAAATCGTGACACAATGAAACCCCAAACCATGACACAATGAACTTTCACAAAGACATTATTACCATGACACAATGAACATTCACAAAAGACACATTATAAGCAGATTTCATAACATAATGAATCCCCAAACCATGACACAATGAAGCTTTGCAAATACATGACACAATGATAGATTTTTGACACAATAATGCTCGGTTGAAATTTCACAATGAAACCCCTAAATCATGACACAATGCATAGTTATATTTGACACAATAATGCTTGATTAGGTTTTACCTGTTTGTTTTTGCTCTTCGATTGGACTTATTCGTAGTGTTTGTGAGTTTATGCTTGTGGTTCTGGAGATTTCCGAATGTTCATTAGACACTGAAGACTTTTTCGACTGTACGGGATCCATGTTTACGTTTGATGATTTCGTCGGAGATGGTTTTCGAGGAAAAGACGATGATGGAAGTTTTCGTCGAAGACGGTTTTGAATAGACTTTGAAAACGTTTTCGTCGGAGACGGTTTATTGTCAAATTACATTTTTACCCCTCCGCCTGTTAGCAGTTTTCCATTTATTTACAAGTTTGCCACCGCGTTTTTTTGAACCATTGATCTATTTTAAGTAGCTGATCCAACGGCCAGAACCACTTCTCACACTTTTTAGAAATTATAGGCTTTGTAGCATATCTCAACTCTTAAATAAATTCATAAATATTTAAACGTTAACTTTAAAAACTTTTAATCATTAAGCCAGTTGATATTTAATTATTTTATTAAATAATTAACTAATGATTATTTATCTAAGTAATCACACGTCGTTTATCTAATGCATGTTTCATGAACTATAATGTGTAATAATTAGACCTTAGTTTTTTGTTGTATCCAAAGTGTAACACTTTGGATCATACCTCGATAACAACATTGATATTATTGATGATTGGACATCTGATATCCAACAGACTCTCACTTGGACGATTCATCGACAAATTGCCTCAACATAAACAATATTGGACGCCTAGCAGCATCCACTGCCACTAGTAAGGTATGATATTTTATAGTCTATCAACTAATCTCCTATGTTCAAGTAACTCTTTACTTAACCAAATATTATATCCATGGTAACCTTATATATGTATCCTTTCTATATAGCACATCCATTGAGCATAAGATATAGATCTCATTTCATTCTTATATATTGCTTGTTTTCGTCTCTAATTCAAAGGTGTCACACAAACTACTTTTAGTTTGAGTGTTCCCACATGTTTACACTAGTTTAAATTAATGAGAGCGTTAAAATATTTTACTCCTATATCTATAGGAGTACATAATTAGGGTTGTAAATAAACCTAACGAACACGAACGGGGACTTGTTCTTGTTTGTTCATTAAGAAAATAATCTGTTCATGAACTGTTTACGAAAGATTACCTAACGAGATTCCTTGCTTGTGTTCGTTAATTAAGGAAATGAATATGATCATAAACTGTTTATACGATCATAAACAAACACAAAACAAGGCAAGCGAACTCACACAAATATTTATGAACATAAATGAACATAAACAAAATTTTCTAAAACAAACAAATACAAACTAGATTTTATAATTAAAATCATAAACATTATGTAGTATCCACCAAATATAAATATGTACTTAGCATAATTATTTCGAACATAACTTTTAAATGAACGACACATTATCGATCATTCACAAACACAACCTCTGTTCATATTCGTTCGTTTAATTGAATTTTATTATTCATGTATTCATATATTAAACGAACGAACATAAACTAACTTCCCGCTGAACGGTTCACGAACTGTTCGCTGTGTTGGATTATGTACGGGTTCGATTAAGTCACGTTACTGACCGAGCTATGACCCGTAAGAGTTACACCTTGGGCGACGAACGTTTAAGACCACTTAATTTGATTAACTGGCATATACGGACCATATCGGGTATCTAATAATTAATATTAATTATTATTAATAAAAGTTATTGTTTCGGGTCTTGGTTGTCACGTGGACTAATATTAATCTAACCGGGCCCGAGGCCCGCAAATAGATTAAGGTTAATTAATATATTTAATTAGGTTTAAAACCTAATTATAATATATATATATACAAAGTGCAATTGTGAAAACAATTGAGCCGCAATTTTTGAAAACAATTGAATCCAATTACTTTTGGATTTCTTTGGCTGCCGTTCACAGCAACAAAAGGCAACGAATTCCGTTTTGCCGACAACGATAGTGAACAACAGCAACATACTTACTGTTGTTGGCTGGCTGCGTTCCCGTGAAGTAACATCAAGATACAAGCAGTCGCGCCTTTTGGAGCCGCGACTTAGTCCCCGTGCTCCCGTTTGTATCCGTTAATCTAGCATAGTTCGTTGAACCATCGGTGTCTCAAACGGTTAATTATTAACCACAAAGGTATAATTATCTCATCAGTAGGTTAATTTTTAATATGTGTTTACATTATTTGTAACCCAGATTCTGTTAGGTTCAGTGGTATCTTGGTTAGTTTTATTTTATCAAAACAATTTTGATAATTTATTAATCATATTAGTTTTGTTGGATTATGTACGGGTTCGATTAAGTCACGTTACTGACCGAGCTATGACCCGTAAGAGTTACACCTTAGGCGACGAACGTTTAAGACCACTTAATTTGATTAACTGGCATATACGGACCATATCGGGTATCTAATAATTAATATTAATTATTATTAATAAAAGTTATTGTTTCAGGTCTTGGTTGTCACGTGGACTAATATTAATCTAACCGGGCCCGAGGCCCGCAAATAGATTAAGGTTAATTAATATATTTAATTAGGTTTAAAACCTAATTATAATATATATATATATACAAAGTGAAATTGTGAAAACAATTGAGCCGCAATTTTTTAAAACAATTGAATCCAATTACTTTTGGATTTCTTTGGCTGCCGTTCATAGCAACAAAAGGCAACGAATTCCGTTTTGCCGGCAACGATAGTGAACAACAGCAACATACTTACTGTTGTTGGTTGGCTGCGTTCCTGTGAAGTAACATCAAGATTCAAGCAGTCGTGCCTTTTGGAGCCGCGACTTAGTCCCCGTGTTCCCGTTTGTATCCGTTAATCTAGCATAGTTCGTTAAACCATCGGTGTCTCAAACGGTTAATTATTAACCACAAAGGTATAATTATCTCATCAGTAGGTTAATTTTTAATCTGTGTTTGCATTGTTTGTAACCCAGATCCTGTCGGGTTCACTCTGGTATTTTATTATTACTCCGCTGCGTTATATATATATATATATTATTAATGTGATTAATAAATTATCAAAATTGTTTTGATAAAATAAACCTAACCAAGATATCACTGAACCCAACAGTGGTATCAGACCCAGGCTTACAACATGCAAATCAGATCCGGTCTGTTAACCGGTTATAGATCATAAACTTTAAAATTTTGGAGTTTCTGATTTATATTATTTTGGGCAACTTATTTATTTTGGTTAAATATTTATTAACCAAAAGATTGCCCGTATTATTTTGATTGTGTTTTAATATGTAAATCTGGCTAGACTTGTGGTTGAATGGTTATGATGTGATTTGTTATTGTTAAAGTTTTTGGTTTTATGGTTTTGGCCCATTTGATGGCTCAAAGTTGTAATAGATTAGATTTTTCTTTTATTTTGTATTTCTTTTATAAATATTGTAATATTTGAAGACCCGAAGTCAAAACTGGAGACAAAACGAATCAAGGAGTCAGTGGGAGCCCATCAAGACAACTAGATGCACTTAGGTCCATACTTGTGGTTGTTTTGTGTTTTCACCCGTGACCTAGCTTGATCTTGCTATTTGGCTCTAGCGAGATCAAACAATCATAGCCATTAGATTTACATATTACTTTGCTATTATGGTTGCTTTATTTTATAATTATTATAACACCCAACCTAATATCAAGCTAATTAAAATATATATATATTTTTACATTCAAAATAAATAACAAGTTTTAAACTTATTTTTATAACTTGTTAAATTATTAAAACAAATTGTTTGTTTTAAATGGGATAGTCGGATAAGTTTTCAAATTCAAAATTAGTTTGAATTTCAAAACTTAAAACTTGATAATTTTTAAATTAAAATTAATTATCCATTTAAAAGGATAACTGGATAAATTTTCAAATTTAAAATTAGTTTAAATTTTAAAACTTAAAACTTAATAATTTAAAATTATCAATTTAAAATCGTTTGTCTATCTCGCGATGAACCTAGTTTTAATAGGGTATTAAAATCTGGTGTCCCGAGAGCTGAAAGGGTTCGTCATTTATTATCACGAACTATATATTGTAAAACTAGCTTTTACGACGCACGTATAACTTAATTATACGTTGTGTTTGACCCTATTCGGTAAACACTAAAATTGAATCCCATAGATAAAAATCAATAGTCTATGCCACCCTACTATAAAGAACACTTGGAACATTAAGCGAAACATCAGTGTTTGGAGCCACAGCACCGCACTTGATGTGTAGTTTATTCTTCCAAGGTGCAAGGGTTTTGTTGAAACATCCGGCCCATTCACAAGTAACTGTTTTAGGATGACTATTACTTTTCTCTCTTGTTACGTGCCACAGCTGTCTAGAGAGAAAAGTGGGCATAGATGAGGCTAAACGTATCAATGCAATGACAAATGTTGTCGTTGCGGCCTTATACACGAGAGTTGTGCAATTTTCACAATTGATAAACATTGTCAGTCTGCCTAATCACTTACTAAAGTTGCGTGCCCCAGCTGCCTTTAGTAACTGACCAAACCAGATTCTCATTCCTTATTTAAAATTACTGTAAATGGGTCATTAATTAAAATAAGGAAACAATACATCGAAAATACTAATTAATTTATTTTGCTTATTTAAACAGATGTATTTAGAAACCAATAACTCCTTCATTCTCAAGTCTATTCTTGAGAAAGAGAAACTTGATAACACCAACTTTCTCGCATGGCACCGCAATCTGAGAATCGTTCTCAAGATGGCGAAAAAGCTCTATGTTATAGATAGCGCTGTTCCCAACGAGCCTGAAAACAATACGGCCGCAGCTCGTAGAACTTGGGAAAAAATTAAGGAGGATGCCGATGAGGTAGCCTGCCTTATGCTAGCCACCATGTCCCCTGATCTCCAGAAGAACATGGAGGACATGGCTGCATTTGACATGATTGAGCAACTTAAGGGCATGTTTCAGAAACAGGCCCTACAAGAGCGCTATGATACCACATGAAGCAGCTTATATCCTGCAAAATGCAAGAAGGCTCGCCTGTTAGTGCCCATGTGCTTAAAATGAAAGGGTACATCGACCAAATGGCCAAACTTGGTTATCCTATGCAAGATGAAATGGCAGTAGACTTCATTTTGAACTCCTTGCCTAGTTCTTATGACCAGTTCGTAATGAACATTAATATGAATGCATGAGTTAAGAGTGTAGCTGAACTACACGGTATGCTCAAAACTGCTGAGCAAAACATACCAGGTAAAGCCAGTCAAATGTTGATGGTCCGATCTACTGGTGTTAGGAAACCAAACCCCAAGAAGAAAACTTATAACAATAAGGGTAAGGGTAAAGTTGTTGCTGCCAAGCCTGCCACCAACAACAAACAGCTGGCTAAAAACAAAGCAGCACCCCCTCCTGAGGAGCGACACTGTTTTGAATGCAGTAAGATGGGGCACTGGAGACGTAACTGTCCTGACTATCTAGCCAAGCTGAAGGTGAAGAAGGCCAATGGTGAAGGCTCTTCTTTAGGTATTCTGATTTATGTTATTGAACTTTTCACTGTTTCCAGCAACACATATTGGATGTGGTTACCATATCATTAATGTCTTGTAGGAGCCTGAAAAGTGGAAGAAACTGAAACAATGCGACATGGAGCTCATCGTTGGTGATGGGAAAAGAGTACCGGTTCTAGCAACTGGAACATATCATCTTTATTGTCCATCTGGTCTTGTAATTACTTTAGATAATTGTTTATTTGCTCCTGGTTTAACCAGAAACATTATTTCAGTTTCTTTATTGTTTGAACAAGGATTCAAGAACGTTTTTAATGATGCTTTTATTCCTGCCTACTTGAATGATATCTTTTATTTTGAGGCTAAACCTCGAAGTGGTATTTATGAGATTGATATTCAAACAAACAATAATATATATAATCTTTCTAAACGTATCAAATCTGGAATTAACGATACGTTTCCATGGCATTGTAGACTTGGCCACATAAGCAAGTCTCGTGTGAAAAGGCTTCAGTCCGAAGGGATTCTTGAATCTACAGGACATGAATCTTTTGATGAATGCGAATCTTGCTTAGCTGGCAAACTCACAAAGGATCCTTTCACCCATGTTGGTGAACGGGCCAAGGATCTGTTAGCACTTATACATTCTGATGTATGTGGTCCTTTCAGAACCATGTCTAGAAATCACGAAAGATACTTTGTTATGTTTATTGACGATTATAGTCGATACGCCTATGTCTACCTTATGAAGCATAGACATGAGACCTTTGAAAATTTCAAAGAGTTTCAGAACGAAGTAGAAAACCAACTTGGTAAGACTATCAAAGTACTTCGATCAGATCGAGGTGGAGAATACCTAAGCCAAGAGTTCACTGATCATCTAAAGGAATGTGGAATTGTTTCACAGCTCACTCCACCCGGCACACCCCAACTTAATGGCTTGAGTGAGAGGAGAAATCGAACCCTACTTAATATGGTTCGATCGATGATGTGTAGAACTAACTTACCTCACTCCTTTTGGAGTTATGCTCTTATGACCGCCGCCCGCCTTATCAATCTGGCACCAACTAAGAAGGTAGACAAAACTCCATATGAGATATGGCATGGGTCTAAACCCAATTTGTCTTACCTTAGAGTATGGGGATGTGATGCTTATGTCACTAGTGAGTCTAATGACAAGCTAGATCCTCGAGGCGAAAAAACTATTTTCGTTGGATACTATAATAGAAGCGGGTATTACTTTTACCATCCTGATGCAAATATGATTTCCATCAAAAGGAAGACATATTTCCTTGAGAAAGAGTTTCTTGATCGAGGAACTGGAAGTAATATTGTGGATCTTGAAGAAATTCGAGAACCACAAACAAACGCTGATGTAGTCGGTGCGTCTGCATAACAAGAAATTGTTGCTAATTCAGACATAAACACAAGCGTTCGTAGAAGTAGCAGAACTCGCAAAGAACCTGACAGATATCTTTGGAATCTAGTGGGTCCTGAGGTTCTGGTAGTAGCTGATTCTGGTGATGAACCTACTAACTACAAATCTGCTATCTCAGATCCGGAATCTGCGAAATGGCTAGATGCCATGAACGCCGAGATGCAATCCATGCGAGACAATCAAGTCTGGGACTTGGTTGAGCTACCTCCCGGTTCACAGGCTGTAGGGAGCAAGTGGCTTTTCAAGAGAAAAACTGACATGCATGGAAATGTACACACCTATAAAGCACGGCTAGTTGCGAAAGGTTTCACTCAAACTCAAGGTGTTGACTATGATGAAACTTTCTCACCCGTTGCTATGATCAAATCGATTAGGATATTGCTTGCCATAGCCGCGTACTATGATTACGAGATATGGCAAATGGATGTCAAAACCGTTTTTCTCAATGGACATCTCTCTGAAGATGTCTATATGGTTCAGCCAGATGGTTTTATCGATCCGCAATATCCAAATAAGGTGTGCAAACTGAATAAGTCCATTTATGGACTTAAACAGGCATCCCGTAGCTGGAATCTTCATTTTGATCAGAGAATCGTCGAATTCGGTTTTGTCAAAAGTGAAGATAAGCCTTGTGTTTATAGAAAGGCTAGTGGGAGCACTATATCGTTCCTCATATTGTATGTGGATGATATATACTGATCATTGGAAACAATATCTCAATACTTAACGAAGTTAAAAAATGGTTGGGAGCATGTTTCGCAATGAAAGATCTTGGAGAAGCTGCTTACATTCTAGGAATAAAGATCTATAGGGATAGATCTAAGCGGCTTCTAGGGCTTAGTCAAAGCACATACATAGACAAAATGATGACGCGCTTTAAGATGGAAAACTCCAAGAAAGGAGGTGTTCCAATGACTAAAGGTACCGTGTTGAACAAATCGCAATCTCCTTCAACGGACATTAATATTAAGCGAATGAAAAAGGTTCCATATGCTTCAGCGATTGGTTCCATCATGTATGCTATGTTGTGCACTAGACCTGGCGTCTCGTATGCTTTGAGCATTACTAGCTGTTATCAGCAAAACCCTGGCTTTGCCCATTGGACTGCAGTTAAGAACATTCTGAAGTACTTGAGAAAGACTAAGGACATGTTATTAATATTTGGAGGAGTTGAAGAACAACTCACTGTAAGATGTTACACTGATGCTAGTTTTCAAACAGACCGAGATGACTCTCGCTCACAATCTGGTTTTGTATTCACACTCAATGGTGGAGCCATCTATTGGAAAATTTCCAAGCAAAGTGTGGTGGCAGATTCTACCACTGAATCTGAATACATTGCAGCATCTGATGCTGCAAAGGAAGCTGCTTGGATGAAGAAGTTCATAGCCGGTCTCGATGTGGTTCTAAGTATTCAGCAACTAATCGAGATATTTTATGATAACACAGGTGCTATTGCTCAAGCCAAAGAGCCCAGATCTCATCACAGGGCCAAGCACATTCAGAGGAAGTTTCATTACATACGGGACATAGTGAAACAGGGAGACATCGTGATAAGCAAAATCGACACAGATCAAAACCTAGCAGACCCGTTTACTAAGCCCATGACTCAGAACAAGCATGATCTACATAGAAATACTATCGGGCTTAGATTAACTAGTGATATGTTTTGATTTAGTATTTGGATGTACGAACTTTTAAACAGTTATACTTTTGAATTCATTTTGATTTAATGATATAGATACAATTATGAATCCTATAACTGCGTTCATTTTAATACGTTTAATCCATGAATATTGTATTCTAAATTATCCATAGTCGGTCAGACTTGTGGGAACAATTCTGAATTAAGACTATTTTGAATTTAAACTCAAGAAGTTGACTTCTAAATTCACAGACCTCATTATGAATGACGTTGGATGTAACTCACCATAAACCATCTTCATTATAAGATGCTTTGATATTGGTATACTCATTTAGTATCCTCTGACATGAGATGCATACTAGAACTTCCGTTTACCAAGGGTTATTCCTTGATCACTGTCAACCGCTGTCGCGTAACTGCCAGTCATAAAGGCTTTGATTAGGAATAATTCTGAAGTTCAGTGGGAGTTGTATGTAGTCAATAAGGGATTCTGTACTCTTACATTATATATAACAGTTAGACACCGTGGTGCCCTCGTTGATTCAAACTGGTGAAGTGTGAGGCCTTACCCAAACTGACCGTGTGTTTGATTGGACCATTTTGAATCTAGATCGAGAACTATAATAATTGAGTCCTATATGAGAATTAATCTCAATGACTCAATTGATGTCTTTTACAGAAAGAATAAATGACTATGATTACCATAAGTCCATGTCTTGTTATAGTAAGGTGTTACTAAATCATGACGCTTTGGTTAATGACTTTAAAGTGTCATACCTTCTTGGGGGCAGTCATGTGCAGCTAGAGCGCCGCTGACTGTCTGCGTGGAATCTAATCGAATGCCGTCCAAGTGGGAGTTTGTTGGATTATGTACGGGTTCGATTAAGTCACGTTATTGATCGAGCTATGACCCGTAAGAGTTACACCTTGGGCGACGAACGTTTAAGACCACTTAATTTGATTAACTGGCATATACAGACCATATCGAGTATCTAATAATTAATATTAATTATTATTAATAAAAGTTATTGTTTCGGGTCTTGGTTGTCACGTGGACTAATATTAATCTAACCGGGTCCGAGGCCCGCAAATAGATTAAGGTTAATTAATATATTTAATTAGGTTTAAAACCTAATTATAATATATATATATATATATATATATATATATATATATATATATATATATATATATATATAAAGTTCAATTGTGAAAACAATTGAGCCGCAATTTTTGAAAACAATTGAATCCAATTACTTTTGGATTTCTTTGGCTGCCGTTCACAGCAACAAAAGGCAACGAATTCCGTTTTGCCGGCAACGATAGTGAACAACAGAAACATACTTATTGTTGTTGGTTGGCTGCGTTCCCGTGATGTAACATCAAGATTCAAGCAGTCGCGCCTTTTGGAGCCGTGACTTAGTCCCCGTGTTCCCGTTTGTATCCGTTAATCTAGCATAGTTCGTTGAACCATCGGTGTCTCAAACGGTTAATTATTAACCACAAAGGTATAATTATCTCATCAGTAGGTTAATTTTTAATCTGTGTTTGCATTGTTTGTAACCCAGATCCTGTCGGGTTCACTCTGGTATTTTATTATTACTCCGCTGCGTTATATATATATTATTAATGTGATTAATAAATTATCAAAATTGTTTTGATAAAATAAACCTAACCAAGATACCACTGAACCCAACACGCTGAAGGTTCGGTTCGTTTGCAGCCATATACATAATTGCTTTAACAACATACAATTCCCACTTAACCTTATATTAATTCCCACTTATTACCCTTATAATTGCCTTTTACGGTACACCATCAGATATGATAATAGAACAATCTTTTGTTAAAGAGTAGTTCGAATATGTCTATTGGGTTGAAGAATAAATTGATCATACTGAATTTCAAAAGTTCATGTGACTTAAATCGATGAAGAACTTTTTGAAGTGAGTTACATTCGATATCTTTTTCTAATAAATATCCACGACTATTGGTTCCCAACATCTTGAGCTTTCATCCGTATGACCCAACTGACCATTCAAGATGGTCTTACTTTAGATATGTTCCCGTGAATTTGATCAACTAAGAACATTTAGGATACATTATTAAAGGATACCTAAACGTTCAAAAAATTCAAACACCGAAACATATGTTTATGAAGCTTTTAACCATTAAATCAAAATAAACATCCAATGTAACTATTAATGTTTGAAAGCACTAGATAACAATATAGAGCAACCCACTGTCTAGTAAATCTAAGCCATATCTTAACTTGAGGCACATGCTTAGTAAAAAGATCCATTAAATTTTGATTTATATGAACTTTGCTTACTCGGGTGTATCCTCGCTCTAATACTTTCCTTATGTAGTGGAATTATCTATGTATGTGCTTTGCTCTATGATGTGACCTTGATTCCTTTGCTTGAGATATGACACCGGTGTTGTCACATATATCTCAATAGGTTTATATATGCTAGGAACTACATCAAGATAAGTTATGACCTTCTTCATCTAGTCAACCTCTTTTGAAGCATCCGATGCGGAAATGTTTTCTAATTCAGTTGTGTTCTGGGTGGATTTAATGCAAATGATATGTTAGATCTAATACATAACATCGTATACATGATGGAACCGATTATAGAAGCATATGGAACTGAGTCCATCTGTTTCTTATCTTCTTTTGTATGAGTAAACTGAGCATTATTCCATATGTTTTTGTGTGCCATTGGCAAGCATCCTTTTTTGAAATCTTGCATTGAAAAGCATAGAAGGATCCTGTCAATATATGCACTTTGACTTAAAATAATAAGCCGCTTTGATATATCTATTAGCACACGTAACTAATATTGCATAGTGTAGGGTTCATTGTGAAACATTTGTATCTATATATTGAACGTAAATGAGAAGAGGAATTTGAGTTTGGAAAACAATTCATTCTATTATGGTATCAGAGCTTTCTCTGATTACCTCTTCTCAAAAACCCTAACCCTAATTCACCTCTCTTGGCCGTCGGCCATCTCTCCCCCTCTCTTCTTCAATTTTCCGATCACCTCTACCCCACTATGTCTACCGAAAAACCCATAAACCCCAATAAATCCACCGGTGATCGTTATCACCCTGCTCAAGCGGTATCCAATATCAAGAATTCAATCAACATTATTCTTGATTTAGAGAAAGGGAATTAAATCTCATGGTCCGAGCTCTTTGAGATCCATTTTTTTGCAACCGATGTTCTGGATCATATAATCCCGGAACCGGCTTCTTCTTCATCGCCTACTCCCGATAAAGAAGATTTATCATCGTCTTCTTCATCTGGCCGATCCCCCGAAGAACAAAAACTATGGGCTAGACTTGATACCATAGTTAAACAATGATCTATGCTACGATATCTCCGGATCTGATGGAAACCGTGTTGCAAAAGAATCTCACTGCACAACAAACTTGGGAGCGCCTTGCAAACATTTTTCATGACAACCAAACAACCCGAGCTCTCTATCTTCGTAACAAGTTTTCAAATACAAAACTTGATTCTTTTTCTAACGTTGCTTCTTATTGTCAGGAACTCAAAACGATAGCCAATCAACTAGCTAACGTGGGATCTTCGGTTACGGATGAGCAATTGGTGCTCCAAGTTCTCGCCGGGTTGAATGACGCTTTTGACGGTGTTGGCATGTTCATACAACACATGCACCCGTTACCTACTTTCTATGAAACCCGTTCAAAGTTGATCCTTGAAGAAAACCGTATCAAAAACAAACAACAACCTAATGTCGCTTTTGTCACCACATCACCCCACCCTTCCAACCACCCTCCACAATCCTCCAAACCACCCGCCACCCCAAACCCCGCCTCGGCCCACCCTCCCACGCAAACAACAGCCCCTCTTACTACCAACCCATGACCCACGCCTCCCCTACCATCCCACTTACTACCGTGGCCGCGGGTGCGGCTCTCGTGGCTGTGGGGGTCGCCGTGGAGGCTTTACACCATCCTACCACCAATATTATCCTAACTACCAAACCCCTACCTATTAACCCAACAACTATTCTCCCCACCCCCACCCCACTCCCTCATGGCCAACTCCCCCGGTTCCATATCCCACCTCACCTTACCGACCACCCACCCCTCACAACACCCGCCCACCCGTCAATCATCAACCCGGAATACTTGGACCACCGCCATCCCACCAAGCCTACAATATTACTGATCATTATACTCCGACAAATATAGAGCACGCTCTTCACACGATGACGCTTGACCCGGATCAAAATTGGTATTTGGACACCGATGCATCGAGTCACATGACTAATTCAACAGGTACAATTACTAACTCTTATATCAATAATCGTTTTGCAAACCATATTGTTGTTGGCAATGGGTACCAAATACCTATTATTGGGACGGGACACTCCACCTTAAGCCCTCCTTACCCACCCCTTCATTTAAACAACATCCTTTATGCTCCTGATCTCGTTAAAAACCTCTTATCTGTTCGACGTTTAATAACTGACAATAACATAACCATTGAATTTGACAAATTTGGTTTTGATGTGAAGGATTACCGGACGCGGACTCCTATCCTACGATGTAACAGCACCGGCGATCTCTACCCGTTCACCACCCCAGTTCAACAGTCTACCTTCTACTTTTGCTGTTTTCTCGTCTGACTTATGGCACAAACGCTTGGGACACCCGGGCTCAGCTTTATTGCAATCTTTAAATAAAAACAATTTTATTTCAGTTAATAATGTTTCAACCAAAAGGATTTGTCAGTCATGCATTTTTGGCAAACATATGAAACTTCCTTTTCAGGATTCTTTATCTATTACTCAATTTCCTTTTGATATCATTCATAGTGATTTGTGGACATCTCCTGTTGTGAGTTCGGGAGGTCATCGTTATTATATGCTTTTACTTGATGACTATTCGAACTACTTATGGACTTTTCCTTTAGCAAATAAAGCGAATGTGTTTTCTATTTTTCAAACTTTTCATCGTTACATATCCACACAATTTGAGCGCCAAATTTAAAACCTTCCAATGCGATAATGGCACAGAATATAATAATAAAACATTTCATAATTTTTGTTCCAACAATGGGATGTCTTTTCGATTTTCATGTCCACACACTTCTTCTCAAAATGGCAAAGCAGAAAGAAAAATAAGATCAATTAACAATATAATTCGTACTCTCCTCACTCATGCGTCCTTTCCACACAACTTTTGGCATCATGCCCTTCAAATGGCCACCTATCTAATCAACATTCTTCCTAGCAAAACCAAACATAACAACACCCCAACCTTTCTTCTCTACCACAAACACCCCTCTTATTCCCACTTACGCGTGTTCGGGTGCCTTTCCTACCCTCTTCTTCCCCCCTCCTCCATACACAAACTAGACAACCGTTCTTTACCATGTGTCTTTCTTGGCTATCCATCTAATCACCGTGGCTATATATGCTATGATCTTGCTACACGTAAAATCATTATTTCTCGCCACATTGTATTTGATGAAAGCATCTTTCCCTTCTCCTCTACTCCTCAAACACCTCTCTCCTATCAATTTCTTCATGCCAATCTCCCTTCCGACCCTAACCCCTACATATGGGAAGCCGCAACCTCGTCATCCTTCACATCACCGAATGCAAATTCCACAAACCCACCACCCACCACTCCACCTACATCACCACCAACAACAGCCCCGCCATCCTCCACTACACCCACTTCCCCTCCACCTTCGGATCCCACTACAACCACACCACCAGCCGCGACCCAATCCCCCACCCATACCACCGCTCCCGTCCCTTCCCCTACCCACGCCACCTCTACTCCATCCCCCCCTCCCAATCCACCGCCACCACCACGTACCATAACCACCCGTAGCATGTCGGGCATCTTTAAACCCAAAAACATCTTCAATCTAAATACCACCACCACTACACCAGTTGAACCCATACCACGTAACCCTCAAGAAGCCTTAACCAATCCAGTTTGGTACCATGCCATGACAGACGAGTTCAAAGCGCTTATTGACAATAAGACTTGGGAATTGGTACCTCGTCCTGAGGGGGTAAATATTACTAGATGCATGTGGATTTTTAAGCACAAATTTAAATCTGACGGATCCTTAGAGCGCTACAAAGCACGCTTGGTTTGTGATGGCAGGTCTCAACAGGTTGGTATTGATTGTCATGAAACTTTCAGTCCGGTGGTTAAACCAGCAACCATACGAACCGTTCTCAGCGTTGCCTTATTTCATGGTTGGGATATCAGTCAGCTAGATGTCAAGAATGCATTTCTTCATGGTTATCTATCAGAAACTGTTTACATGCATCAAGCTGCAGGTTTTCGGGATTCTTCTTATCCTCACCATGTATGTCGCTTGAAAACGTCCCTATACGGACTTAAGCAGGCACCACGGGCTTGGTACCAACGCTTTTAGTAGTTTGTCATGACTCTGGGCTTCACGCATAGTTCTTGTGACCACTCTCTGTTTATTTATCATCATCGGAGACACACAGCTTATCTCCTTTTATATGTCGATGACATCATTCGGACAACCTCTTCAGCAGCTCTCAAACAACATTTACTAAAAACTCTCTCCACAGAGTTTGCTATGAAAGACCTTGGTCCATTAAGCTATTTCTTGGGTATTGTTGTTTCTCGCACATCCACTGGCTTATTCCTTTCACAGCAAAAATATACTCAAGAAATTATACAACGCGCAGGGATGGAAAACTGCAACTCAGTTCATACGCCCGTGGACACTGCTGGTAAACTAAGTGCAGCTTCTGGCCCTCTATTCCATGACCCGACCCTGTACCGAAGCATCGCTTGTGCTCTCTAATACTTGACCTTCACGCGTCCTGACATTTCTTGTGCAGTACAGCAGATCTGCATGCATATGCATGCCCCCCGCCTTGATCACTTCAATGCAATAAAACGGATCATTCGGTACATCAAGGGTACACTCCACATGGGTCTAGCAATAACCCGCAGCCCCATTACTACACTTGTTTCTTATACCGATGCAGATTGGGCTGGGTGTCCGGACACCCGCCGCTCAACTTCGGGTTATTGTGTCTTTCTCGAGGACAATTTACTCTCATGGTCATCGAAACGACAGTCCACTATCTCCCGATCAAGTGCTGAAGCTGAGTACAGAGGAGTTGCAAATGTGGTTGCCGAAATATGCTGGTTGCGCAATTTATTGCTTAAGCTCGGTTACCGTCCTCCTCGCACATCTTTGGTGTATTGTGACAATATTATTGCGATTTATCTGAGCGGTAATCCATTTCAACACCAACGGACCAAACATATCGAAATTGATATTCACTTCGTTCGTGAAAAAGTTCAACGAGGTCAAGTCCAGATTCTACATGTCCCGTCTCGGTTCCAAATTGCAGACATATTTACCAAGGGCCTCCCGCGAGTACTGTTCCAGGAGTTCCGATCCAGTCTAAGTGTTCGTTTACCTTCCCCTTAGACTAAGGGGGTATATTAGCACACGTAATTAATATTGCATAGTGTAGGGTTCATTGTGAAACATTGGTATCTATATATTGAACGTAAATGAGAAGAGGAATTTGAGTTTGGAAAACAATTCATTCTATTAATATCTTTATAAATCTTTATTCCTATAATATGTGTGCTTTGACCTTATGTCTTTTAGCATAAGTATGTTGAAGAACCTTATTGATATATGTATGTGATTTTATGTCTTTAAGCATAGGTATGTTGTTTCTAATAAGAAGTATGCCATATACATATAATACCATTAAGTAATATAGCTCTCGCTTGTCTTTTGGTAAACACAAGGCTCATCTTCGTTTTTTACAAAATCAAACTCTTTAATTTTCTGATCAAAATAAAGATTCTAACTTTTGGAGGCTTCTTTTAATCTATAAATAGATTTTTATTACTTGCATACCCTATTAGGATTCTTTAGATCCACAAAACCTATCGCCTTTACCATGTAGACATCTTCAGTAAGGTGTCCATTTAGGAACTCAGTTTTGACATCCATTTGTCATATCTCATAGTCATAACTAGCTAATCCTCGTTAAATCTTTTAAAATGTAAAGGTAATCCAAATTGGAATTACAAAGAAATACACTTTCATTACTTTATACAAAATATTCTAATGATGAAACTTCTATTAAGTATTGCTCCTAATTCACACCGACCAATCCACAACCCCCATTTACTCCCCTTTGATTTCGTAGGCGCCAATCTTCTTCATTTAGCCGCATTGCATCAATATGGATACATCATCTTCTGCATAGTTTTCCTAAAGAATCAGTCCTTATACAAATAAAATTCAGCAATAAAATTGATAAACTGAATGAGAAATTCCAAACTATTCCAATCATTTTTCAGTTCATAAGAAGCAAGTTAACTTTACACAAATTTAGCTCTCATTTATCTTCAATAGATGTCTGGAATAATTGTAACCAAAAGGAAATGATACATGGGCATACAAAACAATCAAGTTTAAATCTCCAACATCCGTTGTAAGAACCATAGGTCCTTGACCGAATCAATCGAACTACTTACACGTGCCTTATAAGTTATTGTTAAAGCATGTTTGTTGTTGCATCAATGGCATTGCCGGAGGTATCGAAGATGGATGACAGCTTGTGGTATATAATGTCGGAGGAAGCTTTGACAGGGTAAACAGCTACCGTGGATGAGGAAGATGTGGGATTATAGCAGGGTCGGTGGCGGAGCTTGAGCGAAAGAAAGTGAAACACACCAAATTTTTTTTTAAATGCTTTCACTACATATATCAGAGTTTAGGTCCCAGTTCACATCAAAATTTGTCACTTGGAGTGACATGTTATTTTATACTAAATATATATAACTATTACAAGAAAACATAAACGTTTTATAAACTATTAATACAATATTTATTATATTAAATATTAAACAAGAGTAGGTTCCTTCGTCAGTCCAGTCTCGTCCGTGAAGCTTTAACCATTTATTGGTGCGTTTCCTGAAAGCATTTAAAAATATTTTTATTAGTTTTCGCTAAGTAAGTACACCTCTTTATTTTCAAAAACATATTTTTATTTGTTGGAATTTAACATCCAAAATCTTTATTTACTTCATCCTCATTACTTCTTTGGAATTCAACACCAGAATTCCTTATGGGTTTATTTTTAACCCTTGAGGATCATTAATTCATCTCTTTATATATGTGGAGTTCAACACCCGAACTCCTTAGGATTTCAAGACCCGAAATCCTTACATATATTTAACTCTCCTTTTATATATATGTGGAGTTCAACACCTGAACCCCTTGGGATTTCAACACCCAAAATCCTTACATATATTTTACTCCATTTTAAACTAGCAATACACATACTTGGATCCGTAATCATATAAATCATTTCTCCCATAATTATGTTTATCATAATAAATAAATTTAAATCATATGTAATTGAACACGTTTCATCTCCACATAATACATACAAACTAATAATATAAACATCATATATCATGTAGTTAAACGTATAACATAAATTAGTTACGGGTCGATGTACTTACCTCCCGATGTTAATAACTTGAGTGCAGAATATAATCCACTAACTGTTGTAATCAAAATTGTCTCTAAAATACATCGTAACTTCTATATTTTCTTGCTCAAATCTCACCCTCAAATCTACTCAAATAATTGTTTGTTCTTCACTATTGTTTTTAACACCACTGTGAACATTCTTTCATCCCTCTGATTTCTTCATAATGAATAACATATTCATATTTATATTAATATATGTTGCCGACTTATTTTAAGAATATATACTACAATCCTTACTCATGAAGCATTTTAAAATATTAATATATATTATGTGTATGGACCGACTTACATATCGTAGAAACGAAGATTGGAAGGAAAATGTTAGCTTTAGTCCTTATGTTTTATTTTAGTGATAAGTAATTCCTCAAAATAATTTTAACACATGTAGCCTTAAAATTTTATTATTGTTATTATTATTAAACAAAATCAACACTCGTTTAAACGTAACTTAGTTCAATAATAATATAACCCAAAATTTACTCGTTTAACAACTTTTGAAATATATATTTATATATATCTTTACAAAACAGGATGTTACAACTCTTCCCCACTTAGTTAGGTTTCGTCCCCGAAACCTATTCATACCTCAAATAATTCAGGGTAATATTTTCTCATTTCATCTTCGGCTTCCCATGTGGTATCAGAATCACGTCGATGTTTCCACTGTACTTTTACTTGTTTTATTTCTTTATTTCGTAGTTGCTTAACTTTACGATCAAGAATCGCCACTGGCTTTTCTATGTAGTTAAGCTTTTCATCAACTTCTATTTCATTTAACGGCACATACGTCGTTTCATCAGCTAAGCATTTTCGTAAATATGACACATGAAATGTGTTATGGATTCCGTTTAATTCGTCAGGTAATTCCAAACGATACGCCACTTGCCCCACACGAGCAATAATTTTGAACGGACCAATAAAACGTGGACTTAACTTGCCACGTTTGCGAAAACGAATTACACCTTTCCATGGGGAGACTTTCAATATAACATAGTCTCCCACTTGAAATTCAATCGGGCGTCTTCGTTTATCAGCATACGACTTTTGTCGATCTTGAGCCACTTTAAATGCGCTCTGATTTGATCAATCTTTTCATTTTTCGCCTCCACCATTTCTTTATTAGCAAGTTCTCTCTGGCCAACCACTCCCCAACATACAGGAGTGCGGCACTTTCTGCCATACAACATTTCGAACGGGGGCATTCCAATGCTCGAATGATAACTATTATTATAAGAGAACGCTGCTAGGGGCAAATATTTGTCCCAACTGCCACCAAAATCAATAATACATGCACGTAGCATATCTTCGAGAGTTTGAATCGTTCTCTCGCTTTGCCCATCGGTCTGGGGGGTGATATGCCGTACTTATTAATAATTTGGTGCCCATTCCTTCTTGAAACTTCCTCCAGAATCTTGAGGTAAAACGTGTGTCTCTGTCTGATACAATAGACAATGGCACACCATGCCTTGATACTACCTCGTTAACATATACTTCTGCCATTCGTGCAGACAAATAGTTTTCACGTATGGGTATAAAGTGAGCACTTTTTGTCAGACGGTCGACAATTACCCATATCGTGTCATATCCTTTTGCAGTTTTTGGAAGTTTCGTTATCAGATCCATCGTAATATGCTCCCACTTCCATAATGGAATTCCTAATACATATATTTTTCCGTATGGTTTCTGGTGTTCAGCTTTGACTTGTAAGCAAGTCAAGCATTTTTCCACATATTTAGCAATATCTCTTTTCATTCCTGGCCACCAGTACTCTTTCTTCAAATTATTATACATCTTGGTCATGCCTGGATGAATTGAATATTTTGATTTATGTGCCTCATCAAGAATCATTGTTTTGACCTTACATGTCCAAGGAATCCAAATTCGTCCAAGACGAGCTTTAATTCCTTTATCATTCTCCTCAAATAGATGGACTTGACCAATGATCCTTTCATGCTTTAAATTTTCTTCTTTTAGTGCCTCCACTTGTGCAACTCTAATTTGATCAAACAAGTCGGAATTCACAATCAGTTTATATGACTTTACTTTAATTGGAGTGTAACTCTCCTTCCGGCTTAAAGCATCTGCAACAACATTAGCTTTACCCGGATGATAAAGTATTCCACAGTCATAATCTTTGACCAGTTCTAACCACCGTCGTTACCTCATATTCAATTCCTTTTGGTCAAAGAAATATTTTAGACTTTTATGATCAGTATAGATAGTGCACTTCGTTCCATACAAGTAATGCCTCCAGATTTTTAACGCAAATACGACCGCTGCCAATTCAAGATCATGGGTTGGGTAATTTGCTTCATGTGACTTCAATTTCCGTGAAGCATAAGCTATTACCTTTCCTCTTTGCATAAGCACACAACCCGATCCAACACGTGAGGCATCAGAATAAACTACGAAATCTTCAGTTCCTTCTGGTAGTGCCAGAACAGGAGCTTTAGTTAACTTTTCTTTCAAAAGTTGGAATGCTTTTTCTTGTTCTGGATTCCATTCAAATTTGGAATTTTTTCGAGTTAGCTTTGTCAACGGGGAAGCTATCTTCGAGAAATCCTGAATAAAACGCCGATAATAACCGGCTAAGCCCAGAAAACTTCTGACTTCAGTTGGGGTCTTAGGAGGTGACCATTTCATAATAGTCTCTATTTTGGAGGGATCCACCAAAATACCTTCCACATTAACCACATTGACCTAAGAATTGGACTTCTCGAAGCCAGAATGCGCATTTAGAAAATTTTGCATATAACTTTTCTTTTCTTAGCACATTGAGAACCTCACAAAGATGCTGAGCATGATCTTCTTTGGTTCGTGAATAGATAAGAATATCATCGATAAAAACGATGACAGAACGATCAAGCATAGGTTTACATACTCGATTCATAAGGTCCATGAAAACCACTGGAGTATTTGTTAAACCAAATGGCATCATAATGAATTCATAGTGCCCATAACAAGTACGAAAAGCTGTCTTAGGTACATCTTCTTCTCGTACCTTAACTTGATGATAACCTGACCTTAAATCGATCTTTGAGAACCAGCTA
Source organism: Flaveria linearis (assembly GCA_024085815.1). Classification (NCBI taxonomy): domain Eukaryota; kingdom Viridiplantae; phylum Streptophyta; class Magnoliopsida; order Asterales; family Asteraceae; genus Flaveria; species Flaveria linearis. The sequence continues at coordinate 37,024,785 of CM044001.1, read as the reverse complement.
GCGCCTTGTAGTTGCTCAAAAAGATCATCAATTCTAGGTAAAGGGTACCTATTCTTGATGGTCAGCTTATTCAATTCACGATAATCGATGCACATACGCATGCTACCGTCCTTCTTTTTAACAAACAATATAGGCGCGCCCCAAGGTGAAACACTTGGGCGTATAAAACCTTTATCCAATAAATCTTGAAGTTGAGACATCAATTCCTTCATCTCGTTGGGTGCTAGTTGATACGGCGATTTAGCAACAGGTTTAGCTCCAGGAACTAAATCGATTTTGAATTCGATTTCCCTTGTTGTTGGAATACCTGGAAGCTCATCAGGAAAAACGTCTGGGAATTCTTTAACTATAGGGACTTCATCAAGTTTCCTTTCTTTCGTTTCTTTACCAGCCAAGTAGGCTAGAAACGCTTGATTTCCATGTCGTATGTAATTGTTGACTTTCGCCATTGAACATACAATTATGTTGCTCTTTCTTTCTCCATAAATCCAGATTTGTTCTCCCATTGGCGACATAAATTGAACAATCTTTCGATTGTAGAGTATCGATGCGTGATGCTGGGACAACCAATTCATCCCAATAATCACATCAAATTCCTTTAACTCTATTGGAATTAAGTCGATATTGTATTCCTCTCCTTGAATATTTACTTTACAGTTTTGACATATTAAGGATACGACGAAACTTTTATCACTAGCAATGTCAACTTCTAACATATTTACTAGCTTACTTCTAGCAAAAGAACTATGACAGGCAAACTTTATAGATACAAAGGATCTACTAGCTCCAGAATCAAATAAAACAGATGCAGGAAGGGAGTTGACTAGAAAGGTACCTGTAACGACATCAGGTTCAACCTTTGCTTCTTCAGCAGTAATTTGAAAAGCCCTACCTCGTGGTTTTGGAGCTTCCAACTGTTTCGTGTTCTCTAAGGCTCTCGATCCTTCCGCAGTCTTGGCAACCCTTGTTTTCAGCTCTGGACAGTCATTCGTCATATGACCTGGCTTATAGCAGTTATAACATAAGTTTACAGGGCTCATACACTGTGGTGCGGTATGCCCCGGTTTCCCACATTTATAACAAATTGGGTTCTTATAACGGCATTCCCCAAGATGCCTCTTTCCACAGAAGTGACAGTTACCGTATTCTTTGATTGAGCTTGAACTCTTTACAGGCTTTATAAATTTTACTTTCCTTACAGGTACTGCAGGAACCATAACATCAATCTTTCTCTTCCCATCTCTTTCTTTCTGTCTCTTCAGTTCCATCTCTCGTTCACGAGCCCAATTAAGAAGTTCCTCAAGACTTCCACATTTTGATGGAGAAATAAATTCTCTAATTTCTGTCTTAAGAATAAGATGGAACCGAGTCATCCACATTTCTTCAGAAGTGAAAAGCGAAGGACAAAACTTCACTTTATCAAAGAAAATTCCAAAGATTTCATCCACCGTCTCGTTGCCTTGACGCATATGAAGAAGTTCTTCAGTGATACGATCAATTGCAACACGAGGACTAAAATGTTTCAGGAAGATTGGTTTAAACTCTTCCCAAGACATATTTCTGATTCTTTCTCTCCCTTTCTCCTTCTTCACCATATCCCACCAGTCTTTAGCTCTTTCACAGAACTGGTTCGTTACGAACATCACTTCATCACACGGGTCATAATGACACGTATAAAAAATAGTCTCCTTTCACCTTTGAATTGCAAAGGTTTACAAGCCATGAAGTCTGTATACGTGCAGTGACGTTTTTCAACTTCAGCTATTGACGTTGCTCCCATATTATTTGTAGGTTTTTCTATGGGTACTTCGTTCTTTTTCAATTTTTCTTCTAGCATAATTCCAATAGAATTTTGCATTTAAGCTAGAAGAAATGGGATATTGGCTTCAAATGCCTTTCCCACCTCGATAGCAATTTGTCTACGAATTTCCTCAGGTACAGACATTGTATTATTATTAAGACGAGATGAATACACTGATCTTTCTGAAGCATCATCTACATGCTTTTCAGTGTTACGACCTCCCTCTCCTTGTATAGCATTCTCCCCTCTTTCATCCGCCATATTTTCCTAAACAATTTATTTATTTCATGTTATATTTATTCTAATAATTTCTATACTGCAAGCACTTAATTAAGACCTTAATACTCTTAACATTATTGTCAAGACTAACAAAATATCTAAGGTCAAAAAGTATTATATATGCATTTATAACATACTACACACATATCATTTTATGCATATATACTCCCCATCCCCACACCTACTCTTTGACGTTTCAATATAATATGATCTTTGGAAATTTACAATGATATGATATATTACCCTCATACTGACCAGGTATGAAAATAATATATTATACTCATCATAATTTTCCAACTACCATATGATATCTCAAACATACAAATTTCAGTATACACATATTTTCTCATATGTTTTCATAAAGCATCAATACAAACTTCCCATTTATCTGCTTCCCTGGACCGTTTCTGGACTGAACCCTCTCGTTTTAATATCAGTAGCACTTATGGTTCGAGTCTAAGTATTTCTTTTTATATACTTAAATCTCTCGAACTGTGCTCTGATACCAACTTGAAACACACCAATTTTTTTTAAATGCTTTCACTACATATATCAGAGTTTAGGTCCCAGTTCACATCAAAATTTGTCACTCGGAGTGACATGTCATTTTATACTAAATATATATAACTATTACAAGAAAACATAAACGTTTTATAAACTATTAATACAATATTTATTATATTAAAAATTAAACAAGAGTAGGTTCCTTCGTCAGTCCAGTCTCGTCCGTGAAGCTTTAACCATTTATTGGTGTGTTTCCTGAAAGCATTTAAAAATATTTTTATTAGCTTTCGCTAAGTAAGTACACCTCTTTATTTTCAAAAAAATATTTTTATTTATTGGAATTTAACATCCAAAATCTTTATTTACTTCATCCTCTTTACTTCTTTGGAATTCAACACCCAAATTCTTTATGGGTTTATTTTTAACTCTTGAGGATCATTAATTCATCTCTTTATATATGTGGAGTTCAACACCCGAACTCCTTAGGATTTCAAGACCCGAAATCCTTACATATATTTAACTCCCCTTTTATATATATGTGGAGTTCAACACCCGAACCCCTTGGGATTTCAACACCCGAAATCCTTACATATATTTTACTCCATTTTAAACTAGCAATACACATACTTGGACCCGTAATCATATAAATCATTTCTCCCATAATCATGTTTATCATAGTAAATAAATTTAAATTATATGTAATTGAACACGTTTCATCTCCACATAATACATACAAACTCATAATATAAATATCATATATCATGTAGTTAAACATATAACATAAATTAGTTACGGGTCGATGTACTTACCTCCTGATGTTAATAACTTGAGTGCAGAATATAATCCACTAACTGTTGTAATCAAAATTGTCTCTAAAATACATCGTAACTTCTATATTTTCTTGCTCAAATCTCACCCTCAAATCTACTCAAATAATTGTTTGTTCTTCACTATTGTTTTTAACACCACTGTGAACATTCTTTCATCCCTCTGATTTCTTCATAATGAACAACATATTCATATTTATATTAATAATATATGTTGCCGACTTATTTTAAGAATATATACTACAATTCTTACTCATGAAGCATTTTAAAATATTAATATATATTATGTGTATGGACCGACTTACATATCTTAGAAACGAAGATTGGAAGGAAAATGTTAGCTTTAATCCTTATGTTTTATTTTAGTGATAAGTAATTCCTCAAAATAATTTTAACACATGTAGCCTTAAAATTTTATTATTTTATTATTATTAAACAAAATAAACACTCGTTTAAACGTAACTTAGTTCAATAATAATATAACCCAAAATTTACTCGTTTAACAACTTTTGAAATATATATTTATATATATCTTTACAAAACAGGATGTTACAGAAAGATTGTGCTTCTATGGCGGGAGAGGGTGAAAGATTGTGCTGCCGGTGCAAGTAAATCTTGTGCATAAACTGATTGTACATCATGCTTCAAATTTTATACAAAATCAATATGCACAACATAGAAGGTACATGCTATATAAAAATAGATGTAATGCCCTGTTTGTTTGGGTTTGACCGACCCAGTCAGACGTCCATGTCTGACTCGGTAAGACGTGTGATCGTTTGGTTGGTTACCTCTTATCGGAGAAGAGGTCTGACCGAGGTGCTGATTCGATCAGACACTACCCAAGATCTGACTCGAGTCGGACGTGGAGACGGAGGGCGAGGGCGAAGGTGACGAGGGCGGATACGGCGAAGAAGCAGACGGCGGTGGCGATGGTGGAGGGGGTCTGGTTGTACGCCCTTGATTCTACTTTTCCCCTTCGTCGTTACATCACCGGAGGACGAGCAAGCACCGGCGGCATCAGCAAGGGGTTGGCCCACTCTAGTCAGCACCGGCTTCAAAGGCGGAATTGAAGCGGTGCAGGTGCGGCGAAGAAGGTGGTGGTGGCGGTTGTGGGGTGGAATAGGGCGGACGTGAAGGTGTTTGTGAAATGGTTTGGGATAATATTGATTATTGAGGGGAAAGGGTGAAGTCACTTATTGGTGTATGGTTTTTAATTTTCCTTTTTACAACCAAACACACTTATTGGTTCAGACCTCTTACTGGTTCAAACCTCTTACTGGTTCAGACCCTCTTATTTATTTAGCACTTATTCAATCAGATATTGCCAAACTATCTCTAAGTCTGAATTGTAATAGTACATGCATTGAAAGTGAAAAAAATGACAGCCACACACCTAGCAAAAAGTCAGTGTACTAGCAAGTTGTACCAAAAGCAAACACACTTGTAAATTACTGTTAACATGAATTTGAAATGTTAATATATATAATATGCAGTAATAGCAAGTGAAATCCTAATTGACTTAAACATGGATACTAGTGAGAAAGTTTTCTTATATTCAATGCCTCGAGTCTAAGTAAATTCTAGCTACCACCCTAGCTTTGCATGTTTGCACTTATCCATCCATTTTGGTCTTTTTCCTAATGATCCATTTACATCCTACAATCTGACATTTGGGAGGAAGACCAACCAAGTCATACACATGGTTATCATACAAGGATTACATCTATGCACCCATGGCTTATAGCCATTTCTTGGATTCAGGAACTACCGTTACAGACTTGTAATTAGTAGGTTCTCGTTAATATACTATCAACATGTCCGCACTCTCATGAAATTCGATATACCAATCGGGTTCGTACGGAACTCTAATGCTTCTACGGACGTTTGGTATGACAATTGATTCATGTATCCTATCATGTTTAGGTTCAACAACTCCTTATTGATCGATGGTTTTAGCATATGATTTAGCTATATATGTTTTTTTTAGATTTCTTCTAAATCCATATGATTTTTTTTCAAGAGGGTAGCTCCGTGTTTTTTGAAAACCCAATTTTTAACGGGATTGTAGAAATAGTAACCGACTGTCTTCCGGTATCCGACGAAACAACTTTATTGCCACGGGGATCAAGTTTATCTTAAGATTCATGTGTAACAAAAGAGTTACATCCCCGTATCTTAAAGTAGGGAAATTTGGATTTGTTCTTATGCAAAATATGATAAGATGTTTTGTCTACCTTCTTAGTAATAGCAAGACCAATGTTTTGAACTAAGTTGATCAATGTTTGATTTTATTATCGAATATTGAATACCTTATTTAAACTAAGTTGGTCATTTATTGCGAATTAATTTTAAACTAATAAACGTTTTATTAATTTAATGGTTGAAATAAACACATTTATATCAAACCTGTGTTTTCGTTTTCCATAAAACTCTTTCTGCGAGTAGAGTATTATGATGTGTACCAATGATAACCCACATAGCCTGCATATTTTAAGTTTGTGTTCTTTGGATTAGTGAGTGGCAAAAATAATGGGTAGCGGTGGGATGCCACACTGCATATTTTAAGTTTGTGTTTCTTTGGATTAGTGAGTGGCAGAAATAATGGGCAGTGGTGGGATGCCACATTGCCCACGTATCTTAGTAATATTTCTATTTCTTTGGTTTGAAATCCTTTTAAATGTTCATGTTTCCTATTATGAATTTATGCAGAGTAGTTTGATTCAAGAATTCTCTCTAGTTCCCTTCTTAAATTTCTTGGCCATTTGAATTACCTAGTTGATCCCTAACAGTGGTATCAGAGCGGTCGATCCAATGGAAACCCGTAAAGTCTCCAATGCCGAGTTCCAGCAACAAACCCAAGATCGCTTTGCTCAACATGAAGCCATGTTCGAAAAGATTTTGGCTGAAATGCAAAGCCATAGTGCCTCCTTGCAAGCACAACGTGATCAAAGATTATCCGGGTCACCTTCTAGCAGCAGCAAAATCGTTTCCCAACCCTCGAAACCCTACCTGAAGTTATCCTTTCCCCGTTTCTGTGGTGACGGTCCAGCTGGTTGGCTTTATCAAGCGGAGCAGTATTTTGCATTTCAGCGGGTCGAAGATGGTGACAAGGTACACCTAGCTTCTTTTCATCTCAATGGCATCGCCTTGCTGTAGCGTAGGTGGCTCGAAAAATCTAGGGGACCGATGACCTGGGTGGAGTTTTCTAAGGCCGTCTATGCTCGTTTTGGCCCTACCGATTACGAGGATCCTGCTGAAGCCCTCTCTCGCCTCAGACAGACCACCACGGTGGTTGCTTACCAAGAGGAATTTGAACGCCTCTCCCACCTTGTTGATGGCTTACCGGAGCCCTTTTTGATCGGATGTTTCGTAGGCGGACTCAAGGATGAGATTCGCTTAGAAGTTAAGGTGAAATCCCCACGATCATTGTCTGATGCAATTGGGTTGGCACGTCTCGTGGAAGAAAAATTGAAGCTGGGTCAATTCTCTGATTCCAGTGAAGACCCAACTACTGCAGGTCTTTTGGGACCGACTCCCACCCCCCGGTTGGCTCTTCCGGCTCCTAATACAGCTCGACGTCTTACAAGTGCTGAAATTCGTGACAGACATGCTAAAGGCTTATGTTATTATTGTGACGAAACGTATAAGCCGGGTCACAAGTGTCTTAAACCGCAACTAATGATGATCGTCGACGCTGCGGACAATGATCTTCACCTTGAGGACAAGGTGAATTCAAGCGGGGTGGATTGATGTGTACCAATGATAACCCATATAGCCTGCATATTTTAAGTTTGTGTTTCTTTGGATTAGTGAGTGGCAAAAATAATGGGTAGTGGTGGGATGCCACACTGCATATTTTAAGTTTGTGTTTCTTTGGATTAGTGAGTGGCAGAAATAATGGGTAGTGGTGGGATGCCACATTGCCCACGTATCTTAGTAATATTTCTATTTCTTTGGTTTGAAATCCTTTTAAATGTTCATGTTTCCTATTATGAATTTATGCAGAATAGTTTGATTCAAGAATTCTCTCAAGTTCCCTTCTTAAATTTCTTGGCCATTTGAATTACCGAGTTTATCCCTAACATATTATTAAACAATTTAATTACTAGTCGTCTTTTGGTTGTGTAAAATAATTTTATAATTGTTTTACGATTTTTATTACTTCCCTGGAGAATGTGATAAACCATTAACATAACATAAAACAAATAAATCTAACAACTAGTAAAATATTTTTTGGTTCGCTTGACCTACCAAAAGACACCGAAGCGGTCTAAGGTTCATAACATGATCACAACTTTCAAGCTCCCACTTAGTCCAAGATCTCTATCTTGTCTTGTGTTAGTTTCCGTATTCGGTCTTTAAATATTTATCTTCAGTTTATATTTTTGACAAATTTACAAATAATATCAAAAACCTATCAATTAGATTGGGTTCCAAAAGTAAACAACCAAAACAAAAACGGGTCACTAGTGATTGATAATTCTTACAATCTACCTAAAATAAATAAAGATATGAACTTTTTTCAAACGATGTAATCTTTTTGTCAACATTACAATCATTTTGTCAAAAGCTGCAATCTTTTATTAAAGCTATGATCTTTTTGTCAAATGACAACACTGGTATTATCAATGATTTAAAATCTAATATGTAATAAGTTGCAGATAAATAAACAGTTAATCAATTTATAGAAGTTCCTTGTTTTATCGAATCCCATCACAGAAGAAGAATACAAATAATTGTGATTAAATAGGCTTTTAGAATGAATTGCTTCAATACATAATCAAAATCATTGCAATGTGAAGTATGAGTTGCAGTTGAAGAAAACAATCGATGTAACAACAACTAACACTTTAGTGCTGAAGAAGGTAAAGTAATTTTGCACTAGAACTCACACATACAAGATTTGACATAATAATTTCTGAATAAAAGATAAAGAAGCATTGGTAAGTGATCTATTAAATTTGTGCCACAATGTATTTATATCTCTGTGTAGAGAATATCCTCTACGAATGACATCTTTTTAAGGAGCATCTATATTTTTTGATTTATCAAGCCGCTTAGGTCCCATGTTGTACAAATATCGGAGATTCAGAGACGACGACAAATATATGGTTTTGCTGTAGACTTTTCCTTTTCTTTATTATGTTTTTGTAAATTAAGATTAAATTATTTTGTTAAATTTCTTCTAAACACTAGATTCATAAATTTTTTTCCCAACAATTCTCTTTTGAAAAACAAAACAAATAAACAAAAACTGATTGAGTAATAATTACAGTTAGGCAGGACCATTACACTTGATTTAAAGATGATTCAAGTAAATCCATTTATGCCTACATGGCACCTAGGTGGCGTTTTAATTCATAACATTAGTTAAACCACTACGCATAGTCTAAGAAGTTGCAAATTAAAATTCATCATCACTGGTAAACCTTTGTCGGTAGTAACATTCCATCTATAGCAACTTCCATTTTATTTTTCATTAATGGTAAGCAACTCATCAATGGTAACTTACCTTTTGGAAATAAGTTATTATCAACGCTAACATCTCTTCGTCATCTCATAGCTACATATCAGTTCTATGAAAAGTAAATCCAAAAAATTTCCTCAAACAAAAGACTTTAGAGTTAAAATCCAAAAAATTTCCTTAAACAAAAGACTTTAGAGTTTCTATAGTCTATATGTTCTGATACACCCTCTTGCATTAACTAAAAAAATTAATATCCTCCTCCATTTCTAAAACCTTTGATTAAAATAATCAATGGGCTTAACCGATAGTGTAATTATAAATAATCAATGACAGTTACCCGTTAAGGAAAGTATGTATGATAATTAAGAAATTATTAATAAGATCGTGATCCAAGGATTAGTGTGCTTGTCCTAAAATAAGGCAACCGGACACAATATAATAGTAATGGGCTTAACCGATAGTGTAATTAGTCTTGGCCCAATCCATCTAAATCTCTCTAAAATCCTTTAAACAATAGACATACAAATGAACTATTGAAAATAACGAACATACTAGAAACACAAGTTTAACTTAATGAACGCAACTACAATTCATAACCGAAAATACAAAAATATAAACCTAAGAGTACATACACAAGCATATAACTATATAAAAACGTGTTATTGTATGTAAGATATGTTAAGTAATTAAAACAAATATTATTAATAACAAAAAGTATGAAACATTCACTAGCATAATTATATATACATGAACAAAATACTTATATATAAATAACAAATATCCAAAACAAATAAAAATAAAATGAAAAATATAAAAAGAACACATATTCAAACTCCATCATCCCTACACCTATTTTTTTATATTTAAAGCCTACACATTAAGATGTTATAAAACCTGAGTTTGTCTTCTTCTTGCCACATCTTTCGGAACCAACACTTGGCAAAAAAAATTCTCTCTAAAATATTGTAACTTTTATAGGTTGAATGAAATCTTCAACAATCTATTTCAAATCATACAAATACCTAGTAAATGGTCACCCGACCCCTACTTCTCGGTAATCCACAAGCACCACCACCACCACCACCTTCATTTGGTCTTCATTCTCCTCTGCATCACTTTTTAGAGCCCCAACGAACCCAAGAGTCCACCAAGAACAGGCTTGAAGACGCTAAGAATCAGAAGTAAGACACACCACTAAAACCTCACTTTAAGAAACTCCGATTTCCATTCAAATACCCACCTATATACTCCATTAACCGTTTTTATTTTTTTAGCAATCAACCCTCCATTGGAAGTTCTTTCACCTCTATTTGAAGCCTTCCTAACACCCACTATAATACCCCTAGTTAAACAGAACCTCACGAACAAACGGGGTCCGGGGGTGTCGGACCTTGGTTTGGTCAGAGGGGCAAAGCCCCTTGGCTGGGATCGAATGTTGTCTCTGACATGCTTATTCAAAAAGAAAGGATTCAATCTATCAAAATACTTTGCATCAATAACTAAAGTCAAACTAAACCTTTTCAATCAAATTAAAGAAAAACAACAAGAAGCACTAATAGGTCCCTACAAAAGGAAGAAACTATGATTGGTAATAAGGGAACAATGCATATGGGTATCTAGAGTCAAAGCATTACAAGAAATGATATTAGGGGAAGCTCATAAGTCATGATATTTAATACATCCCGATAATGATAAGATGATTAATTATAAGATTATTGGTGATCGGGTATGATTAAGAGTATTGTAAGATACGTGGAGAAATGCCTTATGTGCCTTAAGGTCAAAGCCAATCATCAAAGGCCATTTAGCAATCTTTAACACTAAAAATTCTTGAATGGAAGTAGTAGAGTATAACTATACACTTAAAAAAGAAGGACGTGACAATGCGGATGTGCATAGAGTATGAAGAATTGAATAAAGTCACTAAAAAATAATCGATACCCATTGTAAAGGATAGAAGACCTCTAGTAGTTTTACAAAATTAACCTCTCCTTAATCATCTTTTATAAAAATTAATCTTTTTAACACTGTTAAAATGGTTTTAACTACAAAAGATGTGAGCTATTATTAATTAACAATAATAATCATATACTCTAATTAACAACAATACACCTCGAGCATATTTCACACGTTATCATATTATGAAGTAAAATTAAAAAATAATATTCAAAATTCATGAATCACATAACCACATATCAATAACCAAAATCATTTACTAAGTTATTATTTGTTAACCACAGTTAATTATTATTATGTCACTAACGTTTAACGACAACTAGTGTGTGCTCACGACACGTGTATGCAAGACCTAACAGAAATAACGGAGTTTAATAACATAAAATTACCAGATGTCACATTATCCCTATATTGAAAGAATTTTCGTCCCAAAAATCACGTTATATGGTTGTGTTACATCACTGGTCTACTGCATTGGCACAAGAAATCGGGTGAGTTGTAACATTATCCCCATGTTGAAAGAAATTTCATCTTGAAATTTAATCATTACCTTCGTCGGGTGTCGTCGTCATTTCAAACAAATGAGGATACTTAAGCTTCATCTGATCCTCACGGTCCCGTGTGTATTTCGGTCCACGTATTGAGTTCCGATGAACTTTGACTATGGGTATCTTGCTTTGCTTAAGAGTCTTGATTTCACGATCCATCACCTTAACCGGTTCTTAAATAAATCCTAATTGCTCATCTACATGTTCTTCCTCGAGTGGTACAACCAAAGTCTTGTCTAGATAAGCACTTCTTTAGGTTCGAGACGTGAAAAATACAAACTCCACTTAATGAGTAAGGCAGATTTAATCAATACGCCAGTGAACTGATTCTTTCCAGAATCTCAAATGGTCCAATGTATCTCCGATTAAGCTTGCCTCTTTTACCGAATCGAATCACACCTTTCCACGGTGAGACTTTCTGCAATACTTTGTCTCTCACCTGAAACTCCAAAGGTTTCCTTCGATTATCAGCGTAGCTCTTCTGCCAATCTCATGCGTCAGCTACACGATTTCGAATCTGCACAATCTTTTCAGTAGTTTCATGCACCAATTCTAGGTCAGTCAGCTGACTATCGCCAACTTCCGCCCAACAAACTGGTGATCTACACTTTTGCCCACATAACGCCTCAAACTGTGCTGCCATAATGCTAGTGTGATAGCTATTGTTGTAGGTAAACTACATCAATGGCACATGAACTTCCTAATTGTTCCTAAAATCAATCATACAAGTTGATAACATGTCTTCTAGAGTTTGAATAGGGCACTCTCTTTGCCGGTCGGTATGCGGATGATAGGCGGTACTCATGTCCAAGCGCATACCCAAATATTTTTGCAAGGATTGCCAGAAATGGGATTTAAAACGGGCGTCACAATCCGAAATAATTGAAATTGGTACACCATGTCAAGAAACCACTTCTTTAAGGTAGATCCGAGTTAGCTTATCCATCTTATCTATTTCTTTGATTGCAAGGAAATGAGCGGACTTAGTCAGTCGATCCACGATCACCCATATTGTGTCACAACCACTAAGAGTCCTGAGTAGCTTAGTAATAAAGTCAAAAGAAATATATTCCTACTTCCATAAAGGAATCTCAGGCTGTTGTAGTAATCAATAAGATTTCTAATATTCAACTTTAACCTTAGAGTAGGTTAAACACTTGCTCATGTATCTAGCTACATCGGCCTTTGGTAGAGCAACCTTTTTTGGGGTCAGTGAGGCAGGTTAAACACTTGCTCATGTATGTAGCTACATCAGCCTTCATATTAGGCCACCAATAGTGCGGCTTCAGATCATGATACATCTTATCAGAACCATGATGTATAAATACATAGACTTGTGTGCGTCACTCATAACAAAGTCTCTTAGGTTTCCATATAAGGGTACCCAAAGCCTATCCATAAAATAAAGAATCCTATCGACTTGCACTTCAAAATGCTTTTCCATCCCATGTGAGTATTCAGATTCAATGTTTTACGCTTTCAAGGCTTCCGTCAGAGCATCCTTGATTTGTTCAAGCAATTAAGTGTTGATCGTAAGCTGCAAAGCTCGCACTCGTCAGGATTTAGCGGTTTCCTTTCTGCTTAAGGCGTCAGCGACTACATTCGCCTTTCTTGGGTGGTATTTGATAACACAATCATAATCATTCAATAGTTCCACATAACGTCGGTGTCTCATGTTCAGCTCCTTCCGCCCAAATATATGCTGAAGACTCTCGTCATCGGTGTAAATAGTGCATTTGGTACCGTACAATTAATGTCTCTATATCTTTAAGGCAAAGACTACTGCATCTAGTTTCAAATCATGGGTGGTGCAGTTCTTTTCATGCACTTTCTGTTATCTCGAGGTATAGGCTATCACTTTGTCATGTTGCATCATAACATATCCGAGTACTTGGATAGAAGCATCATAGTAAACCACAAAGTCAACACTTCCCTCTGGTAATGCTAATATCAGTGCACTACAAAGTTTCTGTTTCAACAACTGAAAAGCTGCTTCTTGACTTTGTCCCCATTTATAGGTTGTAAGGGTCAAAGCAGTGAGAGGTTGATTGATTTTAGAAAATCCCTCAATAAAACAGCGATAATATCATTCCTGCCGAAGAAATTTCCGTATCTCGCTATCGCCTTGGGAACCGACCAATTCTTTATCGCCTCAATCTTTGTAGGATCCGTATGGATTCCCTTTTCATTAACAATATGACCCAAGAATTGTACTTCACGAATCCAAAAATCACACTTTGAAAACTTGGTGTATGGTTGTTCCTTTTTAAGTAGTTCCAAGATTAAACGTAGGTGCTCCTTGTGTTCCTCCTTGGCCCTATAATAGATCAATATGTCATTGACAAACATGATGACAAACTAATCAAGATACAGTTCGCACACATGATTCATGATATCCATGACGCTGCTGGTGCGTTATTCAACCCAAATGGCATGACCAGGAATTCATAATGACCATAACAAGTTCGGAATGCGGTTTTCTAGATGTCTTCCTCTCGAACTCTCAGTTGATGGTAGCCATATCTTAAATCAATCTTAGAATAATAGTTTGATCCCTAAAGTTGATCAAATAAATTATCTATGCAAGGCAAGGGGTATAGATTCTTGAACGCATCTTTGTTCAATTCCCTATAGTCGATGGACATTCGAAATATGCGATCCTTGTTCTTAACAAAGAGAACAAGGGCTCCCTATCATGATGAACTTGGTCAAATAAATCCTTTATCCGATAGTTCTTGAAGCCGTGCTGATAATTCCTTCAGTTTGTTTGATGCTAATCAATAAGGTGCTCTCGCAATTGGAGCTGCTACCCGGGAGTCAAATCGATCTGGAACTCAATTTGACAATAAGGTGGCAAGCTAGGTAGATCCTTTGGGAACACCTCTTGAAAATCACGAACTACTAGGATATCTTCTATCTTCTTTTCCTCTTGTTGCTTGTTAGTCACAAGGACTAATATGGCTAAGCGACCCTTGCGTAGCCACTTCTACACTTTCACAAATAATATGATGCGTATCACTGAACCACTCTTCTTGCCCTTAACCGAGAGGATTTTTCCACCCAAGAGAGGAGTACGAATGATCTTCTTATGACAAATGACTTCCGCCTGCTTCTCAAACAACCAATCCATGCCCACGACTATATCGAAACTCCTAAGTGCAATAGGCATAAGATCAATGTCGAAAGTATGACCAGCAAGTTCTATCCTACAACCCTTAAGGATGTGTGTAACGTGAAATTTCTTGCCATCAACAAATTCTACGGTATATTTGGATTCCAACGTAGAAGGCATATCACTTAAGGGACTACTAAACTTAGTAAAGATAAAAGTTATATCAGCTCTGATATCAAACAGAACAGTAGCATATCAACCATTAGAAATAAAGACTTGTTTTTGCTTGGAGTTGAATGTGACCTTGATCTCTTGGCTTTCTTTGATTTTTTTTGGCTGCCCTGATCAAATTCTTCCTAGCTGACTTGGCCATCCTTTGTTCTTTCTTCTCTCTAGGAGGATAATGACCCTTCTAAGGACAATCTTTCTCACTCACTATAGATTCATTCTTCACTATCTTATCTTTATCTTCACCTTCTTCTTAGATATGGTCAATAAGGGGCAGCTCATTTTGACTAGTTTCACACCTTAAAAATCTTACAGATAGTAATGTGTATATAGGAGCTATCTCACTTGAACCTAAACCCTACCTGTTCTGATAAAAAATATTGGCATGCATGGATGAGGATATGATGTTCTTGAAGGTTTCTTCTTCAAGAATACACTTTTCTGCTCTGGCTTTGCTGATCACAAGCTTAGCCTGGCATTCAGTTAACTTGTTAATAAGATCTTTGATTTGAGTCCTGTAATTTGTGCGCTTATGCTTAAGAGTTTAAATTGTTTTCTCTAAATCTTCTATTTTAAGTTTATAGTCATTTTCAACTCTTTTGAAATTAGCTTTTAAAATATTCAAAGACTCAAGGTGAAATTTGACTTCCAGGTTATAGGACCTGTACATATTTACTTTAGCAATGCATTTAGGTGTACAGAGATGTTCTAGTACCTTTGATTATTCATGGTCAATCATCAGTGCTTGGTTGGGAGAAACATCCTATACCTAAATCCAGTCAAAGCCTCCCTCTTTAATAGCAACATCAGCTTGTTGTTTTGGTTGGCTTGGCTTCTCAGATCTAGGAGCTGCATTCATGTAGTTGGGCCCAGATTGTGCTTGGCCACTATTAGTCATTAGTGCCTTGCATATCCTAGCAAAATATCCAATCTGGTTACATTGGTAACACTTCACTTTACTTTTATCCAATCTAAACTTTTCACTGGTTACATTGTTGGGAAACTTTCTTCTGGTTCTCTTGTAGAACTTCTTGTCTCTATGAGTGAGAAGAGCCGTTTGTTGGACAATCCCCATATATTCTAGTTCAGCTGGATAGATATAATCCAAGTATTCAAAAGTGAAGAGAAAGTTACCATAACTTTCATCGACAGACATAAAGGCTTGAGATGAGCTTGTCTCTTGGAATGAGCTTTCTTGGATGTAGCTCTCCCTTGGTGTCTTAGGAAAGGTGATGTAAGGGTCCTTTTGTGAGTTGTCAGGGTAGTAGATAATATGATGCTATGGTTTTCTACTATCTCTTTCAACCACATGCAGGGTTGAACTTTGTTAATTACTCGAAGAGTTGCTGGATGGATTCTGCATGTTTATCTCCATCTGGTAGCCACTAAGGATACCATACAGCTCTGTAAGAGTAAGAGGGGAGAGTTTTTCAGTTCTCTTAATTGCCACATAGTAGTGAGTCCATTGTCTGGGAAGAGAGGACATGAACTTCCTCACAATGTTCCTATTCTCAAGCTTAAATATAACATCCATAAGAGTGTCTACAATCTTAACATACCTAAAGTATTATTGAGTTATAGTTGCCTGTCTTGTAGGTGAATTTCTTAAAGTACTGCTTCATCAGGTCCTTGTTTTCTTTAGCTTCATCAGACCCCTCATAGATAAGCTTCAGTGCATCCTAGAGCTGCTTAACAGTTTTGTACTTCTTGAAGCCTCTGTATTTAGAGTTTGAAAGAGCAGTTTAGTGAGCAGTCATGGCCTTCTGATGTAAATCGATATTCTTCCAATCTTCCTCGGAATAGTCTACCACTTCCTTTGGAATCATCCCACCTCCAGCAGTGGCTGAAGATGTGCTTAGGATGTGAGGTCCTTTGACAATAGATCCCCACATCCTACTATCTTGAGACTTGATGAACCCTTCCATACATTGGCACCAAGTATTAAAGTCATCTAGAGTGATCATTGGAGATTTTTGTCATGGTATCAGTTTCCATATCAACTTTTATGAGAGCTGGCATTTGAGTTGGTAAGTGTTTTATGAAACTGAAGGGATTTAAGATAGTGAGATCTTACAATCAAGAGCCTAAACATGCTCTGATACCAATTGTAGGACAAGTGAAGGGGAGCAATGCAACAGTTTCATAAGGTTAGAGAGACTAGAACACTTAACAGATCAAATAAGGAATCAGCTAAAGTGAAACAATGAACACAAGTAAAGAACACAACAAGAACACAAGTAATTGGTTTTCAAGAATGATGTATATTGCTCTCAAGTGTTTTACAAATAATATAAAGCTTAGTCCTAAGGACTGGTACCTAAGATACTTTACACTACATCCTTCAGCCGACCGTATTTTGAACACCAGCTGGAACACTAATCTAGACAACAAGATCAATTTAAAGTCAAAAGGCAGATTACCTTTTGACTAGTGACTATTACATGACATATTTCACATCCTTATCTATTATAAAAAGGATAAAAATACAAGATAGAAAGTTACAGACTCTAATACCTTAATCTACAGTTAAGAAAAGTATGGAGATATCACAAACTTTTATAAGTTGGTGAGTCATCGGAGATGGTAGCGCAAAGTAGTTCAACTTTTGTTAAAATCATGTTAGAGAAGGCATGTCTTCTCTGTCTTCATAAGAAATCAGTCTCTTGGCTTTGGAAGACTTTGTTTTGAGGCTTCAGAAGACTTCATCTTTGGCTTCGAAAGAAATGGTCTTTTGACTTTGGAAGATTTGATACATAGTGAATTTCCTTGAGTTATATTAAATCTTCCGAATTAATTTTCTCTATACTTCAACATGCATGCTGAGAAAACTTTGGTTACATCAGCCTCTAAGTATAACTCTTACATATGTTCTGTCACACCCTCAAAATCCAAGTGTGGGGTTTTACCGCAAGACGAGTGAACAAACCAGGATCCAAGTCATTAGTTACATAGAACAACTCTATATGTAACATTTAAAACAAACCAGAGTTTAAACCTTTAAAACATAACGGAAGTGTTTAGTAAATATTCAAACCCAAATATTAAAATGTAAAAGCCATAAAACACGCACCCAAACCATTATTTGTAAATACACATTAAAACCATATGTAAACCAATAAATGTTCAAAAGCATGCTCGACTCGTGAGTTTAATCACGCACAACATGCCATGTGAAGCCACTCACGACTTCACATCCTAAACCCTACCAATCCTACTAAGTAGGGGCCACATATTCGCACGCGTGTATGATATTTATTAACACATTTCCCAACATAATTCATACCAATCAACATATATAACCATGACTTTCTATAATCTCCAAACATGATTCCACAATTTTTATAATATAACTCATCACTTGCACAAGATTTCCTAAAATCTAGATTTCCCAAATAACCCATCAAGCATCTAAATGACCCAATTAACGCATTCTAATGCATTAGACATTATCAACATGTATTCTAGCATATGTTAACATCACATACATGCCCAATTT
Organism: Flaveria linearis; assembly: GCA_024085815.1. Classification (NCBI taxonomy): domain Eukaryota; kingdom Viridiplantae; phylum Streptophyta; class Magnoliopsida; order Asterales; family Asteraceae; genus Flaveria; species Flaveria linearis. The sequence continues at coordinate 37,006,564 of CM044001.1, read as the reverse complement.
ACAAGATCTAATGATTCACATCAACAAAAATTTTCCCTTTTGGGAAAGTAACACCCAAAAACCAATATATCATTTAATTCAATCATGAATTCATTAATGTTATGCCTAATATAGTTCACAGAAATCATCTAAACATATAAAAATCAACAATTCATCAAAATTCTCAATTCTCATGCACAAAAGTTTCTACTTATAGTAAGGTATGAACAACATATCAATTCCATGTAATTCTCGCATAATCTACGTAAATTAACATCAATACAATACAACTAATATCATATCATCATCAAAACATGCCAATTTCAACTTCATCAATATTAATTGAACTAGAGTTGTTCTTGAATAAAAAACAATGACAAAACTGATGAAACTCATCTTAAATCGTGTAGGCCAAGAATTGAACTTGCTATAATGTTGTAATGATCAAAGCCAAGCAAAATAAAATGTTCTTGAGAGCTTGAAGCCCAAAATCACAAGGAATTGGGTGTGGGGAAGGGGGTTACGGCCTAAGAGGGTCTAATGGGGGCTAGGGTTGGGTTTTACTAATATAAAGTTTAGTAGTTTTTCAAAATTAACCTTTCCTTGATCACCTTTTGTAAAATTTAATATTTTTAACACTTTTAAAATCGTTTTAACTACAAAACACATGAACTGTTATTAATTAACAATAATAACAACAATACACATAGATCATATTTCACACGTTGTCATGTTATGAAGTAAAATTTAAAAATAATATTTAAAATCATGAATCATATAACCACATATTAATAACCAAAATCATTAACTAAGTTATTATTTGTTAACCACAGTTAATGATTATTAGGTCACTAACATTTAGTGACAACTTGTGTGTGCTCACGACACGTGTGTGCAAGAACTCACAGAACTAACGGAGTTTAGTAATAGAAAGATACCAGATGTCACATTATCCCTATGTTGAAAGAATTTTCGTCCAAAAAATTGTTACATGGTTATGTTACATCACTGGTCTACTGCATTGGTACAACAAATCGAGTGAGTTGTAACATCATCCTCATGTTGAAAGAAATTTCATCTCGAAATTTAATCATTACCTTTGTCGGATGTCTTCGTCGTTTCAAACAAATAATGATACTTAAGCTTCATATGATCCTCACGTTCCCACGTGTATTCAAGTCCACGTCTTGAGTTTCAACAAACTTTGACTATGGGTATCTTGCTTTGCTTAAGAATCCTGATTTCACAATCCATCACCTCAACCGGCTCTTAAATAAATCCTAATTGCTCATCTACTTGTACTTGCTCGAGTGGTACAACCAAAGTATCGTCAGATAAGCACTTCTTTAGGTCCGAGACGTGAAAAACATTACGAACTCCACTCAATGAGTAAGGCAGATCTAATCAATAAGCCAGTGGACTCATTTTTTCCAGAATCTCAAATGTTACAATGTATCTCAGATTAAGCTTGCTTCTTTTGCCAAATCGAATCACACCTTTCCACGGTGAGACTTTCAGCAATATTTTGTCTCTGACCTGAAACTCCAAAGGTTTCCTTCAATTGTCAGCGTATCTCTTCTGTCAGTCTCGTGCGGCAGCTACACGATTTGATATCTGCACATCCTTTTCAGTAGTTTCATGCACCAAGTCTGGGCCAGTCAGCTGACTATCACCAACTTCCGCCCAACAAAATGGTGATCTAAACTTTTGCCCACACAACACCTCAAACTGTGCTACCATAATACTAGTGTGATAGCTATTGTTGTAGGAAAACTCCACCAATGGCAGATGAACATTATAACTGCCATAATTCTAATCTGTACAATTAATGTCTCTAGATCTTCAAGGCAAAGACTACCGCACCTAGTTCCTAATCACGGGTGGTGTAGTCCTTTTCATTAACTTTCAGTTGTCTTAAGGTATAGGCTATCACTTTGTCATGTTGCATCATAACAGATACGAGTACTTGGATAGAAGCATCACAGTAAACCACGAAGTCAACACTTCCATCTGGTAATGCTAATATCGGTGCACTACAAAGTTTATGTTTCAACAACTGAAAAGCTGCTTCTTGACTCTCTCCCCATTTATACGTTGTACCTTTATGGGTCACCAGTGAGAGATTGATTGATTTTAGAAAATCCCTCAATGAAACGTCGATAATATCCTTCCAGTCGAAGAAATTATTGTATCTCGCTAGCGTCTTGGGAACCAACCAATTCCTTATCACCTCTAGGATCCGTATGGATTCCATTTTCATTCACAATATGACCCAAGAATTGCACTTCACGAATCCAGAATCGCACTTTGAAAACTTGGTGTATAGATGTTCCTTTTTAATTAGTTCTAAGATTAAACGTTGGTGCTCCTTGTGTTCCTCCTTGGTCCTAGAATAGATCAATATGACATTTATAAACACGATGACAAATTGATCGAGATAGGGTTTGCACACACGATTCATGATATCCATGAACGCTGCTGGTGCATTATTATACCCAAATGGCATGACCAGGAATTCATAATAATCATAACGAGTTTGGAATGCGGTTTTTGAGATGTCTTCCTCTCGAACTCTCAGTTGATGGTAGCCACACCTCAAATCGATATTAGAATATTAGTTTAATCCTTAAAGTTAATCAAACAAATCATCTATGCGAGGCAAGGGGTATCGATTCTTAATGCAACGTTGTTTAATACCCTATAGTCGATGTACATTCGGAATGTGTCATCCTTGTTCTTAACAAAGAGAACAAAGGCTGCCTATAATGATGAACTTGGTCAAATGAATCCTTTATCCAATAGCTCCTGAAGCTGTGCTTATAATTCCTTCAGTTTGTTTGATGCTAACCGATAAGGTGCTCTCGCAATTGGAGATGCTTCGGGAGTCAAATCGATCTGTAAGTCAACTTGACGATGAGGTGGTAATCAAGGCAGATCCTCTGGGAACACCTTTGGAAAATCACGAACTATTGGGATATCCTCTATCTTTTATCCTCTTGTTGCTTGTTAGTCACAAGGGCTAATATGGCTAAGCGACCCTTGCGTAGCCACTTCTACGCTTTGAAAAATAATATGATGCCTATCACTGCACCACTCTTCTTGACCTTAACCGAGAGGATTTCTCCACCCAAGAGAGGAATACGAATGATCTTCTTGTGATAAATGACTTCCGCCTGCTTCTCGAACAACCAATCCATGCCCACGATCACATCGAAACTCCCAAGTGTAATAGGCATAAGATCAATATCAAAAGTATGACCAGCAAGTTCTATCTTGCAACCCTTAAGGATGTGTGTAACATGAACTTGCTTGCCTTCAACTAACTCTATAGTATATTTGGATTCCAATGTAGAAGGCATATCGCTTAAGAGACTACTAAAGTTAGTAGAGATAAAACTTCTATCAGCTCCAATATCAAATAGAACGGTAGCATAATGACCATTAACAGAAAATTTACCAGTTAACAGTACTAGGGTCGTTCAAAGCCTCACCTGTACCCATGACAAAATCTCTTCCCTTGGCTACACCATTGTTGCCACTATTGTTATCACCTTTATCATTGTTGTTATTGTTTCTATTGTTTCCAGTACCATTACCACTCTTCTTCAGTTAAGGACAATTCTCTTATAAAGTCCTTCCTTCCCACATTCAAAGTAACCCTTAGGTGTTTACTGAGTTTGTTGTGCTTTCTTTATCAACTCACCATGGCAATCTTTCACCATGTGTCCTGCTTTTCCATAACGTTGGCATCGAAACTTGTCACTACTAGAAAAACTGCAATAGATGACGCGCATTGCGCGTCATCTTTGGGATTAGATGACACGCAAATGCGTGTCAAGGAAGGGGTAGTCATAAATGATAGATGACGCGCATCCGCGCGTCATCTGTTTATGACGCGCAAAAGATGACGCGCATTTTATGACGTGCAAAAGATGAAGGGCAATGCACGTCAAGGAAGGGGTAGTCATAAATGACTAGATGACGCGCATCCGCGTGTCATCTATGAAATTTTTATTACGTGCAATAGATGACGCGCAATGCACGTCATAAAATTAGCTGCATTTTTTAATTTTTTTTATTTTTAATAAATTTACCTGTTGTTTTCTAAAACAAATTGTCGAATAACATTAAAAGCGAAATCCATTAAATGCCAACAAAGTTTACAAAAGTTGTTAATTAACAACTACAAAGCATAAAACAAGTCCAAAGTCGATCAGTACCAATACTAATACAAGTCCAATAGTACCAATACTAACACAAGTTCAAATATATCATTTCAGGCCTACATATAAATGAAATTTGATACATAGCGCGCCCAATCTTCACTAACTTCATCTAAATCACCATCAGTGTATTCATCTTTACCTTCTCCAACCTAAGACTAAACCAATTTCATCAAATTAAACTTGTCAGTTTTGACCCAAAAACCCCTTTATGTAAAACACTTGTAATTTACTTGACTAGTTTATTAATATCAACTACAAGGCAACAACAATGGTAATTTACTTATAAAAAACTCATACATAGATAGTTATAGAGGCCTGGGTGAGGTTGATTGGGGCAGGGGTGAGGTCGATTGAGGGCAAACTACTTTAGAATACACACAAATTAGCTAATTAAGATCTTAAACTACAACTATTTAAATTAATATACCCAAATTCTCAATGGTGCAACTTGCTCCTTAATTGATTCGAATTTCGGCTGGACAATATCTTTTCCTTTAGGTCTGCAAAACAAACAGATTACAACACCTTAACAATGTCAACAATGCAATGTTCACTTGTATGGTCTACATATTATAACAAACTCAACTTCTGGCTAGGGATGGCAATGGAACGAGTTTGGTTATCCTAGTTTCACAAACAAACAAACAAACAAACAAACAAACAAACAAACAAACCCAGTATATCCAACTCAAGAGCAGGGTCTGGGAGGGGTTGGTGGTGGCGAGTCTTTCACACTTGATTATAACTAAACAAAATCCTCTACCGTCATGTACCCATTACAACATTATCCATCGGGTTCAGGGGTATACCCCTTTATAGTCTTGCATGCTTAAAATTACACGTTGGGATACCCATTAGTCGAATCATCTTAAACTCATCTAATAACCAACTTCAAATATAAAGTATCAACTACCTTTATAACAGCTTTGTAATTATAATTCAAGTTTCTGACAACTTCAATGTGCTATTGCTTATACCTTATAAAGATTATATAATATATTTATAACTCAGTTTTGAAGAAAGTATACGGATTCAGTAATCTGGCAGGTTGCACCTAATAGTATACCCATCACTTACAGTATGTAGCTCAAGTCGTGAGACTGCAAGTCCAATAGTCCAAGTGGCTCCACCAAAGATAATGGCAGTGGTAGCAGCAAATGCTTTGGCAACTAGGATTCAAAAAAGATAAAAGAACGTGAGCATGTCAACCTATACGATGAAAATCAACTTAGGCATTAATTATAAAACTATTTTCATTTAAGTTCTATAACCACAACAAAGTTAATAAAAGTATGAGAAGTCAAAATGCGGGCATTCGATTTTTTATTCCGTTTGTGTATGAACATGAAAAACGATATGTTTGACCTCAAAAGGAAATTTGTATGAGTTGGTAAAGATTAAGCAATAATGAGAATATCAAAGGGAACCTACTTTGTGATAACCCAACGGCTGCAGCCTTTAACTTCTCAGGATTAACTGGGGTATACTTGTCATTACGCAGCTCATTGGCCGTTGAAGCAGAAAATGATCTGCACAATTGATCTGCATAGAAGCAATAAATATCAAATTGTAAAAAAAGACACAATGAATATAGTTCTTCAAATACCAAACATTATTTTAAAAAATCCAAAGGACTCAATACAATAATATTTTTTAATAAGACACCATGGCTTACCTTTATCATTGTCCAGTGCAACAACTTGTCCTATCCCTTCAACTTCTCTCACGTATGACGTATCTAAGAGCTCTTAGTCCCGAAGCTGATTGAGCCTAATAATCCAAGGATAACCTTACATTAACTAGCAAGAAAATTCAAAGTAAGCAAGCTCCACTTCTATCATAATAAAGCCGTTGCATATGAGAAGTAAATAAATAACAATAATTGAGAACCTCAAGAACTCTTGGTGGCTTCAGTCGCCCTTGGCTTCTTCCCTCTATTGGTTTCTCTGGATCATCACCATTTCTACATGGTTCACCCTCGATATTTTTATGCTTTATTCATTTTTTTTGGAAAAAAAAGCTTCATGTTTTCTTTCCGTTTCGAAACAAATGTCCTCAGTACAACAAATGACATGTCTCTATTGTTAACCTGGTATTCATATAAATCTGATGTCACAACTTTTTATAACCATATTTCAAAAAAGAACGACAACTAAATTTATCTTCTTTACTCCTTCAGAAAATTAAAATTCCTAAATGTTAATATTTTTTTGGATACAAAATTCCCCTAATCTTATTAAGATTTATAGGTAACACAAATTCAAAGATGTAGGTGACTAGGTGGTAAAAGACTTCATCTAAACAACATTGAAAAGCAAATCTTGGTATATCCGACGAGTGTTGCTAGTTTTGACTTTGAACATAATGTAAGTCAAACATTTGACTACTTGTCAAATATCTAAAATATCCTTAATAAAGCAATCAAAGGAGTCGAGTACACTCGAATTAGAGCCATTAGTAATAGATAATAGGCAATCTTCACTTAAGAGCATGCCGAAATGAGAAGTACTATAAATTCATGGGGGCATTCAAAGAAGAAAATATTTCAATTTGTGCGAGGCGGGCAAAATAGAGCTGCTAAACCAGGTTCTTCTCTGTCTCCATTTTCATTTCTACTTTTGGGTCTGTTTTGGTTATGCTTTAACAACTAAACAAATCAGGCAACTGTCTAACTCCAAGGCGCATATGCCTCACTTCACCCAAACGCCTAGGCACAAGGCGCACAAGCCTTTGACTACATGGATTTTATGATCATGTTTGACCAGCTAGTAGGAATGTAAGGAGTTCTAATATGAATATCACAACTATAAAACTGAGTTCAACTTTAGTAATCATTTCATTCTATGATAAAAACACTCCCAGTCCATGATATGTAACCCAGCTAAACCATTCCAAATTCTTCCCTAATTCAAGCATACTAAACCGTCATATGTTACTCTAATCTTGCAAATGCAACTAAAAATAAACATAAGATTAAATGGAACAAAAGCACCTAGAGTACTTCACAATAAGAGGTTTGCAAGTAGTTTATGCCATAATGCCAAATGATGCATCCTGTTAATACTTAATACTACCAGCCTATGCAAACCCACACATGGAATCTAAGAATCATACTAACTACATTAACAAACTTTAACCATAAAGAACCACAAGACATCACACCCACAACACATTTTCATCAATCAACATCCCCAATAGCAAAACATGTAACAAATAATAAAAAAGATTGGCCTGTGCTTTATTGTAGAAGACTTCATTCTTCTTGTGCATTAAAATCTCAGCTTCACCCTATCTAATGATGGTGTAATCTTTGAGATCAAAAGGGAGCGGTGTCGTGTTATTAATCTGCTGTTTCACTTCTTCCCCTGTTTTTGTATTCTCAACACTCCCCATTTATCGGACTCTTGTTGTACTTCGCCGGTGATGGTGGTGGTGCGGCAGCCGGAGAAAGGGGACGGTGGTGATTTGACGGTTGCCGGTGGTGGAAATATCAGTAAGATCGTTGGAAAGTATCGCTTTGGGTCCAAACGTGACCTGAGGAAGAGACACATAAGCCCTAAGAGGGTTTATCGCATCACGCGAAGTAGAAGACGCACCATTGCTTTCATCCGACTGAAGAACCCACTTCGACCCCTTTGACAGAGTCGAATCAGACAACGTAGATTGTGCTTCAGAATCTCCGGCAAGATATCGGCTGGGTGAGGTCGATTGAGGGCTGGGTGAGGTCGATTGAGGGCTGGGTGAGGTCGATTGGGGCAGGGGTGAGGTCGATTGAGGGCTGCGGGCTGGCTGGCTGCGGGCGTGTGCGGTCGATGGGTACCGCAGGGGTGCCGGCGAACGATGGGTACCACAGGGGTGCCGGCGAATGATGGGTACCGCAGGGGGCTGGCTGCCGGCGGGCGGTTGAGGGCTGGTTGAGGGCAGTTTGGTGGTCGGTCGGGTGGTGTGAAGGGGCTGGCTGCAGATCGATGGGTGGTAATGAAGCTAGGGCTTTAGAGGGGGGGTTAATTGGAATGAGAGTCGCGCGCGGGTTATGAATAACTTATAAAAATTTTTAAAATATGACACACTAAGATGACACGCAAAAATGCATGTCATCCTTTCTAAGAAAATTTTAAAAGATGACAAATAATTTATGATACGCGTAAATGCGCCTCATCTTTTTTCGCGCGTCATCTATTAACAGTTTTCTAGTAGTGTCACTTTGGATACTTCCCCACTTATCCAACTTGTCCTGAGTTGAGGAAAATTACTGATAAAAGTTACGATTATTGACGAACCTTCTCTGTTGTTTTCTTGTTGCTGCTGCTGGGACTAATTGTTTGACGAGGAGCTCTTGATTCCAGAGTTATCCCACTTACGTTTGTTGTCAGCCACGCTTGCTACCGCACCCCCATTTGGGTAACTTGCCTTGCTCCACCACCTAGTCTATCAGCTTATGAGCTAGCCGGATCGCCTTCTGGATAGTGGTGGGGTTTGAAGCAGTCACCATACTTGGTATTTCAGGTACCAACCCATGCAAGTAGAGCTCGATCCTCTTGATTGCATATTTATCATTCCAGGATAGAGAGTTGCCAACTCGTGAGACCTAGTAGTGTAGGCCTTGATATCAGATCCTTCCATCTTTAACTGCTAGAACTTAGCCTGTAGTTTCTTTAGTTAATCATAAGGAAAATACTCCTCCATCATCATAGCTTTGAACTCATCCCATGGCAAAGCATTGGCCATCACCTGGACCAGCATCTGTACTTGAGCATTCCACCATGAGAGTGCTGAACCCTCTGGTGTTCCAGTGGCATAGTTCACTTGGTCCGCCATCGGACAATTGCATTTCTCGAAACCAATTTGGTCTTCTCAACCTTCTCACCAATCTCACAGCTCTTTCAGCTCAACTATAGGTATGGGGCTTACAATCCATGAATGCTTTGTACGTGCATGCTGGCGCTCCTGAATTTAACAATTTCGAATGTTTAGTCAAACAAATTGATTAATCATCTAACTAAATATTTGCATAATTGATGACCGGGTCATCGTTAGCTCCAAACTGGGTAGCTTGAGCGCTAACCGCTGCTTGCACGTGCTGGTTAGTGAGAGCTGCTAATTCGGCTGGGGTGGTCATGTTCACGGCATCGGCACCACATCCACGACCTCTTCCGCGTCCTCTGCTACGTCTGTCCATTTTTCACTTTACATTCACAAATATAATAATGAGTAACATCCAACGTATTAATCTCATTTAGGTATAGTAAATAATAAGAAACAATGAATTTCATCAACCATAACATTTATAACCAAAACAATAACCCATATTAAATAAATTATAAGTAACTTATAATATATCCAAGCAGTGTCAAAATTTCAAGTTTTTCAGTTGGGTGGGAAACAACCCTTCCCACATAGGTTTTAGAAAAAACACCATGTAGTCCAAATCAAGTGAATAAAGTAAATCGATCTATCACTCAGACCCATCACTGTCCTCCTCCATCTCTTCCGACTCCTCCTAATGTTCTTCCTCTGGCTCTCCCACTGGTTCCTCCTCTCGTACCTCCTAAGGCTCCTCCACTGGGCCCTTCTGAGGATTGAGCTGTTTTCCAACTCATGTATACGTACTATAGCATCATGAAGCTGGTCTCATGTCGCGTTTAGGGTAGCCGTCAACTCAGCAACCTGCCCACGTAGAGGCTGAATCTCTTCTGTCTAACCATCCTAACATCCTTGCATATCAAGCCATGAGTCTTCTATCTCTTCATACACCTTGCTATCGTGCTCGTTTCACACGTCCAATCTTTCAAATTCCTCCTCGACGTCTCTACGCAGTCTATCATGAGAGGCCACCATGGCAGCGATAGCCCTATAAGGGTTAATGGGTAGAGGGAATAAAATAGAATCTCTTCCCATGGTAGGGATCGAAACTGGAACACGCTCCTTTCCGGCATCTTGATCAGTGTGGTACGATACTATGCCCAATTGTCAGGATTAGACATCCCCTGATTAATCATAGGCTCGCCCAGAAGATACGTATCAGGTATAAACAAAGGGGGTCGAGAAACATAACCCATAGATGACGAAGGGATACTAGGAACCTCAGGTTCCTTTCCTGAAACGTGTCGTACAAGGGATGAGGATGATGATGATGCCATACTTCAGTGTACGTGATGTGCATTCCAATTAGTATAAAGTAAGGGGATAAGTAAACTAGTAATTAACTAACTTTGTGTGGTTATAGACTAGTGTGTATGTAACCTAGTTCCCTATAACCAATGGGTCTGATACCATTCTGTCACACCCTCGAAATCCACTTGCGGGGTTTTACCACGAGGCGAGTGAACAAACTAGGATCCAAGTCATTAGTTACTCAGAGCGACTCTATATGTAACATTTAAAACGAACCAGAGTTTAAAACTTTAAAACATAGCTGAAGTGTTTAGTAAATATTTCAAACCCAAATATTAAAATGTAAAATACGCAAAACGCGCTCCCAAACCATTATTTGTACATAAGCATTAAAACCAAATGTAAACCAATAAGTATTCAAAAGCATGCTCAACTCGTGAGTGTTTCTAAAAGCAGCTGCTAGAAACGAGCTTAGAAAAGAATACTAAAAGTGTCAACATGACGTTTGGTAAGTTCAATAGTTTGTAAGTCATCATAAACAAAACCGTTTGTAAAACATAAGCAAGTGTATTGTAATCGATAGCTAGTCTAATTTTATAAGCAATAACCATAGTGATTTGGCGATCGAAGCTGACTGTGTTCATTTGTAAGCCTTCCGTTATGACATTCTAAGTCATGATGCTATTAGTCGTTTAGGACAATATTGCACCCGCTTGACCTCCAGTCGTACGGGTGGGGCGTGTCAGACCCAGTAGTACTACCCAAGATTTCCCGCTAATTTCCTTAATTAATGATTCGAAAGTGTAAGGACTTTCAATGGTATATCACACTATGTTATACCATATGCAAGTTATAACAATAAAGCGTTTAAAAATATAAGTATGCTTTCTCCCCCAAAAGGGAGTGAATAAAGTGGGGCATTAAAATCACCCGGTGCGTAAACAGATAATAATAGAGAAGCTAACTGTGACTGGAAAGACAACTCGTCAAAGGTTACCTATAACACGTGAGTACATAAGTACGTGTAACCAAAAAGTTTAACAATCCTAAGTGCTTAATAAAATCATTGACTTGAGGGCTCTGAAAAAACAAAGACACATTTGACCTAGTTGACCCGTTTGACCCGTTGGGGTGACATGTTAATTGAAATCTTGTTTGATCAAGTATTGTAACTTAGTATTCATGATTATCATATAAGTTATTCATGTATGCCATATTAAATAATCTTAAGTTCTATCAAGATCGTCATGCAACATAGATTATCATACAACACATGACAATCTTACCCAATTATCATGCTCAACATAAATCTAATTACATTGCAACTAACAAATCACACATTTAGTTTAATCTTGCACAACATGCCTTGTGAAGCCACTCATAACTTCACATCCTAAACCCTACCAATCATACTAAGTAGGGGCCACAGATTCACACGCGTGTATGATATTCATTAACATATTTCCCAACATAATTCATACCAATTAGCATACATAACCATGACCTTCTATAATCCCCAAACATGATTCCATAATTTATAATATAACGTATCACTTGCACAATATTTCCTAAAATCCAGATTTCCTAAATAACCCATCAAGCATCCAAATGACCCAATTAACGCATTCTAACGCATTGGACAATATCAACACGCATTTTAGCATGATCTTAACATCACATACATGCCTAATTCACAAGATCCATTGATTCATATCAATAAAGTTTCCCTTTTGGGAAAGTGACACCTAAAAATCAATTATCATCCAATTTAATCATAAATTCATCAATATTATGCCTATTGTAGTTCATAGAAATCATATAAACATGATAAACATCAACAATTCATCAAAATTCCCAATTCTCATGCACAAAAGTTTCTACTTATAGTAAGGTATGAACAACACGTCAATTCCATGCAATTCTCGCATAATCTACGTAAACTAACATCAAATACAAAACAACTAATATCATATCATCATCAAAACATGCCAATTTCGACTTCAATAATGTTAATTGAACTAGGGTAGTTCTTGAATCAATAACAATGATTAAACTTATGAAACTCACCTTAAATCATGTAATAGGCCAAGAATTAAACTTGCTACAATGTTGTAATGATCAAAGCAAAGCAAAATCGAATGTTCTTTAGAGCTTGAAGCCCAAAATCATAAGGAATTGGGTGTGGGGAAGGAGGTTACGACCAAAGAAGGTGTAATGGTGGCTAGGGTTGGGTTTTACTAATATTAAGTTTAGTAGTTTTACAAATTTAACCTCTCCTTGATCACCTCTTGTAAAAATTAATATTTTTAACACTTTTTAAATGGTTTTAACTACAAAACACATGAACTATAATTGATTAACAATAATAATTATATACTTCAATTAACAACAATACACATAGATCATATTTCACAAGTTATCACGTTATAAAGTAAACTTCATAAAGAATATTTAAAATTAATAATCACATAACCACATATTAATAATCAAAATTATTAATTAAGGTATTATTTGTTCACCACAGTTAATTATTATTAGGTCCAACGTTCAACGACAACTAGTGTGTGCTCACAACACGTGTATGCAAGACCTAACGAAACTAACGGAGTTTGGTAATGGAAAATTATTGGATGTCAGGTATTCTGCTTAGCAATTTTGAGCATACCATGTAATTCAGCTACACTCTAAACTCATGCATTCATATTAAAATTCATTACGAACTGGTCGTAAGAACTAGGCAGAGAGTTAAAGCTGAAGTCTGCTGCCATTTCCTCCTTCATAGGATAACCAAGTTTGGCCATTTGGTCGATATGCCCTTTCATTTTAAGCACATGGACACTACCAGGTGAGCGTTCTTGCATTTTGCAGTATATAAGCTACTTAATGGTATCTGTAACACCCCAACCCGACAAGGCTGACGTGTCACTATCACGGTAATCAAAATCCAAAACACAATCCCATTATTAATAACGATTACAAGTCCAAATTCCAAAAAATAAAACAGTAGTCTAAAACCTAATAGAAGAGTCGATTACATCAATTTAAATAAATAAATATCAGTCTTCTTTATCCAGATTTCCACTCATCACTCCCCTCCCGGATGACCTTGATAACCCGAGCTAACAATCATATCATATAATAACTGAACAGAGAGAACACAGGTAGCGAGCCCGTGAACCAATGTGAAATGAAGTATGGGCAGACATACAAACCATTCACCAGAGTCCTAAATGGAGTGGTGTGCAACCATCCCTCAGGAAATACAGGACTAACCTAGGATCGATCCATACACCTCTAAGGAAATAATCATATAACAAGATGGCCAATACAATTTTAGAGTCCTCTTTAGAGACGCCGTGATCTCAGCTCACCACCACGGTTGGTGCCACGTTATCGATGCCGCAATAACGCGTCTTGGTCACCCCCAAGATAGGGAGAGCTCGGGTAACAAATTCAAAAATATAAAGTAGTCTAGCTACATAACATAATCAAAGACACATTATTTAAGTATGACAGGAATCAAAACTAGAGATGAACGGAAATCAAATACGAGACAAGAATCAGGAATCCGTACCTTAGTCAAAGACCAAAGCAAACAAAATCGAGTAATCCTCAAGTTTCACTAGCACCTACATTATCTGTTTATAACCATCTCACGTTACTTTTCAGAACCTTAATTAATTGAACTTACTTGTTGCTTAGCTAACGTTTTGACGGCGCAATATTTGTAATCATTTGAAATAATCATGATCTAAACAATATTAAGTGAAAAAAAACGTTTAGACCAATAATAATATACTAATCTAAACAGTTATTTAAAGTACATTTTATAAGACATAACTCAAAATGATATTTATAAATAATTTGTGAATTTATAAAATATATTTTATCATGATTAATCTATAATTAAAGATAATATAGTGTCAAATAATAATTTAATGATTTTAACTATTATTTAATAACTTTATAAATAACTCAGAATTAACCTTTGTAAATAAATTGTGAATTATAAGATAATATATATATATATATATATATATATATAATTGAAATTATCATGATTATTATTAAAAAATATAACTATTTATAATGTTTTATATAACAAATGTTAAGGTTTTTTTTAAACAATTAAATTTACAGAAAAATGGTTAAATACTTTCATAAAATTAAATTTATAAAACTGATTTTTCTGTAATTTTTAGAATTTTATATATATTTTTTAAGGGCCAAAAGGCCTAAAAAGAAAAGGTGGGGGTACCGGGTGTTAGGACCGTGTACGTACGGAGTACTAACTGATTCTAAGTTAAACCAGATCAAATAGTGCGGAATCCTATTTGATTGGCGATCCAATCAGTGAAAACGTAATCCGGATCAATACTAACGATTAGAAAACGTTAAGAATTGATTAGCAATGACCAGGAACGTTCTGTGAATTTGGAATGGACGAACAGGGTGCTCTGGGTCGACTAGGGTTATGAAAATTTGAAGTCTTACGTTTTTCCACGAATTAAGTGGTATTTATAGGTTACAGATCTCATTCGTGCGACTGAGCCTTGCGACTGGCTCAGTCGTGCGATTGAGTAATACGATTGATTCATTCAAACGCTTGAGTCAGTCTTATGACTCAAACGGGCGATTGACTCAATCTCCTAGTTCAACCGTGCGATTGAACCATTCGCATGGTTCAGTCGTGCGACTGAAAAAGATTCTTAGTCAACACATTCTTGAACCTTTAACGATTCAGAACTGTGTCTCACAACTGTAAACCTATATAACATGGTCATATTATGCGTGTAACAACTAATAATATAATTAGATACAACATTATATAATCAACAACCATATAAAGAAGAGATTCTCATTAGATTGATTGAACATTACAGATGTATTACAAGATAGAAGTCTATTACATTTGAGCTCACTAGACTAGAACTGGGGACATATGTACCAACAAACTCCCCCTTGGACCTAGTTCTATCTAGACCTTTACTTCTTCCTTGAACTCTTCAAACCTTTTTAATCTCTCTTCTTTGGAAACCCCCGCATGGATATTTAGCGCAAAGCATAGACGTATTATGTGCTGAAACTGTAGAGCTTGCACAATATCCTGCGTATCGAAAAACAGTGGTCACTTGTACAGCGTATACACATCAGACGCTGACAAGTTGATAAGCCACATGGGATCGAACACCCTTAAAGCTTCCATTGACCCGTCCTTTTCCAAAACAATGACTACCTCACCCGAGCGCCAGTCATAGTACCACCACTTAAAGTGTGGGGTAAAGTCCTGTGGCATCTCCCTCAGTGGAATTCTGGACATTGTGCGCGGAGGTCGCCACTTCAGGACTATCTTAGGCTGACCAGTGATGGGACTTACCTCAGACCTTCTGAGGTACCTCGTAGCCTGCTGAGGTTTGAAGTTTACCCATCTGGTCCTATATTCCTTCTTCAATGCAGCCTCAAACCAGCCAGACATCTTCTTCGGATCAGCATAAAGAAGCTTTAGGCGTGCCAACTGGTTGAGTTCAAAACCTGGGAGAGTCTTCAGATCATGAGGGAATCTAAAGTACTCGATTCCCCTCTCCCTCTTCACTGCATATACTCCGAGGTCATCAAAATGAGCCCAAGCTATAATCTTCCCTGACACCTTCATATTCTTCTTTACTTTGTATACCTTGGTGTAGGTACTCTGAGTTGCTGTAGTACGTTGTGCTCGTACCTCGGCGAAGCAAGCCGCCCATTCAGCCTTTCGAATGTCAACTTCGGCGTCCGTGGCCTGAGCTTGGCTTGTTGAGGCTTCCGCTCCTTTTTCTTTATCATGGAGTTTATCCAGAATATCACTGTCAAGGTTGTTCACCAGATCAGGAAGCACGTTTCCCTCTTGATCAGTGTATTCTGGATAATGCTGATCTGTGATGTCTTCAATTTCAATTTCTTCAACATCTTTAAGTTCTTCATCATCAGCATCATCAAAAACTGGAGCGTCTTTAACAATTTCGTCTGGATTCAGACGAAACATGTCAGCCAGTTGCTCATCAATGAGGTCGTGAATATTTTCTCCTTCTTCAGGAGTATAACTCGCAGACCTTCTGACGATCCCCTGCAGATCAAGAATCATTGTTAGTTGAGACTTGACCTGTTGGAGGGGAGCAACATCATGTTCGTCTCTCTGAAAGTTAGGATCTGTTTGATTTAAACATGCAACATAATACTTGTTAGTAAATAATCAAACACAGTCATTACATAAGATATAAACATTCATTAAATAATGTAACATAATTTCAAATACAAAAGTCTGTTAACTACATAAACATTACTAACTAAACAGTACTTTTGTCTTGAATTTCCGGAGTTTCTTCAGTTGGAGCAGACGAAGAGGGTCCTTGATCATGTCGGTGTTTAGAACGCCTTTCGCCTGCTACATTATCACTTTGATCTCCGGCAGTTTCTCCTCCTTTACCTTCATCATCTTCCTTCTTCTCATCACCATCATTACTCTCATCACTACCATCATCATCATCGTCATCATCCTCATCATCTTCATCATCATCGTCCTCATCCTCACCATCATCATCATCAGCTTCCCCGATCCTGAGGGGCTCACTCTGAGTGCCTTTTAGCTTAAGCAGCAGAGTTTTGTGAGCCGCCTCTAGCTTTCCCATCCTCTCATCAGTCTCAGCCTCGTGTTGTAACAAGCCTGTGATCTGATCAGTCTGCGAAGTGATCACTTGGGCTTGTGAGGATGTTAACTCCCTCAATCTTTCAATCTCAGCTGCTTGTGATGAACTTTGCTCTTGCAGCTGGAGGATCTGAGCTGTCTTAGCCTTATCAGAGGCTAGCAGCTGGAGCACCATGCTGTTGAGAGCAGCAAGTTGCTCAACCACCGAGACAGGTGGTAGAACTGAGCTCGAAGGGGCAAATGAGGTTTGGGTTTGGTGAGTTGTGGTTGTAGTGGTGGCTGTGGTGTAGATGGGAGGAGATGGGATGGCTGTAGTGGGGGGTACAGTGGTGGTGGTGGGGGAAGATGTGGAAGTTTGAAGTGGAGGTATAGTAGTGGTGGTGGGTTGAGATGTGGTGGATGTGGTGGCAGTGGTGATTGGTGTAGAGACGGAGGTGGTGAATCTAAGCCTCTTGCCCTTCTTACCATGCGGTCTGGCCATGGTTTTCTTCCTCTTCCCTGTAGATACCGGGGCAACAGTCTGTGTACTGGGTGCATCAGGGGAGTATGCGGGATCTAATTCTGTTTGTGTATCCCCCGATGTCCCAGTCTGCCCTACAACAGTCCTCAACCCCTTTTCAGTGGCAACCACCTTACTGCCTTCCCTTCGGTTCAAGCCCTCTTCCTCACTCTCATCCTCGTCGTCATCAGGTGGACGGAAGTGAGGTACAAACCCAGCAGTAGTGTCAGTGTGAGGAGGTGGCTGGGTTGTATGTGTGGAGGTGCTCCCAGATGTAACCGGCCGAGCATCGCCATCATGGCTGTCATCATCATCAGAATCATCTGATGGAATAGCAATCACCTCAGTATCAGAATCACTATCCTCATGACGCCACCTGCGTCTTCCTGGGGCTACATAATCAGCCCGGGCCAGATGCCCAATCAGTCTCTTCATTGCAGGTTTCACTTGCTTTCCTCTGTACACCTTCATCCTTCCCAAGGTGGTGTCATCCATGATCTCAAGAGGTACAGCATCGCTCTTGTCCTTTGGGAGGTCTGGCAGCTTCTCATTGAAGATAAGCTGTAAGAATCTGGGGTACATACAAAACCCCTCCTTCCCTTAGCTTCGAGATTCTCTATCAAGTATGTAAATATCATGTTGGAGAAGCTGAAAGGGTGGTTGAGGACCAATGCAACATATGCATTCTGAATTTGGTCCGATAAGTCATCGAAACCACCCCTCCGCGAAGCAATGCACTTCAGGATGACGTGCGCCAAGTACTTGTACGGGGGACTCAGGTTGCTCTTGTTTAGCACACCTGAAGTGATATCCCCACAGTACCCTATCCTCAAGAAGCATCCACGTACAGTAAGCGGGTGGATCCTGAGTGGGTTAGTCTCATCATCATCAAATCCTAAGACTCTCCTGATGTCAGCAGCACGTATCTCAATCTCCCTACCGAAGATAGAACTTCGTATGCAGTAGGGCTCAACTGATCTGTCCACTGTAGCACCTTCCAAAATGCCTGATGTACTGACTGATACGGTGTACAGGGTGTGGAAATAGCTCTGTAAATCCTAGATCGCCTTAAAAAGTCTATAATTCCTGAAAAGTCTCCTCCATTCCTTGAGGTGGAATCCAAGTTAGCACAGATGTTGTGCTTTGGATTTATAGTCCACCTGTTAGCCATATTCCTGTAACACATAGCAAACACATGTTATAAACGTGTAAAACAGAGTTTGACTAAATCAGAAATCAGTGTAGTTCAATCATGCGATTGAACTAACCGACTGGGTTCAGTCAGTTGGACATATATGAGACTGAACTTCAATCTGGTTGATCATGTATGCGACCGACTTTCATTCGGATGATGAGTCATGCGATTAAGTTGACTAGTGAGTCTGAACCTGCGATTGATTCAATCGACCGAATGAACCCATTCGCATGTTTCATTCGGTCGACTGGATGAATCTTCCCTTTCAATCGTGCGAATCAGATTCATTCTGGAGTCCAGTCGTATGACACAATCA
This sequence comes from Flaveria linearis, assembly GCA_024085815.1. Taxonomy (NCBI): domain Eukaryota; kingdom Viridiplantae; phylum Streptophyta; class Magnoliopsida; order Asterales; family Asteraceae; genus Flaveria; species Flaveria linearis. The sequence continues at coordinate 36,987,556 of CM044001.1, read as the reverse complement.
ACCCATTCGAATTCTTCATTCGTATGATTGAGTGAGTCGCCTTGTTCAATCGTGCGATTGAAGTTCATCAGGGAGACCAGTCGCATCGCAGAAAACTGTTCCATTTCAAACTGATATTTATCATTTTTACGAATTAGACATTAAGATCAGGCTTGTTAGACTCGAAATCATGTACTTAGACTGCTTAAATCATTTGTTTTAACATTTTAAGTGTTTAAGGCAGTCTATTGGTTGATTTGTTACGGTTCAACTTTTAGGGCAAATGCGGACAGATTTCACATCAGATTTGACGTTTTTGATTCATCTTTGTGTCGCATATTACCTGTGCAACAATACAAATGGTCAGAATGAGTATATCACAAGTATTAAAGATCAAATGAAAATTTTGGCAGAGTATCGGTGCGAATCGGGAATATTAGGGCGAATGATGTCTGCGATCGACTAAGGGGGCTATTTATAGCCAGACTTAGTTCAATCGGCCGACTGGACTCATTCGCCTTTCTTATTCGGCCGAATCAAAATCAAGAGATACGATCGAGTCTAATCGCATGATTCATTCGTGCGATTGAATCTGGATCGTACGATTCGCTCAATCGACCAGTTTCATTCGATCAACTCACCTCCATTCGCACGTTTGACCTAATCGGTCACTTTCAATCGTCCGATTGGGCTCATTCGCATGGTCCAATCTTACGATTGAGTTCAATCGTATAGCCCATTCGTATAAGTATACCCATGATGAAGGAGTGCGACTGGGCTATACTTGTGCCATATTAATTATTTCGTTTGCTGACACATAGTCTTCCTTAAACAGTTGATAAACATTATTTGCATTTGATCATCTCAGACATGATCCATTTAACCACCCGATCACCTCAGACGTGATCCATTTATCCACCCGATCACCTCAGACGTGATCCTTTTATCCTTTCAGAAACAATCTGTTTAGATAAACATTAAGCTCATTTAGTGACATTTAGCAGATAACAGTATACACAGTCCGACATGACTCATTATACTAAGAAATAAATAAAATTTAAACTACGAATGAAAAATGAACATCTTTTTGTGATTTTTGTTAGGGCTGGTTGTGTAGCCTATAAGTTTTGACATTATATCAGGAACAGACTCATTTGGAATCAGACAAGCATATACACCATTACTTGGAACATTATGAGTTGATTTCATTTTCATGATTACATATCACAGTTTGTTCTGATCTAAGACTTCCAAGTACTAACTGGGAATCATGTTTGATATGACACGTAACACACTTTGATCATCAACTTTAGTCGGTGCTTTCAAAACGATTGTCAGTATACTTGTCCACTTTAAATTCATACACAGACTTTTGACTTACATTGGTAATGTATTACGTTATATTATTTCAAACAACATTTGTGTATCCCACACTTATATGGTAATCAGCATTCCTTAAAGAACTTTCGAGCGGTCTTTAGGTATTTTTGCAAGAAGAGACTATTCTTAGATCTTTCAAAGAGAAGCCAATCCTCAGGTCAGTGCCATCGCACAGCAGAGAGGCGGCAAACAACAATGAAGTCTAGAATATAGGTTATGCTTATCCACAGGTCAGTGCCATCGCACAGCAGAGAGGCACACAACCTATCTCCTTGTTAGAGCATTTCATATTTTCTTTTGCACATAGCGCACCAACAACCTAAGTTATCAGCTTGATTACGCTAGTATTCATTTTTTCGTGCTTTTGCTCTTTTTGTGGTCATTTGCACACCTTTGGTGGCATTTATTTGCTCGTTATCCCTTATCGGAAGAACTGATTGTGTTAACCAGTGATAAGATGGGAACCCACAGTTGATTGAACCTTTTAGTTTAGATTAAGTTTACCAATGAAGTCTACTTGTCTACTATGTTGAATCTACTGACACATCATATGATGAACTAGCACCTCCCTAGATCAACTTTCTCCGTGTAATTACAGTAACAATCAAACGTACTATCATTTTCCCATTTTGTTAGACTTAGTCTTCTCTGATGTTTTACATTTTCAGTAAATTAATTAACATATTTGATTTCAAACTCATTTTGCTGTTCCAAATAACTCGATGCCTGTGTACTATCATCTTTCATTTAGTCGAGTCACATTTCCTGCTTTATTGTCTTTGCCTTTTCAGCTTTACTCACCTTCCCCCATTTTTTTTAAGTAAATGCATACTGAAATAAATCTCCCCCTAAAATTCTAAAACAAAAAATCTTTTGTGTTTTTGGATTTTATACGACATGGGAATTAAAAAAATAAAAAAAAAATGAAGGAAAAAGAAAATAAACGAATAGACACGAGTCGGACTATGTATCACTTCTTCAGCAATCACATCACTTTTCTTTTTAACGCCGTTGACCTCTAGCAGATATAAAAATCTTGGTTTATCAAACGGTTTGGTGTAAAGGTCAGCGCGCTGAAAATCCGTGTTAATTTTAATCACATCAATTAATTGTTTTTCATAGCAATCGCGTATGAAATGATATTTAATCCCGATGTGTTTTGTTTTGGGTGTTGAACAGGATTTTTAGTGACGGCTATGGCAGCAGAATTATCAACATAAATAGGAGTGTTAGAAAATTTCAAACCGTAGTCACGCATTTGCTGTTGAATCCAGATGATCTGAGAGCAGCAACTCGCAGCAGCAACATATCAGCTTCACAGGTTGATAGAGCAACCGAGGTCTGCTTTTTGCATTGCCACGTGACTAACCGTCTTCCAAAGAACTGACACCCTGCGAATGGGTTCAGTCGTACGATTGAGATAATCGTGCGACTGGGTCGGCTGTAAACACGATTTTTGAACACTTTGACCTAGAACGCAAGTATGTGCACCCTAGACGGCTGAAACACGAAAAATACTGATTTTTCAGAACACCCACACGTAAAGACTCGATTTTTAGCAAAAAGATTGGATCTTTTCGCGTAAAAACATAGACTTTTTCACAAAAACAATTGAATCAACGAAGAATCAAGAACCTGGCTCTGATACCACTTGTTAGGACCGTGTACGTACGGAGTACTAACTGATTCTAAGTTAAACCAGATCAAATAGTGCGGAATCCTATTTGATTGGCGATCCAATCAGTGAAAACGTAATCCAGATCAATACTAACGATTAGAAAACGTTAAGAATTGATTAGCAATGACCAGGAACGTTCTGTGAAGTTGGAATGGACGAACAGGGTGCTCTGGGTCGACTAGGGTTATGAAAATTGAAATCTTACGTTTTTCCACGAATTAAGTGGTATTTATAAGTTACAGATCTCATTCGTGCGACTGAGCCTTGTGACTGGCTCAGTCGTGCGATTGAGTAATACGATTGATTCATTCGAACGCTTGAGTCAGTCTTATGACTCAAACGGGTGATTGATTCAATCTCCTAGTTCAACCGTGCGATTGAACCATTCGCATGGTTCAGTCGTGCGACTGAAAAAGATTCTTAGTCAACACATTCTTGAACCTTTAACGATTCAGAACTGTGTCTCACAACTGTAAACCTATATAACATGGTCATATTATGCGTGTACAACTAATAATATAATTAGATACAACATTATATAATCAACAACCATATAAAGAAGAGATTCTCATTAGATTGATTGAACATTACAGATGTATTACAAGATAGAAGTCTATTACATTTGAGCTCACTAGACTAGAACTGGGGACATATGTACCAACACCGGGTTCGAACCCGGGACCTCCAGTGTCTCACGATGTGTGTAACCGGTGAACCAAAGGCCGCAGCCGCGGTAGACTTCAGCTCTAATTTCTTTTAAACAAGGTTACAAACGATCCCAAACCCATATGAGCCCTAGAACCGATTTCAATCCAATTGACAGCCGAATCATTGTTGTTAACCCCGAAGATCATGGGGCTTTTATTCCCCATGCTTAAACGATTCTAGAGATATGTTTAATTACCCGAATAAAGATAAAAAAGTCAAACACCTCGATGATCAAGCCCGGTCAACGTGGATTCTGATTTTGGATCAAATGATGATCATAATTCAATTAACTTCGTGTGGAGCTTTGCTAAACGTGCATGAAGCGAAGCCCGCAATCAATTCGAGGTTTCGAGGTCTGGAAGATGGTGTTCGACCCAGTTGCAGGTCGATAATGAAGATGGTGATTGATAGGGTGTTTGGGTGTGTTTTAAGAGCAATTGAAACTGGGGGATCGATTAGTGACAGATATACAATCGTTCGTGCGTGTTTAATTGAATTATTTTAAGTGTTTAGTGCGATTTTGGCGTGTAAAGTGGCCGAAAATCACGCGGATGGAATCGTGGGTCGAAGGTGGGTGGAGAAGAAAGTGGGTGTTTAAGGATTTTACACTTCTGGTCCCTCAACTTTAAGTCTCTTTCAGTTTATGCAGAAACTTTAAATTTATAGTTTATAGAATGACAATTAGATCCCCTTGAATTTAATTAAGTTTTTTTCTTATTAATTTTATAACCTATTACTATCTTGTTGTTGTTGTTATTATTATTATTATTATTATTATTATTATTATTATTATTATTATTATTATTACTATTATGGGTATTATAATTCTACCCCCTTAAAACAATTTCGTCCACGAAATTGCTAGGCACAGATCGAACAAAGATATGACAAAACGTACACGGAGTACTTAAAAATATCAACAAGTGAACAAAATTACTCATAATTATTCAATTGCTGAAACAGAATCGATCCAATAGACGAAATCATATAAGAGATGACTAATGTGATGTCCGAGAAACAGATAACTGATAATCTCATAACTGATAGCAGAAACATATAAAATGATAATAACTAAGAGATAAGTAGATACGGATATTGAGAACGGATTGCATCTTCTATCTCCCATGTAGCTTCGCATTCAGAATGGTTTTTCCATAATACCTTAACAAAAGGAATAGTTCACCGCGTGAAGTGGATGATAATTGTACCCCCTCAAAAGAGATACATAGAAGACATTATGCACCTGTGACAGTTGAGGTGGTAAAGCCAAACGGTAGGAGACTTCACCAACTCTCTCTAAAATCTCAAATGGCCTATGAATCTAGGGCTGAGCTTTCCTTTGATGCCAAAACGACGTACGCCTCTGCAAGGTGAAACTCTTAAAAATACTTTCTCACCAACCTTAAACTCCAAAGGTCGACGGTGTCGATCCACATAACTTTTCTGTCTACTTTGAGCTTCCTTTAACTTTTCTCTAGCAATAGCAACTTTTTCATTCGTGATCTGAACTAACTCGGGTCCTTCAATGACTCTTTCACCGACCTCTTCCCAACAAATAGGTGCCCTACATTTACGACCATACAATAATTTGAAAGGTGTAATGCCAATGATAGCTTGCCAACTATTGTTGTAAGCAAACTCGACCAAACACAAGTACTCATCCCAGTTCCTATTCCACTCCAAGGCACAAGCTCGAAGCATGTCCTCAAGTGTCTGAATAGTACGCTCCGACTGACCGTCAGTCTGAGGATGAAACGCCGTACTAAACCTCAACTTAGTACCCCATGCAGCTTGCAACCCCTTCCAAAAGCGAGAAGTGAACCTCGGGTCTCGATCAGACATGATAGAGACCGGAGTGCCATGAAGTCTGATAATCTCTTGTGTAAATACTTCAGATAGTTTGCTGACCGAAAATCCTTGTTGAATTGGAAGAAAATGAGCCGACTTTGACAATCTGTCGACTACAACCCATATTGCATCATTCTTCTTGAATGTTCTTGGTAACCCTGTCACAAAATCCATGGAAATATCATCCCATTTCCATACAGGAATATGTAGTGGCTGAAGCAAACCACTAGCTCTCTGATGCTCAATCTTGACCTGCTGACAAGTAAGACAACGGCTAACATACTTAGCCACATCTTCTTTCATTCCATTCCACCAAAGGTTCTGCCGAAGATCCCGATACATCTTAGTAGATCCAGGATGAATAGAGAATGACGAACTATGTGCTTCGACTAATAAAGTTTCTCGAAGAGTCCAATCATTTGGCACACACAACCTCTTACCACACCAAATTACTCCATGCTCATCTACTCTGAATTCTGATTGTTTACCATTCTCCACATTCTGTAAGATTGCCCAGAGTTCACCATCGTCTTTCTGTGCGTTCTTAATCCGGGATATTAAGTCCGACTTAATCTGAAGTCTAGCGAGATATCCGTCGCTCTTGCTAATATGTAGGCGAATACCCAATTTATCAAGATCGGTAATGTTCTGAGGCTGTAGCTGTAGGGAGGCTACTGTTCCTGAGCTCTTCCTGCTAAGAGCATCAGCTACCACATTGGCCTTTCCCGGATGATACTGAATATTGGCATCATAATCTTTTAACAACTCTAACCATCTTCTCTGCCTCATGTTTAGTTCCTTTTGTGTGAAGATATATTTCAAGCTCCTGTGATCAGTAAAAATATCACAAGTCTCTCCGTAAAGATAGTGACGCCATATTTTCAATGCGAAAATAACAGCAGCGAGTTCAAGATCATACGTAGGATAATTAACCTCGTAAGGTTTCAACTGCCGTGAAGTATAAGCAATGACCTTACCATGCTGCATTAGCACACATCCAAGTCCCTTTTTAGAGGCATCGCTGTAAATCTGATATCCACCCGTGCCCGATGGAAGTGTGAGAACCGGAGCAGACACCAATATTTTCTTGAGCTCTTCAAAACTTTTCTCTCGTTCATCATTCCAAGAGTACTTAACCCCTTTCCTTAACAGTTGCGTAAGGGGTAAAGCTATAACAGAAAAACCTTTGACAAATCTGCGGTAGTAACCATCAAGGCCAAGGAAACTCCGGACTTCTGTGGCTGAAGTTGGTCTTGGCCATTTAGTGATTGCCTCTATCTTCATTGGATCCATCATAATACCATCTGCAGAGACCACATGACCCAGAAAGGCTACTTGACTCAACTAGAATTCACACTTTGAAAGCTTAGCATAAAGCTTCTTTTTACGCAAAGTTTCAAGCACGATACGAAGATGGTCTTCATGTTCCTCCTTACTCTTAGAATAGATAAGAATGTCATCTATGAAAATGATGACGAACTTATCCAAATAGTCACGGAAAACTCGGTTCATTAGGTCCATGAAAATAGCGGGGGCATTCGTTAACCCGAACGGCATAACCAAAAATTTGTAGTGGCCATATCGCGTACGGAAAGCAGATTTTGGAACGTTAGAATCTTTAATCTTCAATTGATGATACCCGGACCTCAAATTAATTTTAGAGAAACACTTCGCGCCCTGAAGCTGATCAAATAAGTCATCGATACGAGGTAGAGGGTAACGATTTCGAATAGTGATCTTATTTAATTCCGGTAGTCAATACAAAGCCTCATAGTTCCATCTTTCTTCTTTAAAAATAAAACCGGTGCGCCCCATGGCGAGACACTTGGTCTAATAAATCCAAGATCTAATAACTCCTGTAATTGCTCCTTCAGTTCCTTGAGTTCAAGTGGTGCCATACGGTATGGTGCCTTGGAAATCGGCTCAGCACCAGGAATAAGATCAATAGTGAATTCCACCTCGCGATCTGGTGGAAGTCCAGGTAACTCCTTAGGAAAGACATCAAGAAAGTCACAAATAATCGGATAATCAGAAATATTAGGCTCCTCAGAAGATAAAATTTTAACTGAAGCAAGGAATCCTGCACAGCCGTGCAGTAGGGATTTGCGAGCCTTAAGTGCTGAAATTATTTGAAGAGTTTTTCGAGGTTTAGTCCCTTGATAAATGAGTTCAGGATGATGGGGATCTCCAAACATAATGCGACGAGTCTGACACTCAATTGTGACATGATGCCGAGTTAACCAGTCCATTCCTAAGATAACATCAAAATCTTCCATTTGCATGGGCAACAGATCTGCTGTAAGAATGAGCGATTCAACTCGGATCGGACAATCCTCATACACATGAGAGATTGTAATAGAGTTTCCCATAGGAGTCATAATATTCAAAGTATTTTCTAACAATGTTGGGCTCATCGCTAGATGTTAAGAAAAGATTGAGAAACTATGGAGCGTGTTGCTCCGGTATCGAATAAGACTTGAACATCACGAGTGCCTAACATGAGAGTACCAGAAACAGTTCTAAAGAATTTATGATGCCATGATACACTTAGTAAGTAGATAACAAGCATAATTTGAATTGTAAGAATCTTAGGTTATTCACATACGATAGGTTCACATGTGTGTGAAGTATCAAGAGTCATACCTGGTGTGTTTTCTGCATCCTTTGCGTTCAAGGCAAACACTCGTCCGCCATTAGTAGGTTGTTTAGTATTATTTCCAGCCTTTCCTTTATTATCAGAATATGGACAGTCTTTCAGTAAATGGCCGGTCTTTCCACATCTGAAACAGGCTCCTGAAGCTCGACGACAAATACCAAAATGACATTTCCCACATGTAGTGCATACCGGGGCTTGCTCTTGGCCTTGGTTCTCGGCAGGTTTAGGATTCTGCTGTTTTTGTTTCCATTGATTTCCTTGGCGGTTATTATTTTTGTTGAATTTGGCTTTCCGATCACCTGTGCAGGATCGGTCTGGGTCATTCAACCAGTGTTTTTTCTCTCAAACTCACCTTGAACAACACTCAGAAAGAGTCTAACAAGAGTTGATCACAATATATCAAGTAACAAATGATAATGAACACAGGAAGTAAATTTTCAAGGTACTTTTATATATTGATTCTCAACTCAAAGGGTTACAAAGACTCTTACAAGCTCAAGCTCTAGCTCAAATCTATCTCTCTACCTAATGAGTTACAAAGAGAATACATATATAATACTACCTACAGCCAGATATACTTTGATACCAGCTGGAAACCTCTAACCAAACATCTATACTACAAGACTATAGGTTAAGGTATCTCAGACATTTTATCTAAGATCTGGTAGTCAGGACATGTCCCTGACTTACCTTTTGTCACCAACTAAAGTTGGTAACATGTACTATCATAAAAAGGTGAACAGTAGAATAAAGTATGGTCAACAACATGACTCTTTAGGAAGAAGCCATGCTGTATCAGAGGTCTGCAGTGGATTGTCAGAGACCATACTTATGTCTACTGGTCATAGCAATGTCTTCCGAAGTATAAATTGCTTCGGAAGAGTAACTTCTTCCGAAGCCACTTATACTTCGGAAGACTGCTTCTTCCGAAGCTTGGAGTCTTCTTTTTCTTCGGAAGTAAACTTGTCTTCAGCTCTTTCTTCAGACTTTGTCTTCAGAAGTATTCTTCAGACTTTGTCTTCAGCTCTTTCTTCAGACTTTGTCTTCGGAAGTATTCTTCAGACTTGTCTTCAGCTCTTTCTTCAGACTTTGTCTTCGGAAGTATTCTTCAGACTTCATCTTCAAAAGATAGTCTTCAGCTCTTTCTTCAGACTTTGTCTTCGGAAGATAGTCTTCAGCTCTTTCTTCAGACTTTGTCTTCGGAAGATAGTCTTCAGCTCTTTCTTCAGACTTTGGAAGATCTCATACTTAGCTTCGGAAGCCTTTGAATGTAGCACCAAAAGTGACTATGTGAAGTGGTTTGGTTGCACCAGCCTTATAATGATCCAACAAACTCCCCCTAGGCTGATGCTACCAAAACTTCACTTCTCTCTTCTTCTCAAAACTTTCAGCACTAAAGAGAGTAGATATTTATCTGTGTCCTTGTTCTTCCCTGATGTGGTGCTGAGAAGTTTGTACAAATCCTTGGTAGACAGAACATCCAGTCTGTCACCTTGGATTATGTGTACCCTTTCTTGTGGCCCTCTGAAAAGAGTTAGTTGATGGGAACTATAGTCATATTCCCATCTAACTATAGGATCCAAGTCGGACCCTCCACCATCTGTAGAAAGGCTGCGCCTTTAGTGGTAGATCTTTCCTTTTCTTCCTGTCTTCTCAACTTCAACTCTTCATTGATCTTTGCCCTTACAGTTAGCTCAGCCAAGTGAATACTGCTGAGACGACTCCTAATGACAGCAATAATCTTAGAGTTGAAGGGATTGGAGAATGGCTTCTCTGCCAGCTCAGCAATGTCAAATCTACTGAGATGCAGTAGAGAAGTGGCATTGAGCCGGTTGATTTCACCATTCTCTCTTTCCACAACAAAGTTGTGAGAAGATTCATCGAACCTCCACTGGATTATACCTTTCCTAGGCACAGGAGACTGACTAGGAATCCTGTCCTCCTTTCTTGTATCCAGTAGAGTCGCCGGTTTCTATCTAAGTCTCTTCTCTTCAGCATTTAGGGAATCAGAGTTGAGACCTAGAAGTCTTGCAGCCTAGCCCAAAGTTCCTCTAGGCAAACCAAGGAATTGATCTAATGTGAGGGAACTTGAAGAGTCATCAACATAGGTGAGGTTGATGAGATCTTTCTCATAGGAGATGTTGCTCAGGGTTGTGCAGTTGTTGAGCTTCGTCTTGATTTCCTTAAACTCTTCAAGAGAGAGATGATGAGAAGGCTGAAGGGATGATCCTGGTTTCTGTTGGGTAGGTTTGGGTTTAGTGGTTCTGGGTTGTGTTTTGGGTTTAAGGATGGGAAGTTTAGGTGGTTGTGGTGATGAAGTAGGTATGGGTAGAGTTGTAGGTTCAGGGGTGAAGGTTTCGTCTAGGGGCTCAGTTTTGATGGGAAATGGGATTGGTTCTTCTGGTGTAGGTTGTGGTTGAGTGATTGGGGTGAAGATCATTCCCTGTCCCCTTCTGTACATCTCCTTCCTTTTTCCTATACGGATGTCAGCCTTATTTTGCTGACAATCCGTTGGAGTGTCCTTTCGGACATAGGTCCCACCTGCCTGCCAGAGAAGCCGTGAGCCCGGAGATAGTCTTTCATCTAGGCTTTGTCACTGAGCTTCTTAGTGGCAGTGACCCTCTCTACCTCTTCCCTCCGCTTCTTCTCTTTCATCTTCTCCCTTGCAGCCTTCTTCCTCTCTTTCCCATTTGATCCTACTCTTTGTTATGGAGCAACAGGATCATATCATCATCATGTGGAGAAAGTTCACTAAGACTGAAGCCTCTTGAGACTAGGAACTTAATCCTAGCTTCTCTCAGCTGCAAGGCGGCTTTCCTTTGTTCTTCTTCTTCCCTCTCCAAGGCCAACCTGGCTTTTTCTTCTTGTCTTAGCCTGGTTGTCCTCTCCAAAGTCACTAACTCCTCTAGTGGTAGCAGGAGTACTTCCTCATTGGTAGCTCCTAAGTTGATGAGCTGATCAATGAGTGCTGTCCTTCTCTTATTTTTGATTTTCTCCTGATTGGCTGCAGCTGCCTTTGAACTAGCAGTTAGCAGCTTCTCAGCAGGAAATCTACCTTTCTTCTTTAGCTTCTCAATCCTTTCCTCTTCCTGAAGCTCTTCCGCAGTCATTTTCCTTTTGCCTTTGTCTTTAGCAGAGCTTGACTGTGGTGGTTCTTGGATAGAGGGCTCGGATTAAGAGAGAGGTTCAGCTGGTGTTTGGGATGGAGGTATATCAGAAATGTCCTCCCTGCTCAACTCAAATGCTATTTCAGCAATGACATCTGTAATGATCAGTTCCTTGGACATCTTGAACAAACCTTCCGTAGCTTCCATCTCAGCTTCGGAAGACTTATCTTGTTCTTTCTAGGCTTCAACTTTAGCTTCGGAAGTTTCAGCCTGAGCTTCGGAAGAAGTGGCTGATGCAAGTTCTGTCCCAACTGTTTTAGTTGCTGGGCCATCAGTCCCCATTTCCCCTTCGAAGTTAATCTTAGGTTCCATGTGGACCTTAGGTTAACCAACTTCTTCCACAGTGGTAGAAGGTGCAGTCAGCCTTTGAAGCTCTTCAGCCCAAAGTATATCAGTGTGATGTCAGGGTTGGGCTGTTCTAAGGAGGATCTCAATACAAACTTTGTGAAAAGTCTGTAGAGATCATAAAGCATCTGTGAGTCAATCTTTAGAATTGATTGAGATGACTCAGGTAGGGTAATGATTTGTGAAGTAGCAGACTGGATCAGTGGTTCCTCCGGTGTTTGTCTCTGAGCTTTCTCCCCCTTTTTGGTAGCATCATCTTGAGAGCTAGATGAGCTAGAGGAAGAAGTCAATAAGACATGAATAGGTACATGCCTAACAGACCTCTTCGTCTGTTTCTCAGCTAGTTTAGCCTTGAGATTGTCAATCTCAAGTTGCTGAGTGGCTGTCCTTGTCTCTAAGATCCTCACCTGAGATTCAAGGCTTGAGACCTTAGAGATCAAGTACTGAAGAGTGAGTTGCATACTTCCCTCATCTTCATGTGAAGAATCACAGGGAGATGAGATAACATACCTAGTATGTTCAGTCTCACATCCAGATGTGGCTTCTTGGCACCCTGGATACCTTTGCTCAAAGTCATCTCTTTCAGAGATGTCAATGGGCAAAGTTGCCGTAGACTCAGTCTGATTGATGTTACCACTGTCCTGAGAGCTCAATGAGAGACTCTGAGTAGTGGCAGCTAAGTCTACATGAGTCCCCTCCACATCAGTGGGACTCACCTCAGTTGGCTTCTGATGGGGGCTGGAGATAAGGGATCTCTCTTGGCTCTGTTGATCTTTGAGAGGGTGTTGAAAGTCAACTTCATAGCCGTGGAGAGATGTTATCTCTTTATCAGTTTGGATTAAAAGGTCAATGAAGGATATAGAGGTTAAACCTACTGACCCGGGACCTAGATCAATGTCTACAGGCATTGAGCCTCTTGTGGGGCTGTCCCTTGTTGGCTGCACAGGGGAGTGTAGATACTCACCCTGTGGGCTAAAGGCTTGGGTGTCGGGCTCTTGGGTTTGAGACTGAGGAGGCTCAAAACCCAAATTGAGGTCAATGGTGAAGGATGGTGTGACCTCGGACTGAGTGGGAGCCCATGTTTCCACTCTAGTCCTTTTGGATTAAACTGGAGGAGCTTGTTCAATCAAAGTAGATTGAACAAGGGTTCGTTTGGGGCGTCTCTGATATGTAATTTGATGGGTGGAGAAGGTATTGGGACATTTGTGGTGAGGGTTGCTGGTGTGGGTTCATCACCTGTGGGGTCAACAGGGATGTCACCAGGAGCTATGCGTTCAATCATCTGTGGAGGTAAAGGAGTATACCATCCAGTAAAGTTGATGGACACCTTCTTCAAAGTTTTGAAGATGGTAGGACGCACTTGAGGAACAGTTAGAGCAGCTTCACAGACAAGCTTGCTCTGTTCCAACTCGCAGTTGATGATGTGTTGAATGTATCGGGGCTACATAAAGAATGTGTCCCTTCTAAGATTCCCAATTAAATTGGTCAACATAAACCTTGAGTAGTTGAAGCGCAGACCTCTCACCATCCCATGAACTAGACATTCTAGTTCGTATGGGATTTGATCCCATCCCCCAGACTTGTTGGATAAGCAGTGCAGAACAATGTGCAGCAGAAACTTCCAATGATATAAGAAGTTGAACTTGTAGACGGTTGACCTGCTCACATCTCCACCATATCCCATGAGGATGTAGGTGTCATCCAAGTCTTCTTTGGGAAACTCAGTAGGAGCTCCATCATCATGAAGTTCGAGATGCTCCCTGATGAGTTGTTCACTAATGATCAACTCCTGTCCATAAAATCCAAGTCTTCTTTAGGACACGAACCCCATTTAGGATTTTAGCTTGACCGTTACTCCAGAATTCGGTTATGTGGTTGGAGTAAACGGTGGGGTTAATAGTAAGCGCCGTGAGGTAGGTTGATTCAGACAGAAAGGTGTTGATTTGAGTGAAGTCAGCATCTTTGATGAATCAAGTAATACGACCTGGTTGTGCTGAGGGTTTAGTGCCATTGTAAGAAAAAGTAAGCTTGAATTTGGGTGAGTTTCAGGATTAACAGTGAAGGAGATGTTTAGGGCAGTAAGTCGGTAAAAGAAGATGAAATTGAACAGTCTGGATTATTTAAATGGGAAGAATTGCGGTAATGGTAGTAGGGCGGCTGTTTGCGGTTATGAAATGACAGTGGCGGTAAGGGATAAATTTAAATAATCAGTCATCATCAACAAAATCTTTACCTTTACAGAGTGGGGCCCAAAGATATATTTGTTACACAGTAAAAGCTCCTTTTCCGAGTATAAAACGTTTCCAAAGGTAATTTGTCTTCCGAAGCCAATTCTTTCTTCCGAAGCAAAACATTGCTTCCGAAGGTAAGAACTGCTTTCCGAATGAAGAGTTTTATAAGCTTCGGAAGTAGATCTGATATGAAATCAATCGCTTCTTCGAGACTAAAACTTCTTCCGAGAAGAAAATTTCCATGGATGAATTTGACTTCGGAAGATATTAAAGAATATCTTCCGAGAGTTAATTCCTCCTCGGAAGAAATTTACACTGGGAATATTTCAAGGAGATCTTTTGTAACGGGGCTTAAATTGTATTGACACAAGACTTAACACATTAAAAACTTTTCAAAAGAGGTTGCTTAATCAATGTTTATCATCCCAATAGCTTATATGAGATATTTAAATCTTTGTTCATCAAAAGCTTTTGTGAACAAATCAGCATATTGTTCATTTGAGTCAACTTTGATTAACTTTATCAGATCTTTTTCATGAATATCTCTAATGAAATGATACCTGATATCAATGTGCTTTGTCTTGGAGTGATTCACTGGATTTTCAGTAATGGAGATAGCACTGTTGTTGTTCAATATGGATAGGAGTAGTCATGAGGTTGAATCCATAGTCTAACATCTGATTTTGAATCCATAGCAGTTGAGCACAGCAGCTAGCAGCAGCAATATATTCAGCTTCAGCAGTTGATGTAGAGACATAGGATTGTTTCTTGCATTGCCATGAGATAATCCTTCCACCAAGAAATTGACATCCTCCTGATGTTGATTTCTTGTCAATATTGCAGCCACCATAGTCACTGTCTTGGCTGGCTTATAGTCCTTCATCTCAAATCGTTCTAAGATGTCATTGACATACTTGGATTGATTGATGAAGAATCCTTCCTTCAATTGCTTCACCTGAATTCCTAGGAAAAAGTCCATTTTCCCATGGAACTCATCTCAAATTTCTGCTTCATAGTGCTCTCAAAGTCCTTACACATTTGGTCATTTGAAGAACCAAATATGATGTCATCAACATAGACTTGAACGAGCAAAATGTCTTCTCCAGTCTTCCTGATGAAGAGAGTCTTATCAATGGTACCTCTGGTGTAGCCATTCTTTAGGAGAAACTGAGACAATGTCTCATACCACAACCTAGGTGCTTGGTGTAGCCCATATAGAGCTTTATCTAGTTTGCACACATAGTTGGGGTGCTGTGGGTCTTCAAATCCTGGTGGTTAGCATACATAGATTTCCCTATCTATATCCCCATATAGGAAAGCACACTTGACATCAAGTTGGTAGATAGTGAAGTTCTTAGATGCAGCATAAGCAAGGAAGATCCTAACTGCCTCAAGTCTTGCAACTGGTGCAAAGACATCAGTATAATCGATTCCTTCCTCTTGGGTGTATCCTTGAACTACTAATCTTGCCTTGTTCTTGATAATCAAGCCTCTATCATCTTTCTTGTTTCTGAATACCCATTTAGTGCCTATGGGTACTTGACCAGAAGGTAGTGGGCATAGATTCCAGACCTTTTGTCTTCTGAATTGAAGCAGCTCCTCCTGCATCGATTCAACCCAACTACTATCTTTCAAGGCATCTTCCACCTTCTTGGGTTCCATTTGAGATAAGAAGCATGAGTACAAGCAGACATTCCCATGATGAGTTTGCCCTCTTGTTCTCACACCTTCAGAGACATTCCCTATGATGTTTTCAGTTGGATGAGTGTTATGAATCCTAAGACGAGGAATCACTTCCAGTTGCAGAGATAGGTCCAGGTTAGACATATTCTGATCAGGAACTAGATCACTCTGTCCAGCTGCTGTTTTAAAGTCATTTAATGAGGACTGATTGAATGACTAAGAAACATCATCAATGGTTGTCCGTGAAGTAGTATTAACAGTTGCTTGTTCCTTCAGAATACTGCTTCTTTCAACCTGGTGTTGTAATGGATCACCTGAGGAGCTGTGAGGTTCATCAAGTGATTCACTTGTTAAAGCTTCATTATTCCTTGAGATAGCTACACTATCAGATCTGTGAATGGTTGAAGCTTGTTGTCTATCAGCTCTTGGAGAATTTGGAAGAGGTCTGGGTAGCTCAAACAGTTGATTAGCATCATCATCAGCATTACCTTGAGCACATGTTCCATCTGAAACATTCTCACAAGATGGTTTAGAATAGTTTAGAAATAATTCTAAGTCAAAAATATAATCAGGTCCATTCCTCCTAACACAAGGAGTGTGCTCATTTACAACTATATGGATGACTCCTCAAATTGTTGATTCTTAATGTTGTATACCCTATAGGTTTTGGAGCTAGAAGAGTATCCAACAAAGATAGCATCATCTGACTTCTCAGCAAACTTTGCTAAGTTGTCTTTTGTGTTAAGTATGGTACACCTGTAGCCAAAGGACCTTAGAAAGCCAATGAACGGTGGCCTCTTGTTCCATAACTCATAAGGGGTTTTTCCATGGGGCTTAACTACAATAACCTGTTCTGCACATAGCATGTAGTGCTAACTGCCTCTGCCCAGAATGTTAGAGGTAGTTTTGAATCAGCTAACATGGTTCGAGCAGCCTCAATAAGTGTCATGTTCCTCCTCTCAGCAACACCATTTTGTTGAGGAGTTCTGGGAGCACTATATTGTCTGGCAATCCCTTTTGAGTCACAGAATGAGTCAAGAACAAAGTTCTTAAACTTAGTCCCTTGATCACTTCTAATGATCTTAACCTTGTGATCAATTTGATTTTCTATTTTAAGAATAAAAGATTTTAACGTTTCAGCAGTTTCATCTTTACTTCTTAAAAGAATACCCATGTAAATCTTGTAAAATCATCAACAATCACAAGGCAGTATGATTTCCTTCCAATGCTCATTATACTTGTGGGACCAAAGAGATCCATGTGCAATAAGTGTAATGGAGTAGTGATAAAATTAACACATTTGGACTTATGAGATGTCCTGTGTTGTTTCCCTTTCAGGCATGCAACACAGTTATCTTTGCAGAAAAATTCCTTTTTAGGCAAACCATGTACCAAGTTATTTTTAGCCAATTTATTCATTGTCTTAAAATTTATATGACACATACGTTTATGCCATAGTTTTGACTCATCACTATCAGCTTTGGAAAGAAAGCTTGATACTTCACCCATAGGAGAAGCGTTGTTCATATCTAGCTGTAAATATCCCCTTTCCTGGGAGAACTAAGAAGCACCAATTCTGGAGGAATTGTCATCCCTGGTTTGAGGATAATGCACTCATGTTCTGTGAAAAGCATTTAATGCTTCTGATCACAGAACTGAGAAACACTTAACAGATTGTGTTCAAGCTGTTTGACAAAGTGAACTTTGTCAATGTTTATTCTGCCATTGGATATATTTCCTCTGCCTGAAATATATCCTCCGGTCTCACCTCCAAATTGGGCAGACCCTCCATCATAGTTCTGGAATTGTTGAAGGAGAGATATGTTCTTTGTCATGTGCCTGGAGCATCCACTATCTACAATCCAGACATAGGAGCACCGATCCGAACGTAGGGGTCTCCCATTTTACTTATCCAAGCTTCCCGGCGGGCCATTTTCTGCATCGGTGGATGAAGAATCGAACAGTAGGGCTTCTAGATCCAAGGCATGTTGTCAATACCAATATTACACGATTTTTCCCCTGGCCGACGCTCCCCGCTTGAAGAAACTAACCCAGAAAATCCCGATGAGGACTAGAAATTGCTGAATCAACTTTGGTGACCGTGAAGTCACCGGATGAATGAGATGGTTAGTTTTGTTTGGAAGCCCAAGCCTTGCTGGTCTTGGGCTCTTCCAAAGATAATAACATAATTGAACCAAAAGATATGCATTGGGGTTCAGTAGAGGTCGTAGAAGAAGAGGTTTGGGTTGCAGCATCTTCCTTGATCTTCCAGTCCATCCCTTGGTTGATCTTTGAGGATGAGCTTGTTGAAGCTTTTTAGCATGGTCTTCTTTCGAAGCTTCTTTCTTTTCGGAAGAAGCCTTCACCACCTTTTCTTCCGAAGCAGTCTTCTTCTGGGATGGTTTCAAGGGAGCTTTCTTGTTCTTCCGAACCTTAGAAGCTTTGGCTTCCGAGACTAACTTTCCCTTTTTTATCATTTGGACCATTTGAAATGGTCCAAATGAGAAACCTTCTCTGACTCCTTCTTTTCTAACATTATTTGCATAATGTGTGCTTACTGGATTGTAGTAACAATCTTTAGCCATGTGGTTGTGCAGACCACACATTATGCATGCAATGTTAGTCTTTTGGGAATTTGCAGGTTGCTGTTTCTTTGATTTCTTCTCTTCATCAGCAACTTTCCCTTTCAACTTCTGATCCTTTGGTAGGACATGATTGCTGGTATTACACTCCTTTCCTAAATCAGAAGTACCTACCAATTGGAATCTAGCAGAGATGAAGACACCCTTTTGCTTTGGGTCAATCTTCAGCTTGGACTCTGCAACCTTCTTGGCAGTCCTTCTAGCAGTTTAGCTCTGCTTCTTCTTGCCTTGGTTGTTAGGATTTGGTCTTCACAGGTGGAGATGAGTGTATCTTCCTGTTTCTCCCTGTGGTGGCCACTATTTTTGCCTCATCCTTTAATTCTAATGAAGAAGGGTCAACAGTTGGAACCTCTTGCTCCTCAGTACCATATCTTGGTAGTCTAATAGACTCATAAGAGTGTGGTGGAGATATTTCATTGGTTCCCAACCCTTCTTGTTTTGATAAAACATTTGGAATGAGAGGATGATGCAAGAATAACTTGGAAGTTTTGCTCAGCAACAGCTTGCTTCCTGGCCTGAGCCTCAGCAGTGACAAGCGGGCTTGTGCTTCAGACAGCTTGGATATCAGATCTTTGATTTGAGTCTTGTAATTGGTTTGTTCATGTTTTAAAAGAGACACAGTTTTCTCTAACTCCTCAATTTTCTTTTGATAGTCAGATTCAGCTCTTTTAAAGTCAGATTTTAAGATATTTAAAGACTCAACATCAGATCTGTGACAACCCGAGTTTTTCAGTTAATACTATCTATACTAACTTTCTCCACTTATTACGAATTAATCCATTTTACTATTATTTAATAATAATAATAATAATAATAATAATAATAATAATAATAATAATAATAATGGTTTGTAAAAATAAATTGGAATTAAAAAGTTTAGGGGGTTAAAATGTGATATATAAAACTTGTTTTAAAAACTTCTGACATAAAATGATAACTACTTAAACCACAGGGACCAAAGGTGTAAATTGTTTAAAACCCAACCCCATTCCCACCGTCGACCACCTCACCGCCGGTCACCTCTCCGGCCAACTCCGGCGACCCCCCAAGACCTAAAACGAACGCGGTTTTGAACAAATTAAAGTTCCCGACACAATCTCGTGGTGGAATCGAACATGGGTCACCTTTCAATTTAAAATGTGATAGTGCGATTACCACAAACCCGACCATCCCCAATTTCGGCCAAACAACCGGGCCACGATCGCACTACACTACATAATAATCAAAATTTATCCCGCACTAACCAATGTTTAATCGATTATAAGCTTCCACTAAATTCAATTCGGTATAAATCAAGCTCAAACACCACCATCAATCATCCTCATTACCCACGACCTGCAACATAGTTGAATCCTACTTTCTGAGTTCTATTTCATGAAATTAACATAGGGCATTTCATCCTTAGAGCCATTAGAAACCTTCTGTGGAAGTAATTTGATTTTCATCAACATTTGAACACCCATCAATCACTCGTCAGTCGTGACCTGTTCTTCGTAGCATTCATCATCAAATCGACACCTTTCGGGTAATTAAACACATTATCATACATGAAATTACATGGGGAATCAAAGCCCCATGTTTATTTCTGTGATTACTGTCAAATTGGGTTTCAATTTTGGATTCAAACGGTTTAGGGTTCTTCAGTTTGAGGATTCACTGGAGTTTGTGTTTAAAGGGTTTAAAACCCGAGTGTTACCGCGGCCACGGCCCTTGGTTCACCGGATACACACGCACAATACACACTGGAGGTCCCGGGTTCGAACTCGGGCACCCCCAATATTTTTTTTAAAGGATTTTTCAACCTTTTAAAAATACAGAAAAATTTTTAAAATTTATAAAATCATTTTTGTAAACATTGTTTATTTTTAAATCGTCACATAATTTTCTGCAATTTTTTTCTCTAAATTTTAATATTTATAAAACATTATAAAACAAGTTATTTTTGGATATTTCCGTGTAAAATGGACTTTAAATTATGGTTTAAATAATAAATTATTATTGGTCCAAATGATACTTTTAATTATAGTATAATCCTGTTATTAAAATAATTATAGAAATTATTTATACTTTACCCGTTCTTATAAATACTTCAATTACGTGAAATTAATTAAATGAAATAACATCTTTCATGGAATTAAAATATAAGAGATTCTATTATTAAAATTTTACTTATAAACCCCAAATTCATATTGAAACCCTAGTTCGCGTTTAATCGTTAAACTTAATATTAACCTAAATCTAAAAATTATAAATACATGTTTAGGTACCTCGTGAAGGAGTTTATTGGAACATCAATTATTATCCTATTCAATCATCTTATATACATACTTATATGCTAAGTGAGTTTACAGCCCCACTTTTACTGTATACTATTTTGGGGGAGAGAAACATGCTGTTTTTATAAACGTTACATTACATTGGATTTTTGTGATACTGCATATACATGATACTATGTTTGTATACTTTGCCCTTCGGACCGTTAATACGCAAGTAGCGAGGTGATTGTTAGTAGTACTACTGGGATTGACATACCCCGCCCGGGGCTAGTCGCGCTAGCTGGTCAAACGGGTGAACGGTTATCCTGTTTTACTGTGTTGTGGTGGGGAATCCACAGCCGGGGCCTACTTTATTATTTGATTACATGTCAGCTCGGTCGTGACTTCGTACACATAGTGATCATTATGGATTAGCTACCCATTATATGCTTTGATTACAAAATCCGGGAATTTCATTACTGATACTTACTGTTTTCTGATAAACCTGTGAACTCACCAGTCTTGTACTGACTTTTGCATGTTTTCTCTCAGGACCATGATGTGGCACGATTAGAAGCACATCATCCACTGCATGTCATTCCACGTTCATCACAAACTGTTTTTAAGATTTAATTTCCTGTACTTAACAAA
Organism: Flaveria linearis; assembly: GCA_024085815.1. Classification (NCBI taxonomy): domain Eukaryota; kingdom Viridiplantae; phylum Streptophyta; class Magnoliopsida; order Asterales; family Asteraceae; genus Flaveria; species Flaveria linearis. The sequence continues at coordinate 36,966,333 of CM044001.1, read as the reverse complement.
AATTGGATTGGACGCGTGTTTGCGTGTTCCGAAACTGTTGTTAAATGTTTTCCCGTTTTCGCTTCCGCAATACTTAAATATATTTGGTTTGTTTCATTAAAATTAAGCAACTTATATGGTTTGTAATTATCGAGTCGTTTGGTGTAACTGATGCTTATCTGAGATCCTGGTTATGTCACACGCCTAACGATAAAACCCCGTACGTGGAAATTGAGGGTGTGACAAATTGGTATCAGAGCATTAGTTATAGCGAACTAAAATGAACTTTGCATCTCATTTGCATTGCATTTTAGACTATAGCTGGATTTGCATTAGTTACACACACATAAATTATTAAGCTGTGCTACTTAATTTACTTGCCTGAAAACTTTTGCTTTAACATATCCCTGTGAGCTTACGACTACAGGGATGGTGACTCCGAGTTGCTGTGAGTCACGGGAAGGGTCAGTTACGAATTTCCTGAACTTTTGGTTACCTGAAAATTTTTGCTTTAACATAACCCTGTGACACATAGACACCTGTATTCTGGATTTCCTAGCAAAGGCCTTCGGGCTAAGGCAAGCATATCGTATAAATCTCATTGTGAGACCAGTTATGCTTACCTAGGGATTTCTGCGATGAGTGATAAACTATGGTCAATACACAGGTCTCTAAGGCAAATGGGTCAAATTACCTTGGCGTGTCAACGATTCCTAAACTTTACTGATCCTTTCGTATACTTTGATTGATCTACCCCGATATAATACATACATATTTGGTACTTCTATCATTGATGACCACTGTACTTGACAAGATATGTTAGCCTGATAGGAGGAACCAGGGATGATCATGCAAAGCAAATTACCATTACGGGTGCACACGTAATTGTAATTTGTCGTGCATGCTAAGTCCGGTGAATTTGGTCGGGTAGTAACATTGTAGTCGGTATAAGTCATCGTCTCTATACCATGAGCAAGAAAATTTCAATTTTCATGGAACATGACTATTGATGTGAAAACTATCCTTCAAATTCTACTTGTATGAACGCTCACTCCCACCTCGAATTCGGATGAAATTCAAATCATGACGTGTGTCTTAATCCCTCGGATTCGAACTGATCCTCTAGTTTGTCTGTTACTTTAAATTCTTGGACTTCTTTTCCTTTTCATTCCAAGACAAAGAAGTTATTTTCATGCGACTGATAGCTATAAATTCTGATATCTGGTTGGATATTTACTTATTTATGTATGTGGTAATTTAAAGAATGTCTGGAAGAGGACGTGGACGCGCGAGAGGTAACATCTTCATGACGCCTGCACAGTTGGCGGCGATAATCAACCAGAGTGTTACCGCAGCATTGGCAAGCCAACAACCTCCACAACGAAATCCCATTGGACAACCAGCTTGCACCTACAAGTCCTATATGGACTGCAAACCTAATCCATTCAGGGGAACTGAGGGAGCAGTGGGACTGCTCCGTTGGTTCGAAAAGCTGGAGTCGGTGTTTGAAATCTATGACTGCCCTGCCGAGTGTAGGGTGAAATATGCTGCTGGTACCATGGATGGTGCCGCACTGCGCTGGTGGAATACGCAAGTCCAGATGTTGGGTGTTGAAGCTGCAAACGCCATGACTTGGGAAGGATTCAAGAGGTTGCTGAAAGAGGAATACTGTTCCAGAGATGAAGTGCAGAAACTAGAAACTGAATTCTGGAATTTAAAAATGGTGGGTTCCGAGGTTGAAGCCTACACGACTCGTTCCCACGAGTTGGCTACCTTATTGTCACACCCCGACCGATGGCGGAATCATCGAGGCGGACGAATGTGAATCAATTGTTCATAGCACAAGGTAATAAATACGTTGAAATAACATTTAATAGTCATTTATTTATGAATAATGCCAGTCAAGTCACACATTACAACGCAATTAAAATAAAAAAAAACATGAAATATAATATTGTCTTCTTTATTTTTGACTAGGTCCCATCCTATATGAGCAGAGAGAATTCCACTAAATAGCATTTCCTGAAATCATGCAAAAAAGTAATGAGTCAGCTAACACATTAGCCGGTGAGTAATCATTGGTTTAAATACACATAAATAGGTTGATTAAATATCTTAAAAACAATTCAGTTCACATGACAATGTCAGACTAAAGTGCAACAGTGAATCATAACAGAAAAACCCAACACAATCAACCCTAATGACTGAATTGACTCGGTCCTCAGACGGAGCCTTATAGAATGAATGATTTCCGGTTTCAATCACCACGCATCTAAACAAATGGGGTGGGTTTGTCAAACCAATAGATCTATCATTGTTACCGTGGTTGTGTGAATTAATGATCATGTTATCAAGTTTGTCTAATTATGAACACGTAATTGCAAGTAATAACATATCATGTATTGAATTGAATTTAGAATGAAATAGAATAAAATTGAATAAGTATGATTGAATATTGAATCACATGATTTTCCCAAATAATAAAACATGAAAAATGGGCAATGAATACTCACATGATAATAATTAGCGTTTTGGAATTAATAGAATGCTAGACTTGATACCAAAGGAAGCTCCTCGGTGTTCAACCTAAAGTTTGGTATCTTGTGATTAGAATAATAATGTGCGAAGATCTAAATATGGATTAGGGTCCCAATTGGGATTTGAGGGTTTTTAATAATTAGTTACAAAAATATTAAAAATAGTGTAGGTTGAATATAATAGTAGGTCGTTATGAATTTGAATATTACTTAAGTATTTAATTTTTAATAATTGATTAAGTAATAATTGGGCAGTAAAGTGTAAAAGAAATAATCGATTTTAATAATTAAGTAAAAAAATATCTTGTCCAAATAATCAATTGAATAATTTGTTATTTAGATGATTTATGAAAATATTGGTATGAAACGATTTGAAACAATTTAGGTTTGGCTTGAAATGATTTTTGTAAAATATAAAACTTATAAATAAGTTTCGTTAGACATTTAATCTCTTAAAATTTAATAAGAAAATGGGATTATAAATTTTACAATTTTCTAAGATTAATATAGAATTTCTAGAAAAATTTTACTTAACAAAATAGTTTATATTAATATTATAATTTAATAATAATTCCTGAAATAATAAAAAGAGCATTTTAAAAATATATGTGGGTGTCCAGGGTCGAACCTGGGTCGCCCCTGTGTATGCAATGTGTGTTTCCATTGGGCCAAAGCCCTGAATTTGTTTCAATTTGGTTTTTAATTAAGAAGAACGTTAGTTTAACAAATCCCCCAAATCCATAGAACCCTAGATCCAAAACGTTCCAAATTGATCTTGAAAACTTGATCAATAGCCAAATTAAACTTAGGGCTTTTGATTAGCATCCAAAAACGAGTGTAATAATGTATCTAATTACCTGGTTTGAGCTAGAATCGATGGTTTAAAAGCTTAAACGAGTTGCGACGGGTGGTAGTCGATTGGAGTTGATATTGTTGACTAAAATCGAATTAATTGCACAGAAAGCTTCTATTGGACCAGATGATCAAAAGCCCTCAAGCAATTTCTGTTGAGGTTGCCTCGAAGGTGTAGTTCGATTAGTTGCAGGTCGCGGGTGGTGAATGGAGGTCGAAATCGATGGAGATATGATGTATAACCAAATTGGGTGTACAGAAACTTTGGAAAGGTCGATTAGAACGATTTCCCTCTGTTATGAAGGTTCAATTTCATCTGTTTCATGATGAACGCGTTTGAGTTGGCATCGGTTATAATCGATTGAATTTGATTTAGTTTGTACGTTATTAGTTCAAATTGATTGGATAGTTATAACCGCAATGATGTTTAGTACGTTTCGAGTTGATTAGATGAATCAATTTACTGGATTTTGAGTTGAAACGGATTTGGGTTTGATGGATTCTCGGTTTTGAGATAGAACTTGATATAATTGTACTAATTTCGAATTGAAACCGATGACAAGTTCGAAATAGATGAGTAAGAGTTAAGAAGCTGTTTAATTGCAAAATTTTCGGGTGATTTGAGGGAGAGGTGGTCGCCGGAAGGTGGTCGGCCGACGAAGGGGAAACAGGGGGGGTTGGGTTGGTTTGAAAAGTTTACACCTTTGGTCCCTGCATTTAGAGTGGTTGCTATTTTATGATGACCTATTGAATTAAGTTTTAACAATTACAAAATTTGCCCCAAACTTGTTAAACCCATTTATAACTAAATTTGTCTTTTAAAACTTTAAAAAGTTTGTAAATAAAAAGAAATAATTTAAAATTAAATCTAATTCTCATTACATCTTATAGACTTTTATAAATTTATATGTTTTGTAAAAACTTGATATATAATTATTCTTTCCATGTTAAAATTCATAAATGACAATTATTTGAAAATTTGTAACACGTTACTTTATGAATTATAAAATTATTATAACTTGTTTAAATGGTTTAAATAAATGACATTCTAAATAAAGCCATTTATAATATTGATTAAACTATACCGAGTTACATTTAATTCATTTGAAATTAATACCCTTAGAAAAACGGGTTCGGGTTACAATTTGAAAAAGGGTCGGATGTTACACTTATGTCCCACTATGGTCAACCCGGCTTACAAACGAGTTGAAAGGTACATCAACGGGCTGGTACCAGAAATACAGAGCATGGTCACCATTGCTAGACCAGCTACCATTCAGGAAGCTGTCCAACTAGCCCACAAGCTGACTGACCAGGCTGTCACTCAAGGTAAACTGCCCCCGCGTGGTGCTGCATCTGGTTCCAACGATAACAAGAGGAAATGGGAATTATCTGCTAGCGGGAAGCAATTCTCATCCTCTACTCATCAACCCCAACACAAGAAGTTCAACCCGTCCCAATCTTCCCGTAACATGGGGAACTCGGGTGGCTATCCTGGAGATCTTCCGAAGTGCAATAAATGTAACTTTCATCATACTGGACAATGCACAAGGAACACTTGTGAGAGGTGTGGAAAGTTTGGGCATGCTGCCAAGGATTGCAGGGTAAACCTCTCGGGAAAGGCACCACAGCAGCAGCAGCAACACTATAAACGTACTGGGTGTTATGAATGCGGTCAACCCGGTCACTTTAAAAGGGAATGTCCAAAGCTAAAAGGGAATGGAAATAGTGGTGCTACTAAAAAGCCTAAAGACAACAACAATAGTGATGGCGGTGGCAGAGGCAGAGTCTTCATCATGGGCTCGGGTGAGGCTCGAAACGACCCTACTGTAGTATCTGGTAGATTCTCTATTAATGGGTGTTATGCCTCTATTTTATTTGACTTCGGTGCTGATAAAAGTTCTGTATCTATGAAATTTAGCAAACTACTAGGAATGACACCTACTAACCTGATTTCTGAGTACACCATAGAAATAGCCGATGGTAGGACAATAACAGCAACCCAGGTGTTTAGAAACTGTAAGCTAGGCTTATTTGGACACACTTTCCGCATAGACCTTGTTCCTGTCACACTCGGTAGCTTCGATGTAGTGGTCGGAATGGATTGGTTATCCAAGAACAGTGCTGAGATCATGTGCAGGGAGAAGCTGATCAAGTTAACCATTTCGGACGATGAAATTCTTAAAGTAGAAGGTGATAAGGTGGGCGTGGTGGTTGGCATCATATCATATTTGAAGGCTCAGAAATGTCTTAGGAAAGGACACCTTGCCTTGTTGGCACTTGTTACTGAAATGAAGACGGATGAAAGGCGGATCGAAGATATACCCGTTGTGAGAGACTTTCCTGAAGTATTTCCTGAAGACCTACCTGGCCTTCCTCCACACAGACAGGTGGAATTCCAGATTGAATTAGCACCTGGAGCAGCTCCGATCGCTCGGGCGCCATACCGTCTGGCACCGAACGAACTACAAGAGCTGTCTAAGCAATTGAAAGAATTGTTAGACAAGGGATTCATACGTCCCAGCTCTTCACCTTGGGGAGCTCCAGTGCTTTTCGTTAAAAAGAAAGATGGAACCTTCAGGATGTGTATTGACTACCGCAAACTGAACAAGGTGACAATCAAGAATAGGTATCCACTTCCACGCATTGATGACTTGTTCGACCAATTGCAAGGATCTAGCTACTATTCTAAGATTGACTTGAGATCAGGTTATCATCAGTTGAGGGTTCGAGAGGAAGACATCTCCAAGACTGCATTCCGGACTCGCTATGGGCACTACGAGTTCACTGTAATGCCTTTTGGGCTGACCAATGCCCCAGCAGTTTTCATGGACCTCATGAACCATGTCTGCAAACCTTATTTGGATAAGTTTGTCATTGTCTTCATTGATGACATACTGATCTACTCACGTAATAAGGAAGATCATGAGGGACATTTGAGGACCATACTGGAATTGCTGAGAGATGAACAGCTTTACGCGAAGTTCTCAAAATGCGACTTCTGGATGCGTGAAGTGCAATTCCTTGGGCACGTGGTGAATGAAAAGGGTATACATGTTGATCCTTCAAAGATTAAAGCAATCAAGGATTGGCCGGCACCAAAGACACCTACTGAGGTGCGACAATTCCTTGGTTTGGCTGGCTATTACCGGAGGTTCATTGAAGGATTTTCAAAATTGGCGCAACCTTTGACTACCCTAACTCATAAGGGAACAATTTACAAGTGGGGCAGCAAAGAGGAAACAGCATTTCAGATGCTTAAAGACAAACTCTGCAGCGTACCAATCCTAGCCTTACCAGAAGGAACTGATGACTTTGTTGTTTACTGTGATGCATCCGTCCAGGGTTTGGGGTGTGTATTGATGCAACGTGACAAAGTCATAGCTTATGCATCTAGACAGCTCAAGGTGCATGAGAAGAACTACACAACGTATGATCTGGAACTGGGAGCTGTAGTGTTTGCCTTGAAGATCTGGAGGCACTACTTATATGGAACCAGGTACACGATATATACAGATCATAAGAGCCTCCAGCACATATATGATCAGAAGGAACTGAATATGCGGTAACGACGATGGTTAGAATTACTCAATGATTATGACTGTGCGATCAAGTACCATCCGGGTAAGGCTAATGTGGTAGCCGATGCCCTTAGTTGTAAGGAAACCCTAAAGCCTCGTCGGGTGCGCGCATTACAAATGACTATCCACTCTGACTTACCAGTGCAAATCAAAGTTGCTCAATCTGAGGCCTTGAAGATGGAGAATCTAAAAGCAGAATCCGTGCGAGGCATGGAGAAACAGTTGGAGATTAAAGCTGATGGAATCCGTTATTTTATGAAACGGATCTGGGTACCACAGTACTGGAATTTGCGAGAGCTGATAATGGATGAAGCTCATAAATCACGTTACTCGATCCATCCAGGTTCAGACAAGATGTATCAGGACCTGAAAGAATTTTATTGGTGGCCGAAAATGAATGCAGAGATAGCCACATACGTAAGTAGATGCCTAACTTGTTCCAAGGTTAAGGTGGAATACCAGAAACCATCCGGTTTACTCCAACAACCAGAAATTCCAGTGTGGAAATGGGAGCAGATCTCAATGGACTTCATCACGAAGTTACCTAGGACTCCCAGCGGATGCGATACCATTTGGGTTATAGTAGATCGCTTAACGAAATCCGCACACTTTCTGGCAATCTGTGAGACTGATCGAATGGAGAAGATGACACGTATCTATTAAGGGAAATAGTCTCTCGGCATGGCGTGCCGATATCTATCATTTCTGATCGTGACGCTCGGTTCACTTCTCACTTCTGGCAATCATTACAACGATCATTGGGAACGCGGCTGGATTTGAGTACTGCGTATCACCCGCAAACTGATGGTCAAAGCGAGCGTACGATCCAGACATTGGAAGATATGTTGCGAGCCTGTGTGATCGATTTTGGCAGCAGTTGGGAAACTCATTTACCATTGGTTGAGTTCTCCTATAATAACAGTTATCACACCTCGATCAAGGCAGCTCCATTTGAGGCACTGTATGGACGTAAGTGCCGATCTCCTATCTATTAGGCAGAAGTAGGAGAAAGCCAACTTACAGGACCTGAACTTGTGCACGAAACGACTGAGAAGATCGTGCAAATTCGTAACCGTATGGCAGCAGCACGTGATCGACAAAAGAGTTACGTCGACAAGCGTCGTAAGCCATTGGAGTTTCAGATTGGTGACAAGGTACTGTTGAAAGTCTCACCTTGGAAGGGTGTAATACGCTTTGGAAAACGGGGGAAACTAAACCCTAGGTACGTGTAACATTCGACCCATTCCGACTTGTAACCCGAACCCGTTATTATTAATCAATGGAATTCTTTTTTTATTTATTTCGTTGTGTGCATTAATATTATCATTTAACCCGAATTAAACTCATACGGTTTAGGAATATAATTTATTATTATAAAATAATAATAATATTAATGATAATGAAATCATTATTCAAAACTTTAAAGTTTTGGGGTTGAAAGTGTAACAATTCAAAACTTATTTTATGAAACTTTAACTCAAAATAGCAAACAACATAAACCCAGGGGGTAAAGTGTAATTCCTTTTTTTAAACCAACCCCACCCGTCGACCACCACCCATCTCCGGCCACTCTCTCCGGCCGCCCACCGGCGAGTCTCAACGCCCCAAATCACGTGTTTTCACCCAAAACGAACACCCCCGTCAATCTCGCGATCAAGATTCGAACCTCTGACCCCCTTTCCATTTGAAAATCGAACTCGTTTACGCGGTTTAAGTCAAACCCGATTGCCCCATTTAACATCGAATCAAACACAAATAGAAACTCGACTAATTGATGAAATCAGCCAACCTGGAACGCGTAAACATAACTCTAACCATAATCAAAACATCAATTTGGCAGAAACCTCGTTCAATCACATCAAGAAATCGACCAAACCTTCGACAAATAAATCGAAGTCGTTCACAGGGTCTAACACCAAATTACCTCCTTATAATAGAGGGCAAACATCAGAAATCGCACACACAAACTCTCTGCAACTTTAATTTGATCAAGCACGCTCATACACCTCGATTCAAGATTGGATTCAATCGCGACCTGCTCGAACTCGACCCCATCGATCTCTGCATCATTACGGGTAAATCCACACACACACACACTCGGTTCTACATGGGGAATAAAAGCCCCATGGTTAATTCGATCGACAATATCGAATCAAGCTTCAATTGAACCGATTTCGAATTAGGGTTCATGTGGGAAATTGGGGAAAAGTCCAATGAAAAGTTTTAAGAATTAAAAGGGATCTTTTGTCAAGAAAAGGGCCTTAGCCCAACCGGTTAACACTCGACGCCCATGTAGCAGGGACCCGGGTTCGACCCCGTGCACCCGCACTCTTTTTTTTGTGTCTCTTTTATTGTTTTAATTATTTTAAAATTCTCATTTTATTTGGTTTATTTATTTTAAAACTCAGAAAGTATAAATTTTTCTGAAATTATTTACAAACCATTTCTGAAATTAATTATAAAAATAATATATGAGTAAATAGCCACAATATTTATAAAGAACCCAAAACGTGTTTGTAAATTTTAAAGTTTATAAACTATTGTTTCTTTTCTTTTATCAAACATAAAACACTTCAAATTGTCCAAAAACTAACAATTATTTTTCCAATTAAATATTCACTCGATCAATAATTATTTATTAAGTAATACTTATTATTTCCATTCTTTAATATTTCAACTTTAAAATCGATATGTTATAAAAACCACTAAAAGTCGATCTAAATCTTCCCAAACCATTTTTATTTTTGGCACTAAAATAATTAAATATTTTAATTAATTATCATAAATTAATAATAAAATTAGTTATTTGTTTCTTTCCCACAATTTAACAATAAATCAAACGGTTACATGTATTGATACGTTTATATCTATTTAATTCTTAACATAATCACTTTCGATAATTTCGTTTATTTGTTTCAAGACATTCAAACTAAATAAGTTATTTCATTCAAATACCCATTCCCAATGGAAACCCTAATCCATTCCCAATTCTCATATTATTATTATTTTAACTCGAAACACCATTCCTTATGTTACTCCTAAGAAAAATTCGTTGGTGCCTAATCTATCGCGTTCAAATTCTAATCTCATCAATCAAGTGAGTATTCATTGCCCATTTTTATGTGTTTATATTTTGGGGAAATCATGTGACACTATAATCGAACATTGTTATCACATTTATTTCATTTATAAATTCAATTTGTTACGTGCTATGTCTTTGCTTGTAATAATGTATTCATAATTAGATAAATTGAATGATAACACAATTAGTAACTCATACAACAACGGTAACGATGATAGATCTATTGGTTTGACAACCCACCCCATTTGAATATTCGAGTGGTGATTGAAACCGGATTCACATATTCTATCATGACTTCCTCTGCGGATCAAGTCAGTTTAGTCAATTGGATTAATTGTGTTGATTTGTCGTTTATGCTACATTATTATACTATAAGTCTTGACATTGCCATGAGAATTGAATTATTCAATCATTTGATCAACCTATATATATGTATATCAAAACTGTGATTACTCACCGGCTAATTCATAGCTGACTCATTACTTTTCACATGATTTCAGGTTAAGCAAGTTAGTGGACTTCTACATGCTCATCTAGGACCCGGACTTAGTCAAAATAAAAGACAATTATTATTATGCTATTTGGATTTATTGTTTAAATTGTATTGGCAATCTTTAACGAAAGTGACGTTTAATGTTATTTCGGTTTATTTAGTTCCATGTGCTATGAACAATCGATTCCCATTAGTCCGCCCCGATGATTCCGCCGTCGATTGGGGTGTGACAGATTGGTATCAGAGCCATGGTTATAGGGAATTAGGTTATTAGAAACAGAATGACCTAAACTATAACTAAGACCTTACTTACGAGTCCGCTCGTACTTAGATGAAATTCTAATGCCTTACACTCTCCTAGGTTAGGTGCCTTACATGGATATCCTTCTACTTTTGATTATGACTAATACGCATCCAAATCCCCAAAGCATATACTAAGGCATTGTGTGCCTAAATCTCATGATTTCCAAAAATTTCAAATTTCAAATCTTAAATTGATACTTATGGTTTCCAAAATCTCGTCAAAGTCTGAGTCCCACCACTGAACACATGCAATGCTGGAAGAGTGGGATGCCTGTATCTCAGGGTGTTCTGTCTAGGCAAGGTACTCATATAAATCCAAATCAACCGATGGATCCGTTTACCTTACCTGAGAACCCTTGGGGTGAGTGTCCACTTATAGGTACGCATGTCTTCAACAAAGTTGTGGTTGACCTAATACTTTGGTTAGTCAACGTGCTCGCTTTGATTTACGAATCAAACGATTACACTCGGAATATCTCATTGTTATTATGCCAAATTCCCGATTGTCATTTTCATATTGTATAGCTCATATTACCCAATTCTCATAAAATTTCTTAATGATCTTTCAGAATGTCTTCTCGTCAAATCCGTTCACGGTCTAGAAACTCCGGCCGCAAGATTGCTGCCCTTGTAGCCCGGGAGGTTGCTGCGGTCATACCAACTCTCCTAACTCATCTGAATCAAGGCGCGAACCCTGCTCCAATTCCTGTTGGTCCTAACCCTCCACGTGCTTGTACCTACAAGCATTTCAGTTCTTGCAACCCCACTAAGTTCAACGGGACCGAAGGTGCTACCGGTCTTTTACCGTGGTTTGAGAGCATTGAGAACACGTTTCTTAACAGCGAGTGTCCTGAGAATCTTAAAGTTCGCTATGCTACCAGCGTTCTTCAAAAAAGAGCACTAACTTGGTGGAACGGGGAGAAACGAACCCGTGGGACTGATGCTGCTCTGGCTTTGACTTGGACTGAAGTCAAGGAACTGATGACTCGAGAATTCTGCCCGAGGAACGAAATCAAAAAGCTAGAAGCAGAATTCTGGGATTTGGCTCAGGAAAGTGGCGAGAATCTGGTTTACACCACCCGTTTCCACGAGTTGAGTCTCTTGGTCCTTCATTTGGTTACTCCATCATCTCGGGCTATCGAGAAGTACATAGGTGGGCTCCCTATGCAGATTCAGGACACCGTGTGGGGTAGGAACCCTACCAACTTGGAGGATGCTATCCGTCTAGCAGCACAGCTATCCGACAACCATGCCAAGGCTGGTTCTCTAACCAGAAAGGGTGAAAAGAAGAAAACTGAGAAGCCTTCCATTGAAACAACCAAAGAAGACAAGCCTGAAACTTCTAAGGACAGGAAGAGGAAAGCTAAATCTCAAAATTATGCTGTGGTCACCCCTGCTGTTCCAGTCAACCAAGTCACACCGACCTATCAAACGACCCTGAATAACCAAGCCCCGAAAAAGAAACCTTACACTGGGCCTTTCCCTCAATGCAACGTCTGCAAGTATCACCATCCTACTAGTGCTCAGTGCCGTCAGTGCACCAACTGTGGTCGTTTCGGCCATACATTCAACTTGTGCAAGAGTGCTGCTAAGGCTCCGATTAATGCACCAGTCCACCAACACCCTCCTGCAATTGCTCAAGGTCGTGCATGCTATCAATATGGTGATCCAACCCACTTCCGTAACCGATGTCCTCAGCTCATCAATATCGTGCCTGCAGCACAAGTGCGTGCTTTTAACATCAATACCCAACAAGCTCAAGCCACCAATGATGTGGTGAATGGTAAGTTCCTAATCGATCACCAATATGCTTCAATCTTATTTGATATCGGGGCCGATAAAAGCTTCGTATCCTTAGAATTTGAGCCCTTGCTTGTTAACACCCGAACTAAGTTAGGGAAATCGTTTACAGTAGAGATAGCTGATGGAAAACCCGTCATGATTGATTCTATCATTCTGAATTGTACCCTTACACTTAGCGAGCACGAATTCCCTATCGATCTTATACCGATGCAACTTGGGAGCTTTGACGTCATTATAGGCATGGATTGGTTATCGAGGAACCATGCTGAGGTTGTCTGTTTCGAGAAAATCATCCGGATCCCTCGCGCATCCGGAAGCGTCCTAAATATTTACGGGGAAAAGCCTTCCAAAGGGCTTAAACTCATGTCTTGTACCAAAGCCCAAAAGTACCTCCGCAAGCATTACTTGGCTTTCTTAGCCCATATCGTGAAAGCGGATGAGAAATCTAGGAAGATTGAAGATATTCCGATCATTCAAGAATTCCCTGAAGTCTTTCCCGAAGACTTAACCGGTCTTCCTCCCGTTCGTCAAGTTGAATTCAGGATCGACCTTGTGCCTGGCGCAACTCCCGTAGCAAAATCTCCCTATCGACTTGCACCGTCTGAGATGCAAGAGCTTGCTAGCCAACTTCAAGAGCTCTCCGATAAAGGCTTCATTCGACCAAGTTCCTCACCTTGGGGAGCCCCAGTTTTGTTTGTGAAGAAGAAGGATGGCTCATTCCGTATGTGCATCGACTACCGGGAGCTTAATAAGCTTACTGTCAAAAACCGGTATCCCCTACCAAGGATCGACGATTTGTTTGATCAGCTTCAAGGAGCCTCTCATTTCTCCAAGATCGACCTTCGTTCATGTTAGGACCGTGTACGTACGGAGTACTAACTGATTCTTCGTTATACCGAATCAAATAGTGCGGAATCCTATTTGATTGGTGATCCAATCAGGGAGAACATAATCCGGATCAAAACTAACGATTAGAAAACGTTAAGAATTGATTAGCAATGATCAGGAACGCTCTGTGAAGTTGGAATGGACGAACTGGACGTTCTGGGTCGACTAGGGTTTCAAGTATTCGAAGTGTTTTGTTTTTCCACGAATTAAGTGGTATTTATAGGTTACAGCTTTCATTTGTACGACTGAGCCAAGCGACTGGCTCAGTCGTGCGATTGAGTCATACGATTGGTTCATTCGGACGACTGAGTCAGTCTCATGACTCAATCGTACGATTGACTCAATCTCCTGGTTCAGTCGTCCGATTAGCCCATTCGCATGGTCCAGTCGTGCGACTGAATCAGAATACTTAGTTAAACACACTCTTGAACCTTAATTGATTCTGAACATGTCTAACAAGTCTATAACCTATATAACATGGTCGTATATGCGTGTAACAATAAATAATGTAAGTAGATATAACATTAAATAACCAACAACCATATATAGAAGAGATTCTCATTATATTGATTCAACATTACATATGAGAAACAAGAAGAAGTTCTATTACATTTAAGCATACTAGACTAGAACTGGGAACATGTGTACCAACAAACTCCCCCTTGGACCTAGTGGCGCCAGCTCGGAGAAAGTGATCAAGACCTACATATTCTAGACTTCATTGTTGTTTGCCGCCTCTCTGCTGTGCGATGGCACTGACCTGAGGATTGGCTTCTCTATGAAAGATCTAAGAATAGTCTTTTCTTGCAAAAATACCTAAAGACCGTTCGAATGTCCTTTAAGGAATGCTGATTACCATATAAGTGTGGGATACACAAATGTTGTTTGGAATAATATAACATAATTCATTACCAATGTATGTCAAAAGTCTGTGTATGAATTTAAGTGGACAAGTATACTGACAATCGTCTTGTATGCACCGACTGAAGTTGACGATCAAAGTGTTTTACGTATCATATCAAACATGATTCCCAGTTAGTACTTAGAAGTCTTAGATCAGAACAAACTGTGATATGTCATCATGAAAAATGAAATCAACTCATAATGTTCCAAGTAATGGTGTATATGCCTGTCTGATTCCAAATGAGTCTGTTCCTGACATAATGTCAACGCTGATAGGCTACACAAAACTGCCCTAACAAAAATCACAAAAAGATGTTCATTTTGTTCTTAGTTTAACTTTTATTTATTGGTTAGTATTAGTGTGTCAATGTCGGACTGTGTGTGTATGGTTATCTGTTAACGTCACTAAACAAGCTAAATGTTTATTTAAAAATTGTTTCTGAAAGGATAAAAATATCACGTCTGAGGTGATAAGTTGGTTAAATGGATCACATCTGAGGTGATCGGGTGGTTAAATGGATCACGTCTGAGGTGATCGGGTGGTTAAATGGATCACGTCTGAGGTGATCGGGTGGTTAAATGGATCACGTCTGAGGTGATCGGGTGGATAAATGGATCATGTCTGAGATGATCAACGGCACATAATGTTCTATCAATTGGTTAAGAAATCTAAGGGTCGGTAAATATAGTTGACTAAAATGGCACAAGTATAGCCCAATCGCACGACTGAATCTGATCTGACTCAGTCGTACGAATGGGGTATACAATTGAACACAATCGTACGATTGGGCCATGCGAATAAGCCCAATCGGACGATTGAAAGTGACTGACTATGGTAGACATCCGAATGAAGGTCAATCGTACGACTGAAGATGGACGATTAGGTGAATTGTACGACTAACACTCAGTCGTACGACTCAACTATACGACTAGGCTCAGTCGCACGACTAAGTCATCCGACTAAGCACAGTCGTACGACTGAAGGTTGCCCTAGTATAAATACTAGGGAAATCACCCTCAGTCGCTCACTTGCCCTAATCGCCCACTTCACTCGTACGACATAGCAAAACCTTGCCAAAAGTCTTGATTCTTAAGTTGTAACGAGCTTAAAATCGTTATGTTTTATCAATGAAATCATTCGATTCTTGTTCGTACTATTATTTATCTTTTGGTTGCTTATCCTTCCGTCAAGAACGTGCTCGGATGTCTACCGATCCAGTGACTTACAATTGGTATCATAGCCGGTTACTGCTGGAATGATCTAACAATCATTCTAGCAACCCGAGCTCTTGATTTCTGGATCAAAGTTCAGATCTTGACGTTAAACCCACTTCGTGTTCATCTTGTTTTGCTCAAATCTCATTGCGCGTGATGTTTATTTGTTAAAAGCAGACTCGGAATCTTCTTCAGATCATAAAAACGAATCCGGTGGTACAATTATTGTGCTGTGTCTCGTCCAAATCATCGGATTAGGGTTTTTCAGCCTTGTGGCGGCTGCAGATCTGGTTTTCTGCGTTCAGACCCGTTCATGCGATTGGGCCATGCGACTGGGCCTCAATCGCACGACTGAACCACTCGTATGTCCATTCGTACGAATGAACCTTCAGTCGCACGACTGACCCTTTCGTGTACTTCAGTCGCCCGACTGACCCATTCGTGTTATCCATTCGTACTACTGAACCATTCGGAGTGTCCATTCGCACGAATCACCCATTCGCACGTATGTCTTCATTCGTCTGTTTCAGTCGCACGAATGAGCTGTGTACCAGACCAAAAAAAAGAGTCTGGAACAGCTTCTTGCACGATTTTTTCCCTAAACCATTTTTATCAGTCGGAAAGCCTTCTGAAAAAGTTTGGTAAAATAAACTTTTTTTGGGAAAATTTTCAGGTCATGTATAGTTCGTCTTCGGGTCAATAGTGAAGATTTTCCTGGAGAGTCTATGCAAGAGTTGAGGATGAGCAAAGCACATTCACCCTGAGTTTCTTATGTCAAACAAGTTCGATGGATACCCCATTATTCGTTGGACTTCCAGAATCGGTGAATGTTGTTAGAACACGAAAGAGAGAAGAGAAGATGTCAGCTGTCTGTGCTGATTTTGTGGGGTAGTCAGGAGCATCTGACTATTTATGGGCCAACCAAGTAATATTTATTTCCGCACAGAGAGGATTCTCATTCTTAGGGGGAATCCATGGATAGAGAGATTGAAGACGCAATCAAAAAGTGATGATGTGAGCAGGTTTCTGATGATGAATCTACGTGCATGCTGATTTGTTTGATATTGTCAGCTGTGGTTTGGAACCTTCAACCTTTTGCCCAGTACACCGTATGAAGACGTTAGGAGAGCACAACGTTTATATATTGGGATATGCTGAATGTGAGGGGGAATTTCTGCAGTTGTTAATGTTAATCAGGTTAGCCTGTGTGAAGATTGGAGCAATGGAAAACTGTTCATATCATTATCTGGAAAACTCAGTCATATAGGGAATTTTACTGCTATGATGGTGTTCTGCAAAAGTAAACGAAAGCTATTGTGCCTAAATTCATTTTCAGGGATATTGTGGTAACCTGACGGATCGGCAATGTTGGCTAATATGGTTGTTTGTTTGATTCTATTGGAAACCAGAGCAAAGATTGATTGAAGATTGTAAGAGGTGTTATCTACTATTCGCAAGCAACGTCCAAGGGGGAATTTGTTGGAGCATATATAGTCATATATAGTGTGTCCGTCGCTTGACGAATAGTCTAGGCTTAATGTTATACACCTTGTAAACACATGAAACTGGGTCATTCGCAGGAGCATATGCAAATGAGACTCAGTCGTACGACTGAGCCATGCTAATGGACCAGTCGTGCGACTGAGAGATGCGATTGGGGCATTCGTAAGACTGAACCATAAGAATGGTCCAGTCGTACGATTGAACCATACGTATGGTCCAATCGCACGAATGGGCCCAGTCGCATCTAATATGGGCCGAGGCCTATATATAGCAGTTTCAATGTGTAGAAACCAAAGGGTTTTCATAGTGTTCCTGGCGCCCAGGTGCTGCCGGATGAGAGGGGAGATCATGCTCGATCTCCCCTTGCCAAAAGTCTTGTTTCTTAAGTTGTAATGAGCTTAAAATCGTTATGTTTTATCAATAAAATCATTCGATTATTGTTCGTAATATTGTTTGTCTTTTGGTTTTTATCCTTCCGTCAAGAACACGCTCGGATGTTCATCGATCAAGTGACTTCACAACGTGTACGTACGGAGTACTAACTGATTCTTTGTTATACCGAATCAAATAGTGCGGAATCCTATTTGATTGGTGATCCAATCAGGGAGAACGTAATCCGGATCAAAACTAACGATTAGAAAACGTTAAGAATTGACTAGCAATGATCAGGAACGCTCTGTGAAGTTGGAATGGACGAACTGGACGTTCTGGGTCGACTAGGGTTTCAAGTATTCGAGGTGTTTTATTTTTCCACGAATTAAGTGGTATTAATAGGTTACAGCTTTCATTCGTACGACTGAGCCAAGCGACTGGCTCAGTCGTGCGACTGAGTCATACGATTGGTTCATTCGGACGACTGAGTCAGTCTTATGACTCAATCGTACGATTGACTCAATCTCCTACTTCAGTCGTGTGACTGGCCCATTCGCATGGTCCAGTCGTACAACTGAATCAGATAACTTAGTTAAACACATTCACAAACCTTTAATGGTTTAGAAAACACATTCACAAACCTTTAATGGTTTAGAACTATGTCTAACAACTGTAAACCTATATAACATTGTCATATACGTGTGTAACAATAAACAATATAGATAGATATAACATTAAATAACTAATACACATATATAGAAGAGATTCTCATTAGCTTGATTAAACATTACATATGTGTTACAAGAAGAAGTTCTATTACATTTAAGCTCACTAGACTAGAACTGGGGACATGTGTACCAACAAACTCCCCCTTGGACCTAGTTCTATCTAGACCTTGACTTCTTTCTTGAACTCTTCAAATCTCTTCAGTCTCTCTTCTTTGGAAACCCCTGCATGGATATTCAGTGCAAAGCATAGACGTATTATGTGTTGAAACTATAGTGCTTGCACAATATCCTGCGTATCAAAAAACAGTGGCCACTTGTACAGCGTATACACATTAGACGCTGACAAGTTGATAAGCCACATTGGGTCAAACACCCTTATTGCTTCCATCGACCCGTCCTTCTCCAAAATAATGACTGCCTCTTCTGAGCACCAGTCATAATACCACCACTTAAAGTGTGGGGTAAAGTCCTGTGGCATCTCCCTCAGTGGAATTCAGGACATTGTGCGCGGAGGTCGCCACTTCAGGATAATCTTTGGTTGACCAGTAATGGGACTCACTTCAGACCTTCTGATGTAACGTGTGGCCTGCTGTGGTCTGAAGTTGACCCATCTAGTCCTATATTCCTTCTTCAATGCAGCCTCAAACCAGCCAGACATCTTCTTAGGATCAGCATAAAGAAGCTTTGGTCTTGCCAACTTGTTGAGCTCAAAAACTGGGAGAGTCTTCAGATCATGAGGGAATCTGAAGTACTCGATTCCCCTCTCCCTCTTCACTGCATATACACCAAGATCATCAAAATGAGCCTAAGCAATGATCTTCCCTGACACCTTCATATTCTTCTTTACTTTGTATAGCTTGGTGTAGGTACTCTGAGTTGCTGTAGTACGTTGGGCTCGGACCTCGGCGAAGCAAGCCGCCCATTCAGCCTTTTGAATGTCAACTTCGGCGTCCGAGGCTTGAGCTTGGCTTGTTGAGGCTTCTGCTCCTTTCTCCTTATCATTGAGTTTATCCAGAATATCACTGTCAAGGTTGTTTACCAGATCAGGAAATACGTTTCCCTCTTGATCAGTATATTCTGGATAATGCTGATCTGTGATGTCTTCAATTTCAATTTCTTCAACATCTTTGAGTTCGTCATCATCAGCATCATCAAAAACTGGAGCATCTTTAACAATTTTGTCTGGATTCAGACGAAATATGTCAGCCAGTTGCTCATCAGTAAGGTCATGAATAATTTCTCCTTCTTCAGGATTATAACTCACTGACCTTCTGATGATCCCCTGCAGATCAAGAATCATTGTGAGTTGAGACTTGACCTGTTGGAGGGGAGCAACATCATGTTCATCTCTCTGAAAGTTAGGATCTGTTTGATTTAAACATGCAACACAATACTTGTTAGTAAGTAATCAAACACAATCATTAACACAAGATATAAACATTCATTACATAAATGTAACATAATTTAAAATACAAAGGTCTGTTAAATAGATAAACAAGAATAACTAAACAGTACTTTTGTCTTGAATTTCCGGAGTGTCTTCAGTTGGAGCAGACGAAGAGGGTCCTTGATCTTGACGGTGTTTAGAATGCCTTTTGTCTGCTACATCATCGCTATTGACTCCGGCGGTCTCTCCTCCTTCACCTCCCTCATCATCCTTCTTCTCATCACCATCGTCACTGTCATCACTCTCATCATCATCATCGTCGTCATTTCATCATCATCGTCCTCACCATCATCATCGTCCTCACCATCATCATCATCACCTTCCCGGATCTTGAGGGGCTCACTCTGAGTACCTTTCAGCTTTAGCCGTAGAGTTTTGTGAGCCTCCTCTAGCTTCCCCATCCTCTCATCAGTCTCAGCCTCGTGTTGAAGCAAGCCTGTGATCTGATCAGTCTGTGCAGTGATCAACTGGGCTTGTGAAGCTGTCAACTCCCTCAGTCTCTCAATCTCAGCTGTTTGTGTAGAACCTTGCTCTTGTAGCTGTAGAATCTGAGCAGACTTGGCCTTGTCAGAGACTAGCAACTGGAGCACCATGCTATTCAGCGCAGCCAGTTGCTCAACCATAGAGACAGGTGGTAGAACTGAGCTCGAGGAGGCAAATGAGGGTTGTGTTTGGTGAGTGGTGGCTGTGGTGAATATGGGAGGCGGTGGGAATAAAGTAGTAGGTGGTACAGTGGTGGTGGTGGTGGGAGTTTGAGATGTAGGGATGGTGGTGGTAGTTTGAGGTGCTTGGGATGGGGTGGATTGGGTGGTTTGAGTGGTTTGGGTGGTTTGGGTGGTTTGGGTAGGGGTGGTGGAAGTGGTAGGTGCAGTGGTTGAGGAGGTAGTGGTAACAAAGGTGAGACGACGTTTCTTCTTCTTTTGACCATGGGGTTGAGCCATCCTTTTCTTCCTTGTTCCTGTAGAAGTGGATGCTCCCCCTACAACCCTGCTAGCTGACTTCGGTGCATAACTCGGATCAGTAGCTATCTCTCCTGAGTCTCGTGGGCCTTCACCGACTGCCCTTAGCCCATGTTCTGTGGGAACAACCTTGCTTCCCACAGTACGTGTCAAGGGCTCCTCCTCTGACTCCTCTTCCTCCTTACCAATAACAAAATCTTGATGGAAACCAGCAGACTCAGTTCCATCGTGGGTGGGTGGTGAAGATGGTATATCCGAGGTAGTGGCCCTAGATGGAGTGGGGCCTGTATCTCCACCGTCACCACTGTCATCATCATCAGAATCATCTGATGGAATAGCTATCACCTCAGTGTCAGATCCACTGTCATCATGACGCCATTTGCGTCTCTCTGGGGCAACATAATCAGCCCGGGCCAGATGCCCAAACAAACTCCTCACCGGGGGCTTGACCTGCTTGCCCCGGTATACTTTCATCCTTCCCAAAGTAGTGTCGTCCATGATCTCCAGGACGACAACATCATCTTTATCTTTTGGGAGCTGGGGAAGCTTCTGGTCTATAATCATTTGCAGGAAGCGAGGATACATGCAGAAGCTTTCCTTCCCCTTGGTTTCGATGTTTTCCACCAAATAGGTGAAAATCATCCGTGAGAAGCTAAAGGGGAGGTTCAGCACCAGTGCAACATATGCACTCTGCATCTGCTCCGAAAGCTCATCAAAGCCTCCCTTTCTCGAGGCAATGCAGCGTAGAAGCACATGGGCCAAATACTTGAACTGGGGGCACAGATTGCTCTTGTTGAGCATACCTGAGTTGATGTCCCCAATATATTTAGCCCGTAGAAAACATCCTCTAACAGTCAGCTGGTGTAGTCGAGTTGGACAGTCACTATCGTCCCCAAACTCCAGGATTGTCCTAAGATCTTCCTCTGTGATCTCGAAGGCCTGGCCAAAGATAGAGCACCTGATGCGGTAGGGCTTGACGGATTTGTCTACAGCCGCATTCTCCCAGAATGCCTGCTGTACGGAGCGATAGGGAGTGCAGGAAGTAGATATAGCTTTGAAGATCCTAGATCTCCTCAAGAAAGCGATAATGCCAGAGAACTCTGCTGCATTCCTGGATGTCAAATCTAGATGAGCACATATATTATGCTTAGTGCTCATAGTCCATCTGCTCGCCATCTGTGACACAAACCAAGTAAACGTTAGATCATGTGGAAGATAGCAAATTTCAGTCAATGAACATTAAACTTTTGACTTAATAGTGCGACTGAACAAGCGACTTAGTTCCAGTCGTACGATTGAACTATGCGACTGAGATTTAGTTAAACGATTGAGTTCATGCGTACGACTGAGTCATGCGATTGGACTCAGTCGCATGTCTTCTCATACTTGTATCTCAATCGTGCATCTGAACTCATTCACAAGGATCAGTCGTACGATTGAGTCATTCGTCCATCTCAGTCGTACGATTGAGACAATCGGATAGCTCAGTCGTACGATTGAAGTTCATCAGCATGTTCAGTCGTTCATTCGACTGTTTGTCCATTCAAATTCTTGTTTTGAGCAAAACTAAGTGTTAAACATCAAACTTATGCTCATTACACTCAGAACCAACCGACTAAGCATCTTGTACCATTAATTTGATCTGTAAGCTCAGTTTAAATGGTTTATTGATCGGTTTAAGGTTCGGTTACTGTTAGGTCATAATTTTTGCCATTTTTGATGATTCGACACAGTTTGTTCGATGGTTCCTCTTGTTTAGTACCTGTATGAGCAAATGCAAGTGTCAGCAATAATGTAATCGAGGTTTAAGGAGTTTTTGGAAATTTTGGCAGAGTTTTGCTATGTCGTACGAGTGAAGTGGGCGATTAGGGCAAGTGAGCGACTGAGGGTGATTTCCCTGGTATTTATACTAGGGCAACCTTCAGTCGTACGACTGTGCTTAGTCGGATGACTTAGTCGTGCGACTGAGCCTAGTCGTATAGTTGAGTCGTACGACTGAGTGTCAGTCGTACAATTCACCTAATCGTCCATCTTCAGTCGTACGATTGACCTTCATTCGGATGTCTACCATAGTCAGCCACTTTCAATCGTCCGATTGGGCTCATTCGCATGGCCCAATCGTACAATTGTGTTCAATTGTATACCCCATTCGTACGACTGAGTCAGATCAGATTCAGTCGTGCGATTGGGCTATACTTGTGCCATTTTAGTCAACTATATTTACCGACCCTTAGATTTCTTAACCAATTGATAGAACATTATGTGCCGTTGATCATCTCAGACATGATCCATTTATCCACCCGATCACCTCAGACGTGATCCATTTAACCACCCGATCACCTCAGACGTGATCCATTTAACTACCCGATCACCTCAGACGTGATCCACTTAACCACCCGATCACCTCAGATGTGATCCATTTAACCAACTTATCACCTCAGACGTGATATTTTTATCCTTTCAGAAACAATTTTTAAATAAACATTTAGCTTGTTTAGTGACGTTAACAGATAACCGTACACACACAGTCCGACATTGACACACTAATACTAACCAATAAATAAAAGTTAAACTAAGAACAAAAATGAACATCTTTTTGTGATTTTTGTTAGGGCAGGTTTGTGTAGCCTATCAGCATTGACATTATGTCAGGAACAGACTCATTTGGAATCAGACAGGCATATACACCATTACTTGGAACATTATGAGTTGATTTCATTTTTCATGATGACATATCACAGTTTGTTCTGATCTAAGACTTCTAAGTACTAACTGGGAATCATGTTTGATATGATACATAAAACACTTTGATCGTCAACTTCAGTCGGTGCATACAAGACGATTGTCAGTATACTTGTCCACTTAAATTCATACACAGACTTTTGACATACATTGGTAATGAATTATATTATATTATTTCAAACAACATTTGTGTATCCCACACTTATATGGTAATCAGCATTCCTTAAAGGACATTCGAGCGGTCTTTAGGTATTTTTGCAAGAAGAGACTATTCTTAGATCTTTCAAAGAGAAGCCAATCCTCAGGTCAGTGCCATCGCACAGCAGAGAGGCGGCAAACAACAATGAAGTCTAGAATATGTAGGTTATGCTTATCCTCAGGTCAGTGCCATCGCACAGCAGAGAGGCACACAACCTATCTCCTTGTTAGAGCATTTCTTATTTTCTTTTGCACATAGCGCACCAACAACATAAGTTATCAGCTTGATTACACTAGTATTTATTTTTTTCGTGCTTTGCTCTTTTTGTGGTCATTTGCACACCTTTGGTGGCATTTATTTGCTCGTTATCCCTTATCGGAAGAACTGATTGTGTTAATCAGTGATAAGATGAGAACCCACAGTTGATTGAACCTTTTAGTTTAGATTAAGTTTACCAATGAAGTCTACTTGTCTATGTTGAATCTACTGACACATCATATAATGAACTAGCACCTCCCTAGATCAACTTTCTCCGTGTAATTACAGTAACAATCAAACGTACTATCATTTTCCCATTTTGTTAGACTTAGACTTCTCTGATTTTTACATTTTCAGTAAGTTAATTAACAATTTTGATCTCAACATCATTTTGTTGTTCCAAATAACTCGATGCCTGTGTACTATCATCTTCCAATTTTTGTCGAGTCACATTTCCTGTTTCGTTGTCTTTGCCTTTTCAGGTTTACTCACCTTCCCCCATTTTTTTTAAGTAAATAAATACTGAATTAAACCTAATCTCCCCCTAAAATTCTAAAACAGAAAATCTTTTTGTGTTTTTGGATTTTTATAACAACAAGGAAATTAAAAAATAAAATAAAATAAAAAACAAAAAATAAAGAAAGACGGTGTCGGACTATGTATCGGTTTCTTCTAATATAACATCACTTTTCTTTTAACCCCGTTAACCTCTAGCAGATAGAAAAATCTTGGTTTATCAAAAGGTTTGGTGTAGAGGTCAACGCGTTGAAAATCCGTGTTAATTTTGACCACATCAAATAAGTGTTTTTCATAGCAATCGCGTATGAAATGATACTTTATGCCTATGTGTTTGGTCTTAGGATGTTGAACCGGATTTTTAGTTACTGCAATTGCAGCAGAATTATCAACATAGATAGGAGTAGAAGTGAAATGCAAACCGTAATCCCGCATTTGCTGTTGAATCCAAATGATTTGAGAGCAGCAGCTGGCGGCGACAACGTATTCAGCTTCACAGGTAGACAGAGCAACTGATGTCTGCTTCTTGCACTGCCAAGTTACCAGTCTTCTCCCGAAAAATTGACATCCTGCTGACATAGACTTGTAATTCATTTTGCAGCCTCCGTAATCCGAGTCACTATACGCCGTTAGCTCAAAGTCATCATCATGAGGATACCACAACCCCAGTGTTGGAGTACCCTTCAGATAACGAAAAATCTTCTTGACTCCAATCAGATGATTGACTTTAGGTTTTGCCTGATATCGGGAACATAAACATGTGGCATACATGATATCTGGACGAGAGGCAGTGAGGTACATGAAAGATCCGATCATCCCACGATACATGGTGGCATCCACCAAATCCCCATTCTCATCAGGAGCCACATCGTGATTTGTGGCGAGAGGGGTACCGGCTGCAGTGACATTTTCCATATCAAAGCGACTAAGAATGTCACCGACATACTTAGTTTGATGCAAAAAGATGCCGGTAGGTGTTTGGTCCACCTGTAATCCTAGGAAGAACTTCATTTCTCCCATGGCACTCATCTCAAATTCAGCCCTCATCACAGATTCAAACCCTTTACATAACCCTTCGTTTCGTGAGCCGAAGATTATGTCATCCACATAAATCTGCACCAAAAGCAAATCACCATCCTTCTCTTTGATGAACAATATACAGTCAATCACACCCCTGCGAAAGCCATGTTTCAACAGATGGGTGGAGAGCTTTTCATACCAAGCTCGAGGAGCCTGATGTAGCCCATACAGAGCCTTGTCTAACTTGTAGACTCTGTCCCGATGATAAGGATCTTCGAATCCTTCGGGTTGACTTACATATACTTCTTCACGGATTTCCCCATGCAAGAATGCACTCTTAACATCTAGTTGATAAACTTTGATTTTCATGTAATAGGCGTAGGCTAGAAAGATACGAATTGCTTCCATTCTAGCTACGGGAGCAAAGACTTCATTGTAGTCGATTCCTTCGACTTGTCTGAAGCCTTGAACAACCAACCGTGCCTTGTTTCTGATAACGACACCCTGGTCATCCTTCTTGCACTTTAGTACCCATTTGGTACCAATTACCTTTACTCCTTTGGGTCGGTCAACAAGAGTCCACACACCAAGTTTCTTGAACTGTAGTAACTCCTCTTGCATAGCATTGACCCATGCTTCATCCTTAAGGGCATCACTTACGTGTTTGGGTTCAATTTGAGAGACAAAACATCTGTAAGCTCCATCATTCACGTAGCCCTTTTCCATTACTTCAGCGTAGTCAGCAGTGTACAATCGACTTCTAGTCTGCACGCCGGAGTGGAGATCACCAATGATAGCATCTGGCGGATGACTTGTACTGATCCTAGTCAAAGGAGTTGTAGGAACAACAACTTCAGAGTCCATAGTCGTGACTGGAGGTTCAGTGTATGTGGTTCCAGATGCAGGTGAAGCAGCTGAAGAGCTCCCTTCTTGATCAACATTAGGTGACTGAGCTGGTTCAGTTGCTTCTTCATCCTCTGAGGAGTCTTCACTATCAATCTGATCGGCTAAGGCAGATCCCGATGACCCACTTGTAGGAGTGGTATTGCTAGTATCCAGATTCGGTGAGTTGAGAACATCGTGCATCATCTGAGTAGCAATATCATCATCTGAAACTAACTGAGGAAGATTGAATGATTTGAAAAAGCCATCGTAGTCGAAGAATGACGATGGTCCTTTTCCAGCAGGGGGGATAGTGAAACGTTGAACATCAACATTGCACCATACTTCTACCTGACCAGTAGAGTTGTTGTAAACTCGTTTGTCGGGTATACTGTATCCTAAAAAGATCCCCTGATCTGCCTTTTCATTGAACTTGCCTTCTTGAGTTTTCTTCAGAAGAGTACAAGGAGCACCGAAAGGTTCAAGATACTCCAGGTTTGGCTTACGCTCCTGTAGCAACTCATAACAAGTCTTCCCGTTCCTCTTCACTAATGACACACGATTAAGTGTGTAGCAAGCGTTGGCTACAGCTTAGTTCCAGAACTGTACTGGCAGTTTTGAGTCTGCCAACATAGTCCTGGCTGTCTCGATCAGACTCCTGTTCTTTCGCTCAGCAACTCCATTCATCTGTGGTGTGTATGCAGAGGTGAATTGATGAACAATTCCCTTTTCTTTGCAGAATGCATCCATCCACTGATTCTTGAACTCGGTTCCATTATCTGAGCGAATCTTTCTCACTTTAAGCTTGTAAAGTGACTCCAGAGTGGTGACCAGCACTTTGAATGACTCAAATGTTTCTGACTTAGCTTTCAGAAACATCACCCACGAGAATCGTGAGTAATCATCGGTGACTACGAAGCAGTACCAGTCTCCAGCGATACTCTTCGTGCTAACTGGACCGAAAAGATCCATGTGCAGTAGCTCCAGGGGTATCTCAATAGAATGGACATTCTTGGTCTTGTGAGATTTCCTGGTTTGCTTTCTTTTCTTGCATGAGACACAAAAATCAGGAAGCTTGAAGTTCTTGACAGGAACTCCATCAACTAGATTGTTATGAATCAGGTGATTCATCTTCCTATGATTAATGTGTCCCATTCTTCTGTGCCACGAAATAGAGTCCTTCTCTATAGCTTTAGATAAGAAACATTGAACAGTAGAAGAACTAGTAGAGGCATTTGACATATCTAGAACATATAAGTCATTATATCTAGATGCTGACATTAATACCTATTCCTCTGGAATATCCATTTCTTTCTTCAGAATGTAACATTTGCGATTATCAAACATTACTTTGAATCCCTTGTCGCAAATCTGAGACACAGAAAGCAGATTGTTTTCTAACTGCTGAACAAAGTTCACTTTATCGAACCTTACCTTGTCATTACCTACTTCGCCCTGAGCGGTAATGTATCCTCCTTTATTACCAGCAAATGAAACGTGTCCCCCTTTAATTTGTTTGATATTCAAAAGGAGAGACTTGTTTCCCGTCATGTGCCTGGAAGCTCCGCTATCTACGATCCATGTATTTGTAGACGCACTATAGCAGACAACCTGCACATATGAGAAAATCATCAGTTAAGGAGGGGAACCTAAGCCTTGACTGGCTTGGGTTTCCCAGAGGAATCAACCATCATGAATTCAACCCACTGTCCTTTATCAGTGGGTGGAATCTCAACTTTCAGATTATCCTTGCTTTCAGACACATCGGTTGTCTTGGCTTTCCATAAACCATCCCTGTGAATGGATTGTTTGTGGTAAACCTTAGACTGATTTACGGTTTGAGCATATGGTTTAGATTCAAAAACAGGTTTTACCTCTGGCATCACGGACTTGTCGGGGACTTGTCTGTTTTGCCTTTGGCGAGGTGGAGACGGAAAAGACCTAGAAGGTGTTTTAGATCTAACAGGTGTTTTCGATCTCACTGGAGTCTTAGAACGCTGTTTTGAATCTACTTTGACTTTGTCGTGAAGCTCAACCTTAGTTCTTGGTGTCTGATAGCGAGGACAATTAGTCGAAATATGACCGCGCTGACCACAAGTATAGCAGGATCTCCATTCATCAGGGCTAGGAGATCTCTTATGGGGCGGTGAATAAACCTCAGATTCTTTCTTTTTATTTTCATTTTTAAGATTTTCACCTCCTTGGACAAATTTAACTTGTTTAACATGATTTATGTTTTATCTTGGAAATTGGTGATTATCTTGTTTCACTGGTTTAGCTTGAGTGATTTTGGAAATCTTAGGTTGTGTGGAAATTGACTTTTTACCCAACCCAAGAGATGCTTGAACATTCTCTTCCACTCGTTTACCAGTGATTTGTGTGCTTGTAGTGCTTGATCCAGAATCTGTCTGGTCAGGAACCGAAGAGGCAGTGGTAACTGCTGTATCCGGATCACTGACTAGAGGAGTTGTCACCACATGATCCTTTATGGGGTTATCATTAATTGGACATTGTTTGATGTTTAAAAAGGACTCATGTGGTGATGGCACTACTTTATAACCCAAACCCTCCCCATTGTTGCGTTCTTTAACCAAGTTTTTCAAAATATGTGAGGAACTAGCTAGACTGTGGAGTCTTTGTTGCAAAGACTCATTTTCAACTTGTAAAACCACTCGTTCCTTCTTAGTTTCTTCTATTGTCTTTAAATAAAACTTGATATCATTTTCTTGGTTAAAGGTAACAACTTCAGTTTCTTTTAACTGTTTCTTTAAAGCATCAATCTTTTCTTTATAACTGTTTTCATTCTGTTTTAAGATTCTATTTGCTTCAGTGCACAGTTTTAATTCATTTACTAAGTTATCATTATGATCTAATAACCTAGCAAATTTCAGGTCAATGCTTTCTCTAAATTTTTCACAATCAACACAAGCATGTTTAGTAAATAATTCATCTTTTGATTCTACCTGTGCCGATGTAGATGTTCCAGCCATGAAAGCATTTTGGGGTTCAGATTGTGCTTCAAACGCAGCATTCAGTTCATTCTCCACAAGCGGATCAACATCAGCTATGTCATCATCCAATTCAGCATTGTTAGGCTCAGCTGAGTTCTCCCCCTCACTGGCTGAGTCTTCGTTCAGATCCTCGACAGAAGCTATGTTGGCTTCCCCATCAGATAAGAACCGGAAGGACCAGTCCTGTCCTTCATCACCTTGTGCCACCATAGCCTTGGAATCACTTCCTGCTGGAACTGGCTTCTTATCTTTATCTTGCCTGTTGAAAGAGGAGAAAGGATTTCCGTTTCCAGTCTTCTTAGGCTTCACACACTCCCTCTTGAAATGTCCTTTCTCCCCGCAGTTGAAACACGTGACTTTGGACTTGTCAAAACCAAAAGTAGTATCTTTTGTAGCCACGAGGTTCTGCCCTGTCTTTTTCACAAACTTCTTTGCTCGTCGCACAGCACTTGCGAGAGCCCATATAATATCCATTCTCTCTAACTCATTTTCATCCACCTGCTCATAGTCTTCACCAGCCAAGTGGCAGTTTCCTATCTTCCCTGCAATCAAACCATCATAGGAATGAACCACTGCAGCAAGTAGGTCCATGTGTTCCTTGGCCACTTCCACAGTGACTTTACCCAGGTTCTCAGTTATTAACTTTGTCGAGTGAGCTTCAGTAATACTGTGTTGAACCCCTGATGAAACAGATGACTCACCCCCAGACGATGAGCTTTGACCAGAAGTATTAGAAACAAATGCAGTCTGCAGAGGAGCATTGGAAGACTTTGCAATTGGAGTTGGAGTCACGTTGTAAAGAGTAGGATCCTGAGCATATGCACCCTTCTTCGCCTTATACTTATGTCTGACCTCTTCCTCTCGCAGTTTCATAGTAAAGTCATTTATATCCAAAGTCTCGAGAACTGAATTGTGTCTCAAGGAGGAAATAAATGAATCCCATTTTTCTGGAAGACCTTCAGCTAAACTGGTGACCTTTTCTTCTTTAGACGTTGTAACCCCATGAGTGTGAAGTTCACTCATTAGATGATAGAAGCGGTCAATGATGTCGTCCAAGCTCTCGTTCCCAATAGCAGAGAAATTGTCGAACTCCTTTTTGAGAGCTTTGGCCTTCAAGGATTTCAGAGTTGAGCTCCCTTCATACCTTTTCTCGAGAGCTTTCCAGAACTTTTTGCTCTGTTTCTGATTCGAATACTGATGGAAGATCTCTTTTGGAATCGACTGAGTGAGCATAGCATAGGCCTTCTTTTCAGCATTATAGGCAGTCTTTTGGGCATCAGTCATTCCACTCAACGTTAATGGCAAACCATCAGCACCAACTGGCATTGTGTAACCAGTCTCAATAGAATTCCATAGATTAGTATCCACGCCATTGAGATGAATCTCAAACCTTTGCTTCCACTGCGGGAACTCATCAATGGATAGAAGCTTAGGTGGCTTATTGTGATTACCAATCTCATTCTCTAGAAGCAGTAGGTTCTGGATCCTAGAGTCTTTCCCTGCTGAGAATGCGAAGTTTTCCGAGTCCATGATGAATGTTGACTTAAACTTGAAAAACAGACTGTTAATGCGACTGGGATGTGATTGAACTCAACCGTGCGATTGAACAGGCGACTGATCTACAATCGTGCGATTGAACACAATCGGGCGAATGGACAAGGCGACTGACTGAAACTGGGCGACTGAACTGGCGAACGACTCAGCTGGGCGACTGGAGTTGACGATTGACTCAATCGGGCGACTGGCTATACGACTGACTCAATCGGGCGATTGAACTGGGCGACTGGGTTCAGTCATACGATTTAGATAATCGTGCGACTGGGTCGGCTGAAAACGAGATTTTTCGCAAACTTTGACCTAGAACGCAAGTTTTTGCACCCTAGACGGCTGAAACTCGAAAAAGATTGATTTTTCAGAACATGCACACGTAAAAATCGATTTTTGAGCAGAAAGAACGGATCTTTTCACTAAAAACGTAGATTTTTTTTACAAAAACGATTGAATCAACGAAGAATCAAGAGCCTATGCTCTGATACCACTTGTTAGGACCGTGTACGTACGGAGTACTAACTGATTCTTCGTTATACCGAATCAAATAGTGCGGAATCCTATTTGATTGGTGATCTAATCAGGGAGAACGTAATCCGGATCAAAACTAACGATTAGAAAACGTTAAGAATTGATTAGCAATGATCAGGAACGCTCTGTGAAGTTGGAATGGACGAACTGGACGTTCTGGGTCGACTAGGGTTTCAAGTATTCGAAGTGTTTTATTTTTCCACGAATTAAATGGTATTTATAGGTTACAGCTTTCATTCGTACGACTGAGCCAAGCGACTGGCTCAGTTGTGCGACTGAGTCATACGATTGGTTCATTCGGACGACTGAGTCAGTCTTATGACTCAATCGTACGATTGACTCAATCTCCTGCTTCAATCGTGTGACTGGCCCATTCGCATGGTCCAGTCGTACGACTGAATCAGATAACTTAGTTAAACACATTCACAAACCTTTAATGGTTTAGAACTATGTCTAACAACTGTAAACCTATATAACATTGTCATATACGTGTGTAACAATAAACAATATAGATAGATATAACATTAAATAACTAATACACATATATAGAAGAGATTCTCATTAGCTTGATTAAACATTACATATGTGTTACAAGAAGAAGTTCTATTACATTTAAACTCACTAGACTAGAACTGGGGACATGTGTACCAACAGTTCAGGCTATCATCAGTTACGAGTGCACGATGATGATATTCCTAAGACAGCCTTTCGCACGAGATATGGCCATTACGAGTTTACAGTAATGCCATTTGGGCTAACCAATGCACCTGCTGTGTTCATGGATTTGATGAACCGCGTGTGCAATCCATATTTAGACAAATTCGTAATTGTCTTCATTGACGACATTTTGATTTATTCAAAATCCAAATCCGATCACGAACATCATCTTCGTTTGATCCTTGAACTTCTGAAAGAGGAGAAGCTTTATGCAAAATTCTTGAAGTGCGAATTTTGGCTTAAGGAAGTTCAATTCCTTGGTCATATCGTAAATGATAAAGGAATTCACGTGGATCCTGCAAAGATTGAAGCAGTGAAGAATTGGGTAGAACCTAAAACTCCCACTGAGATCCGTTCGTTCCTTGGCCTAGCCGGTTACTACCGTCGCTTCATTCCAAATTTCTCAAAGATCGCTATGCCTCTCACCGCCTTGACTCATAAGGACAAGAATTTCTTGTAGGGACCAGAGCAAGAGAAAGCTTTTCAAACCCTCAAGCAAAAGTTGTGTAATGCTCCAATCTTGACTCTCCCGATGGGAATGACGACTTCGTTGTCTATTGTGATGCTTCGAAGCAAGGTCTCGGTTGTGTTCTTATGCAACGAGGCAAGGTCATAGCATATGCCTCAAGGCAGCTCAAGATCCACGAGAAGAATTACACAACTCATGATCTCGAATTGGGTGTTGTTGTTTTCACACTCAAAATCTGGAGACACTATCTTTATGGCACCAAGTGTGTTGTATTCACTGATCATAAGAGTCTCCAGCACATTTTCAATCAAAAGGAATTAAACATGAGGCAACGACGTTGGGTTGAATTACTTAACGATTACGACTGTGAGATACGTTACCATCCCGGAAAGGCGAATGTCGTAGCCGACGCATTGAGTCGCAAGGATTATGTTATGCTTCAAAGCGTTACTAATCAAACCGACCTTAAGACTCGCGTTCTCCAAGCCCAACATGAGTCAGTCACCGAAGGCAATATGTATGATGACATGTCATGCGGCGCTGAACTACAATTGGAAACAAAACCCGATGGTTTATTGTACTTTCTAAGTCGTCTTTGGATTCCCAACCGTGATAACCTCCGGACCCTCATCATGAGTGAGGCTCACAAAACTTGTTATTCCATTCATCCCGGTGCGGATAAAATGTTCATGAACCTCCGTAACCAATATTGGTGGCCTGGCATGAAGAAGGACATAGCTTTGTACGTATCCAAATGTCTCACCTGCTCAAAGGTCAAAGCCGAACATCAACGTCCTTCTGGATTGCTTGTTCAACCCGAAGTGCCTGTGTGGAAGTGGGAAAACATATCTATGGACTTCATCACAAAGTTACCTTGTACTTCGAGTGGTCATGATAGCATTTGAGTCATCGTTGACCGTTTGACCAAGTCGGCACATTTCATTCCAATTCGGGAGGATTATCGAGTTGAGAAACTGGCTCGTATCTATATCAATGAGATAATTAGCCGACATGGTGTGCCATTGAACATCATTTCCGACCGCGATGGTCGATTCACCTCTCGTTTCTGGCAAAGCCTCCAATCGTCCTTAGGGACCCAACTCAACCTCAGCACAGCTTATCATCCCCAGACCGATGGTCAAACTGAAAGGACGATACAAACCCTAGAGGATATGCTCCGAGCTTGTGTCATCGATTTCAATGGCTCTTGGGATTCTCACCTTCCGTTGATCGAATTCTCATATAACAACAGTTACCATACCAGCATCAAGATGGCACCGTACGAAGCCTTGTATGGATGCAAGTGTCGGTCCCCTATCTGCTGGTTTGAGGTTGGTGAAGCACAAATCACCGGCCCAGAACTGATTCAAGAATCCACCGACAAAATTCTTAAGATTCGCGATAACTTGCTTGCTGCTAGAGATCGTCAAAAGCATTATGCTGACAAAGGACAAAGACCCATGGAATACAATGTCGGTGATCTCGTACTTCTTAAGGTATCACCTTGGAAGGGAGTGATTCGCTTTGGAAAGAAAGGGAAGCTAGCACCTCGTTACGTGGGTCCATTCAAAGTGCTCGAGCGAATTGGGAAAGTAGCCTACAAGCTTGAACTACCCCAAGAACTCAGTAACGTGCATCCGACGTTTCATGTTTCAAACCTCAAGAGATGTCTTGCCGATGAAAACCTCCACATTCCACTCGATGAAGTCCAGATTGATGAATCCATGCACTTTATTGAGAAACCTGTGGAGATTATGGATCGGGAAGTCAAACAACTCAAGCGCAGCCGAATACCGATTGTCAAGGTTCGTTGGGAGTCTAAACGTGGGCCAGAGTTCACCTGGGAACGTGAGGATCAAATGAAATCCAAGTATCCTCATCTTTTCATTTCAGCTTCCTCGTGAACAAATTTCGGGACGAAATTTCCTAAAGTAGGGGAGACTGTAACATTCGACCCATTCCGGCTTGTAACCCGAACCCGTTATTATTAATCAATGGAATTCTTTTTTTTATTTATTTCGTTGTGTGCATTAATATTATCATTTAACCCGAATTAAACTCATACGGTTTAGGAATATAATTTTATTATTATAAAATAATAATAATATTAATGATAATGAAATCATTATTCAAAACTTTAAAGTTTTGGGGTTGAAAGTGTAACAATTCAAAACTTATTTTATGAAACTTTAACTCAAAATAGCAAACAACATAAACCCCAGGGGGGTAAAGTGTAATTTCTTTTTTTAAACCAACCCCCACCCGTCGACCACCCCCCCCCATCTCCGGCCACTCTCTCCGGCCGCCCTCCGGCGAGTCTCAACGCCCCAAATCACGCGTTTTCACCCAAAACGAACACCCCCGTCAATCTCGCGATCAAGATTCGAACCTTTGACCCCCTTTCCATTTGAAAATCGACCTCGTTTACGCGGTTTAAATCAAACCCGATTGCCCCATTTAACATCGAATCAAACACAAATGGAAACTCGACTAATTGATGAAATCAGCCAACCTGGAACGCGTAAACATAACTCTAACCATAATCAAAACATCAATTTGGCAGAAACCTCGTTCAATCACATCAAGAAATCGACCAAACCTTCGACAAATAAATCGAAGTCGTTCACAGGGTCTAACACCAAATTACCTCCTTATAATAGAGGGCAAACATCAGAAATCGCACACACAAACTCTCTGCAACTTTAATTTGATCAAGCACGCTCATACACCTCGATTCAAGATTGGATTCAACCGCGACCTGCTCGAACTCGACCCCATCGATCTCTGCATCATTACGGGTAAATCCACACACACACACACTCGGTTCTACATGGGGAATAAAAGCCCCATGGTTAATTCGATCGACAATATCGAATCAAGCTTCAATTGAACCGATTTCGAATTAGGGTTCATGTGGGAAATTGGGGGAAAGTCCAATGAAAAGTTTTAAGAATTAAAAGGGATCTTTTGTCAAGAAAAGGGCCTTAGCCCAACCGGTTAACACTCGACGCCCATGTAGCAGGGACCCGGGTTCGACCCCGGGCACCCGCACTCTTTTTTTTTGTGTCTATTTTTATTGTTTTAATTATTTTAAAATTCTCATTTTATTTGGTTTATTTATTTTAAAATTCAGAAAGTATAAATTTTTCTGAAATTATTTACAAACCATTTCTGAAATTAATTATAAAAATAATATATGAGTAAATAGCCATAATATTTTATAAAGAACCCAAAACGTGTTTGTAAATTTTAAAGTTTATAAACTATTGTTTCTTTTCTTTTATCAAACATAAAACACTTCAAATTGTCCAAAAACTAACAATTATTTTTCCAATTAAATATTCACTCGATCAATAATTATTTATTAAGTAATACTTATTATTTTCATTCTTTAATATTTCAACTTTAAAATCGATATGTTATAAAAACCACTAAAAGTCGATCTAAATCTTCCCAAACCATTTTCATTTTTGGCACTTAAATAATTAAATATTTTAATTAATTATCATAAATTAATAATAAAATTAGTTATTTGTTTCTTTCCCACACTTTAACAATAAATCAAACGGTTACATGTATTGATACGTTTATTTCTATTTAATTCTTAACATAATCACTTTCGATAATTTCGTTTATTTATTTCAAGACATTCAAACTAAATAAGTTATTTCATTCAAATACCCATTCCCAATGGAAACCCTAATCCATTCTCAATTCTCATATTATTATTATTTTAACTCGAGACACCATTCCTTAGGTTACTCCTAAGAAAAATTCGTTGGTGCCTAATCTATCGCGTTCAAATTCTAATCTTATCAATCAAGTGAGTATTCATTGCCCATTTTTATGTGTTTATATTTTGGGAAAATCATGTGACACTATAATCGAACATTGTTATCACATTTATTTCATTTATAAATTCAATTCGTTACGTGCTATGTCTTTGCTTGTAATAATGTATTCATAATTAGATAAATTGAATGATAACACAATTAGTAACTCATACAACAACGGTAACGATGATAGATCTATTGGTTTGACAACCCACCCCATTTGAATATTCGAGTGGTGATTGAAACCGGATTCGCATATTCTATCATGACTTCGTCTGCGGATCAAGTCAGTTTAGTCAATTGGATTAATTGTGTTGATTTGTCGTTTATGCTACATTATTATACTATAATTCTTGACATTGCCATGAGAATTGAATTATTCAATCATTTGATCAACCTATATATATGTATATCAAAACTGTGATTACTCACCGGCTAATTCATAGCTGACTCGTTACTTTTCACATGATTTCAGGTTAAGCAAGTTAGTGGACTTCTACATGCTCATCTAGGACCCGGACTTAGTCAAAATAAAAGACAATTATTATTATGCTATTTGGATTTACTGTTTAAATTGTATTGGCAATCTTTAACGAAAGTGACGTTTAATGTTATTTCGGTTTATTTAGTTCCATGTGCTATGAACAATCGATTCCCATTAGTCCGCCCCGATGATTCCGCCGTCGATTGGGGTGTGACAGTACGTGGGGCCGTTTGAGATTGTCAAACGGATTGGCCCGGTGGCTTATCAACTGAACCTACCTGACCAACTCAGTGGAGTACTCAGTGGAGTACACAATGTGTTTCACAATGTGATTCCATTAGAAGAACTGGAAATCGATGAACAGCTTCGTTTCGTTGAAGAACCAGTAGAGATTATGGATCGAGAAGTCAAGACACTAAAGCGTAGCAATATTCCCATTGTGCGCGTCAGATAGAACTCTAAGTGTGGCCTAGAATTCACCTGGGAACGCGAGGACCAAATGAAGAAGAAGTATCCACGACTATTCAACAACCAGACTTCCACTTCTTAAGAAATTCAAGAAACCCAAGCGAGCTGAACGCCCTTCTAATGTTGCTGTTAAACCTGACATTCGGTGTTATTATATTCTAATTTTCGGGATGAAAATTCTTTCAATAAGGGGATAATGTGACAACCCGAGTTTTTCAGTTAATACTATCTATACTAACTTTCTCCACTTATCGCGAATTAATCCATTTTACTATTATTTAATAATAATAATAATAATAATAATAATAATAATAATAATAATAATAATAATAATAATAATAATAATAATGGTTTGTAAAAATAAATTGGAATTAAAAAGTTTAGGGGGTTAAAATGTGATATATAAAACTTGTTTTAAAAACTTCTGACATAAAATAATAACTACTTAAACCACAGGGACCAAAGGTGTAAATTGTTTAAAACCCCCCCATTCCCACCCGTCGACCACCTCACCGCCGGTCACCTCTCCGGCCAACTCCGGCGACCCCCCAACACCTAAAACGAATGTGGTTTTGAACAAATTAAAGTTCCCGACACAATCTCGTGGTGGAATCGAACATGGGTCACCTTTCAATTTAAAATGTGATAGTGCGATTACCACAAACCCGACCATCCCCATTTTCGGCCAAACAACCGGGCCACGATCGCACTACACTACATAATAATCAAAATTTATCCCGCACTAACCAATGTTTAATCGATTATAAGCTTCCACTAAATTCAATTCGGTATAAATCAAGCTAAAACACCACCATCAATCATCCTCATTACCCACGACCTGCAACATAGTTAAATCCTACTTTCTGAGTTCTATTTCATGAAATTAACATAAGGCATTTCATCCTTAGAGCCATTAGAAACCTTCTGTGGAAGTAATCTGATTTTTATCAACATTTGAACACCCATCAATCACTCGTCAGTCGCGACCTGTTCTTCGTAGCATTCATCATCAAATTGACACCTTTCGGGTAATTAAACACATTATCATACACGAAATTACATGGGGAATCAAAGCCCCATGTTTATTTCTGTGATTACCGTCGAATTGGGTTTCAGTTTTGGATTCAAACGGTTTAGGGTTCTTGTTGGATCTAGATTGTATAGGTCTAGATCATTTTATATAGGCTTAGAACTTGGATCAAGTCTTGTAATTAATAATTGTAACAGTCAGTATATATATATATATATATATGTGTGTGTGTGTGTGTGTGTGTGTGTGTGTGTGTGTGTGCATTGAATCTATAGGTTAACCCATATATATGTGTGTTGCTTTGTGACTGTTGACAGGAAAAATCAATATACTTGGTAGGATTCCTGAAATTGACCAAGTGTAAGAAACATCTACGGATGAACATTATTGTTAATCCGTAGATATGTTTCTTACAAGACCATACAAGTGAAGATTCCTGCGGATGATCAAGGATTGTATGAAGTGAAGACTTCTACGAAAGACAGTTCCTACGGAAGAACAACACTTCTACGGAAGACCAAGACATCTACGGAAGAACAAAACTCCTGCGGACGACAAGACTCCTGCGGAAGAACAGAATACTTGTGTGACTTCAAATACCAAGAAGTCAAACAAGTCAACACAATCAATAACAAATCCCAAGAGATCTGGTGTTTCCTTAACCGACTCAAACCGTCTATAAATATGAGTCCTAGGTTTCACATCTCGGTGAACACAATCAAGCAATATTACGGCTGTCAAGAGTTACATCATCGTGCAACCCTAACCGCCGTCACATTAACAACAACATTATTCGATTCACAGAAATCATTGTTCATGGTCATTCTTAATTATTCTTTTGTAATCATTACTGATAATTAATGAAATACTTTGAATAATTATTGAGTTCATATTTATTGTGTTTTTGTGTTTGTGTTCATCAATAATCATTAAAACAATTAAACGTCAATTAATGATAATTCCGCGATCATTGATTTGATTTATTTTAATACTGATAATTCCTGAATTGAGATCCTTGGATTCACAGGTGGTATCAGAGCCAAGTGCTCATTGATTTAGATCAATTGATCTATCAGTATTAAAATTGTTTAATTAATTTTTAAACAATTGTTTCAGCGACTTATCGTTCACCAAGCATTCTCTCATTGCTTGTTTGATTTAGATCTATATTCAAATCAATTGAATACTAGGTCCAATTTAACATTCAAGGTTTCATTCATAACTTTGCATTAAACATGACTACTTTTGGTGGAGGATCATATCAACCGCCGAAGTTGGAAACCAAAGCTGATTTCAAATCCTGGAAGATCAAGTTCAGAAATCATGTGAACTACACAAATTCTGACTTGTGGGAGTCCATCACTGAGGGTCCTTATATTCCACCCACTCTTGGGCCGGATTATAATGACAAGAATCAGCCTATCAACACAAAGGACTTGTCACCTGATGTTGTCAAGAAGGTTAAAGTCGATATTAAAGCATACAGTTTGCTTAGTATGGCTTTGCCTGAAGAGATATTAATCAGGTGCGAGAACTACAAAACAGCAAATTCCTTGTGGAAGATACTCCACACTCTCTGTGAAGGGAGTGATGAGATCCGAAGCATAAGGAAAGACACCCTCAGATCATAATATGAAACCTTTCATCATATTGAGGGTGAATCAATTCCTCAACAACTCCATAGATTTATGCAACTTGTTACTGAAATGAACATCTTGGAGTTGAAGTATACTACTGAGGAACTCAACAAGAAAATGATCCACACTTTGCCTGAAAGTTGGAAGCAAACTGTATCCATGTTCAAGAACACCATAGATCTTAAGAAACTGGTCTGGATACTCTGGTTGCTAAAGTAGAAGCACTTGAAATGGATGAACAATCAAGAAACAAGAGTATGAGAACTCATGTCTCACCTTATCACTTCAAAGAAACCAAAAATGCTGGAAGGGCATTTATCTCAAATAATGAAGGTGATAACTCTTGTACTTTGAGTGATGATGAAGAGGAAGTTAGTTTCTATGCCTTCAAACCAACTAAGAAATCATCTCAAAGTAAGAACCAAAAAGAAAAAGGAAGATCTGCTGAGAAAAGAGATACTAAAGCAACTGATAAATCTTCTCAACAAAACAATCAATCAGAACCAATTACTGTGATATTGGATTCTGAAGAACAAAAAGCAGCCTTTGCAGCTTTTAGTTCTAGCTTTCAAGCTTATCTTGGAAGCTCACTAACATCAGCAAACATCTGCCAGCAAGATTTGGAGGAACTGCCCCCTGATGTAGTAGAAGAGATGGATCTACAATGGCAGATGGCTATGATTGCTTACAGAGCTAAGCAATATCTGAGGAGAAATAAGAATCTGGCTGCAGCTAGTAAAACATCAAAGATTGGTGTTAATAAGTCAAAAGTTAGATGTTTCAAATGCAATCTCTATGGACACTTCTCTAAAGAATGCAACCAACAATCATCTCAGCAGCATCAGCAGCAGCAGCATCAGCAGCATCAACATCAGCAGCAACAGCAATATCAGAATCAGCAATCAACCTCTCAAAGATCTCTGCACAGACAACCTCAGCTGATAAATACATCCCCACCAGCCACAAATGTATCAGCAGGACCAAGCAATTCTAAGGAGTCAGGACTGATCATACTTCAAGATGGAACATGTGACTGGAGCATGTATGAAAAGGAAGTCTTGGAAGAGAATCAAGCATTAATAGCACACATGGAAAACAAAGTTCCTTCTATGGCCAGAGAGGCAAAAGACAGGTTATGTTCATCAACATGTGTTGAGGAAGTTGAACGTTACAGAGTCCATGCTCAACAATTGGCTGACAAAGTAAAAGAAACAATGATTTTGAATGAATCCCATTTAAGAGAACATAAACTATATCAAATCAAAATTAGTTCTTTGCAAAAGGATTTAGAAAAATATGTTTCTGAAAATTACAACCTCAAAGCCCAAGTTGAGCATCTGACCACTTCCTTAACAAAATCCATGGCTGATCATGCATCTACTGAAGTGAAACTTCAGAAGTTTCAACTATCATCTCAGCAATATGAGAAGTTGTTAAACTCTCATATTGAATCAAAGAACAGGTATGGGTTGGGTTATAATGCTGTTGCACCACCTATTAATGATAACTATACAACTTTGCCTGCAACAATGACAAATACTTTGTCAAATCATTTTGTGCCAAGCACCAAAATTAATATAAAAACAAACATCAACAATGAAGCTGAGATGAGTGAAACTGAATCTACTGAATCAGAATCACTTAAACATAATGACTCGGATTTTGATAAATATGATGACTTGGATGATTCTGATGAACATGATACTGATCAACTGAACATTGGTAAGAATGTTCAAGTTGAAACTGGTCTTCCCCGAGTTCTTGAAGAATCAAAGCTGCAGTATCCTCCAAAGCAATGAAATATGCTGAAGACTATCTGCAAAAGAATTGCTGAACTGAATGAAGGACTTCAAGAACTGAATCATCACAAGGTTGATAACTGCAGATCAAGTACTGAGTTACCTTTATCTCCTTCAGATAAAGGTAAGAAATATCAAACTTCAACCAAGAAGAAGAAAAATTCAAGTGTTGAAGATCTGCGGAAAGAGAAGTCTGAAGAATCCGTAGAACATCTGCGGAAAGCAAAAATAGCCAAGTCCGTACATCTGCAGAAGGCTAAAACTTGTGAATCCGCAGAAAAGCCACGGAAGAGAGAAACCGAATCTACGGATGAGGTCAAAAGGACTGCCAACAAACATGCACAGAAAATGTTGAATATCAAGCAACAAAAGGCAGCCAAAGGCAAACAAGAAACAGATGATGAGGCTCCTACCAAAAGCAAGAAGAAATCAAGTGATCCATCAGGAAAGGAGACAAAGAACAAGAAAAAGAAGGTTGAATCTGTAGAAAATTCAAAAGATAAATATTGCAAATGGAGTGATATAAAGAATCATAATACTGATGAATGCTATTTCAGCAGTTATTACTCCATATGCAATATGAACAATCACATGACTTCTGACTGCTACTTAAACAAACACTGTGCTATATGTGACAAAAATAACCATTCAACTCAGGAATGTTATTTCAACAAGAAGAACAAGAAAAAGAGCAAAAAGAAGTCACATGATGCATCATCTGAATCAGATTCTCAATCTTCAGAGAGTGAGAAAGAATCAAAGATGCAAAAAGAACAACAAAAATCAAAGAAAAGATCCTCTACTGCGGATAAGACTTTGATGAAGAAAACACCAACACAGTCTAAGACACCTCACAAAAAGGTGGATTAGTCAGATAAACAGACTGAAGCAGTTGATGGTTTCTTTGATAACTTTGAAAATGGAACTCCTGTACCTCAATCAAAGTTGAAAGATGAAGTAACTTTCAAAAATACAGGAGCATCCTTAAAGTTAAAATATAAGCCAAAACAAGATAAGTTGAAGAAAGAATCAGATAAGCAAGAAGACATCCAAACATCTGAATCATCTTCAACAGAATCATCCTCACCACCATCAAATCAAAAAGAAAAAACTAATACTGAAACTTCAAGATTAATTCATGAAGGAGTAACTATTGTTGACACTTCTGGCAAACCCAAGACAATTAAGGCTTGGGTTGTCAATTCTAACTGATTTCTTTTTATGTGCAGGAATAATCATGGAGAGCTGACAACAAGTGGTATGTTGACAGTGGTTGTTCCAGACATATGACAGGAAACTGTGCACTTCTCCATGACTTCAAACATAAACATACCTCTTATGTGGCATTTGGTGGGGATAAGAAGGGAGGTAAAATAGTTGGTGAGGGAATTGTAACAAATGGTGTTTTAACATTTGAAAAAGTAAATTACTGTGAAAATTTGCAGTACAATTTACTCA
This sequence comes from Flaveria linearis, assembly GCA_024085815.1. Taxonomy (NCBI): domain Eukaryota; kingdom Viridiplantae; phylum Streptophyta; class Magnoliopsida; order Asterales; family Asteraceae; genus Flaveria; species Flaveria linearis. Next base: position 36,923,086 of record CM044001.1, on the reverse strand, counting down.
GTGTATCTTAAATTTGTGATCAAAATTACACTACACTATTTGACAACACTAATTGTTACATTCTTAAGCCAGGTTTTGCAGTTCCAGCAGACTGGATCCTTCTAAAAGCATCAAGAAAAGGAAACACATATGTTTTGGATATGAACAACACATCACTCACAAGCCATGAGACATGCCTGCTGTCTAAGTCTTCAGAAGATGAATCACAATTGTGGCATAGAAGGCTTGTTCATTCCAACATGAAGAACATGAATAAATTGGTGAAAAATGACTTGGTCATTGGATTACCAAAGAAAGAATTTCATTGTTCTAATCATTGTTCTTCATGTTACAAAGGAAAACAACATAGAGTGTCTCATAAATCCAAAATAATCAACACTAACACTACACCACTCAAATTGCTTCACATGGACCTCTTTGGTCCAACCAATGTGATGAGCATTGGAAAAAGGCAATATTGTTTGGTGATAGTAGATGATTTCACTAGATTCACATGGGTCTTTTTCTTAAAACATAAGAGTGAAACATCTGAAACATTAATGGACTTCGTGATCAAGATTGAGAATCAACTTGATTTAAAAGTTAAAATTTTTAGGAGTGATAATGGAACTGAATTTGTTAATGCTGATCTGGATTCTTTTTGCAGGAATAAAGGGATAGCAAGACAATTCAGTGCACCAAGAACTCCACAACAAAATGGAGTGGCTGAAAGAAGAAATAGAACTCTTATAGAAGCAGCAAGAACAATGTTAGCTGATTCTCAGTTGCCCATAACTTTCTGGGCAGAAGCTGTGAATACAGCTTGCAATGTTCAAAATAGGACATTAATTGTCAAAGAACATAATAAAACTCTTTATGAGCTCTTATTTAAAAGAAAACCTTTTATAGGATATCTTAGAGCTTTTGGGTGTCATGTGTCTGTATTAAATACTAAAGAACAATTGGGAAAATTTTCTGAAAAAGCCTATGATGGTTTCTTTGTTGGATATTCATCCATTTCTAAATCATATAGGGTCTATATTCCAGAACATAACATTGTTGAAGAGACTCCCAACGTTTCTTTTGATGAATCCATGTTTACAACATCTGTAAAAGGATCATCTTGGTTATTTGATATAGATATATTAACTGAATCATTTAACACTGGTTATCTGATCAATGCAGGTTCTGCGGATACATGCTATCCATTTGTGCCTCCAAGTTTGAATGAAGTGCCACTGATAGCTGACCCACCGATGGCACAACCTTTAACTGCACCTTGGCAAGAATCAAGTCAGCAGCATGCAGCTAATCCGAAGCAAATCCTTCATCCGCATCACATATAAATACATCCGCAGATGCATCAGCATCCATAGATGTAAGTCCTGTTTCAACCACTGACCAAAGGGATGGAGAGGATGTGTTGAATCAACAAAAAATGCCAGCAAATCAACAATGTTCATCCGTGGATGGTGATGTAACCCCTACGGAAGTACAAAATGCCTCCGTAGATGTTGAAGTTACTCCTGTGGAAGAACAAAATGCTTCCGTAGAACTTCCTGCGGAAGAAGACAACCATGCAGCAACTGAAACTCAAGCTGATCCTAATGAACATGAGCCATTTGATTACTTCATAGACTCATCTTCTCAGCTGAATGCATCTGCATCCATGGGTTTTTCAAACTTAGAATCAACAATTCTAGTTGATGCTGTTTCAACAAGCAGAATTCACAAGTCTCATCCCTCAGATAATATCATTGGAGACCTGAATGCAAGAACTACAAGGAGCAAAGGAGGAGTGGCAAACATTTGCCTGTTCACCTGCTTTTTGTCTCAGATAGTTCCTGCAAATATTACAGCTGCTCTGAAAGACAACAGCTGGATTGAGGCTATGCAAGAAGAGCTACAACAATTTAGAAAACAAAAGGTGTGGAATCTTGTAGACTTGCCTCAAGGTCTACATCCAATTGGAACAAGGTGGCTCTTCAAAAACAAGCTGGATGACAGGGGTATAATCATGAGAAACAAAGCCAGACTTATTGCTCAAGGATATACTCAAGAAGAAAGGATAGACTATGATGAAGTTTTTACACCAGTTGCAAGAATTGAAGCTATAAGGGTCTTCCTAGCTTATGCCTCATTCAAGAAGTTCACAGTCTATCAAATGGATGTGAAGTGTGCTTTCCTTTATGGGAAAATTGATGAAGAAGTATATGTGGCTCAACCCCCTGGATTTGAGGATCCTGACTATCCACATAGAGTATACAAGCTTGACAAAGCTTTGTATGGTCTTCATCAAGCACCAAGGAAGTGGTATGACACATTGTCATCTTTCCTGCTGAAGAATGGTTACAAAAGAGGAACCATTGATCAGACACTCTTCCTCAAACATGAACATCAAGATCTTTTGGTGGTTCAAATATATGTTGATGACATAATATTTGGATCAACCAACAAGAAACTGTGTCAAAGCTTTGAAGAGTTAATGAAATCTGAATTTCAGATGAGCTCCATGGGAGAATTGACATTCTTCCTTGGCTTACAAGTTCATCAGAAAACAGATGGCATTTTCATCAATCAAGAAAAGTACATTCATCAAATCCTGAAGAAGTACAATCTTGCTGATACAACTTCATGCAAGACACCTGCCTCAACAATAGACAAGATTGTGCCTGACCCTGCTGGAAAATCAGTAGATCAAAGATTGTATAGATCAATAATCGGTTCTTTAATGTACTTAACTGCCAGTAGACCTGACATAATGTTTGTTGTTTGTGTTTGTGCCAGGTATCAATCAGACCCAAAAGAGTCCCATCTGAATGCTGTGAAGAGAATATTCAGATATTTGAAAGGCAAACCAGCTCTAGGACTGTGGTATCCAAAAGATGGAGATTTCAGTCTTTACTCATATTCAGATAGTGACTATGGAGGGTGTAACAATAACAGAAAATCCACAACTGGTGGATGTCAGTTTATGGGACCAAGACTTGTTTCATGGCAGTGCAAGAAGCAAACTAATGTATCTGTATCCACAGCTGAAGCTGAGTACATAGCTGCTTCAGCTGGTTGCTCTCAAGTACTTTGGTTGCAAAACCAATTACTTGATTATGGTTACAATTTCCTTCAAACACCAATTCATATTGATAATTCAGCTGCTATGTTTATAACTGCTAACCCAGTCCAACATAGTAAAACAAAACATATTGAAATCAGATACCATTTTCTGAGAGACTGCTCAGAAAAGGGTTTAATCAAGTTAGTCAAAGTGGACACAACAAATCAGCTTGCTGATTTGTTCACTAAAGCCTTTGATTCTGTTAGATTTAATTTTCTGATAGAATCTCTGGGGATGATTAACTTAGAATAAATCATCAAAAGCATACGACTGTCCTTGTATAGAGTAATGGTTAGGGATGATTTAAGTGTCTGATAGCATGTTTATGCATGTCATATGTATGGGAAATGATAGTACACTATGCTTGGCCTTCTTTAACAAAAACTCAAACTGACTTGTAATATTGTGATATGTGAGTAGATTCATCTTGAGTGGAAACTACACTAAGAGCATGCCAAACTAAGAGAAACAGGTATCTGTCCGTGGGAACTCCATTTTGAGAGTCAGAAGAGTAAGTTATCTCTTGATGTGATCAAATCATCTACAAAAGCACACTATGTAAAATATTTTATAATCTTTTATCTTTGCAAAGTCATATTCCCTCTGTTTTGTGTGAACAAAGACCTGGGGATATGATAAAAGAGTATGATCTTCATTCTCCCTCTATTTTGTGTAAACAAAGACATGGGTTAAGTTCACCTCTGTTTTACGAAAGTAAAGACCTGGTGACTATGAAGATCATATCTCAGCTCTTAAAAGAATCACTTGTGATCAACTGTATATCAATTTAAAGAGCTTCAACATCAAAGCATCAATGAGACTGTAATATGTCTCAAGATAGAACTTATAACTTAATGTACATAGTCAATAAGATGTGAAAAGGTGGTGATTTGTCTCACATACAGAGGACAAACTCTAATGACAATTGAATGTGGAGCACATGACAGTTACTGATTAACAAACTTCAAAACATGATACACAGCATGCCTAGTTGATACATTACTCATGTATGAATTTAAGTGGATCTATATACTTACAATCAGAAGTGAAATAGATCAAATAATCAACATCAGCAGAAGTCTAGAGTCATAGTATGATCCCTCTATATATATGCATGCATGTAATCGTTTGTCATTTGTTGAATTTGTCCCTTAACTGATTTCCTCTCATTTAGACTGTCATATGCCTTTCATGCCTATTTCCAACATAAATTTATGATGAATGCAACAGTTTACCATTAATCACAAATTTAGGGGGAGTAGTTTATGCATGAAAATCAATAATCAATAAAAAGCTGTTAATTCACTTTGAAGGAATTGGAACTTGAGCACTAACTTGAATGCAGGATACAGGAAATTTGCTTTCTTATACTTAATTGCCATGCAAACAAAGTCCACAATGTCCAATATAAACACATGATTCTACTTAGTAGATATCATACATTTAAAGATTTTAACAAAACTTTAATTTCCGCAGAAGTTTCAGTAATATTTCTCATCCGCAGAAGTAACAGTGAAATTTCTGGCAATTAAGTGAATCTGTCCATGCATCACATTCACCTAGCCAAACACCCCCTAATCTATATCAATCACCAATCATCATACACTCTGATCCTATCTCACCCATTCAACAACATGAGTCCCCACAACAACAATCATCCTCTTCCTCTCAACACACCCAACCTATTTCTCTTGAACAACAAAAATCCCCAACAGTTTCTCATTTAGCCTCACAAAATACACAATCATTCTCACCCTTTCAAACCATATCCCCTATTCATCCACTCCCACCAACACCTACACTGACATCCCCAGAAAGTGCTAACACTGAGCCTGTGGACATAACTGAGTCTTTGAATTCTGTTCGCACAGGAGAGACTGAGTTGATGTCTCAAGCTAGCACTGTTCCTATTTCACCCACAACTACTGAGAACCAATTACCATCAGAGCACAATGAACCAATATCACCACATGTTGATGATCAAACTGCTGATGAGCAAAGGGAAGTAGAACAAGAGGTTAAGGAGAATGTCATTGCCTATCATGAAGATGATTTAAGTGATAGTGACATCCCAGTCAGCAAAAGCTTTTTGGTTGCTGAGTACAACAAACTAGTACTCAAATCAAACAAGCGCAAACAAAGAATCAAAGAACTTAAAGGAATCATTCAAGAAAAGGATGAAGAGTTGATGCTGAAAGAAGCCAGATTGAAACGGATGAGAGAGGATGCCAAAAGCAACAATGAAGTAATCGATGCTCTCCTGCAAATGAACAAGAGTTGCAGGCATCCTTGACAAGTGAGAAAAGTGCAAACACTCAGCTGATCAAAGAGAAAGATGATGAGATCAATCTATTGAGAGTGAAAATTTCTGCACTGGAATCAAGGATTACCCCAAGTACTGAACAAACAAAACTATCTGCTAAAGCTCCAAAGAAACTGATTCTGTATTCTCGAAAGAGAAAATACTTGGGTGCAAGCAAGAAGGAAATTGAAGATGAAGGTACTCCTAAAAGGAAAAAGCTCACAACTCCAGAACATACACCTTCAGTAGAGTTATCTACTGTAAAGGTATCATCCAATGATGCTGATGAAAGTGATAAAGAATGGGAGGAGCTAACCAAGATGGAGTCTCCCACTGAGCAAAAAGAATCAAAGGCCGATGACCTTCTGACCACTGAAGATATTATGGAAGAGAGGCCTGAATCAAGTATGTTCATGACCCTCATCAACCATGGTTTTCCATATGACATGGTTGAGAGGATGAATTTAACTGAAATGAAGAATCTGCTGAAGGAATTTGAGCTTGCAAGATTTATAATCCCAAACTGTGATTATGAAGCTTTCACAGTATTTCAATCAGTAGAGAAAATCAAGAAAGATCTGGGCCATTGTGACACAGTAAAACTAACCAAGTACAATATGACATGCTGGTTATAAGGCCACAATTACAAACCGCATGAGCTCAAAGGTAGATCAACTGGTGAACTGCGGAGGATGATGGAGCATGTGATGGCAGTGGAACTAGAAACTGGTGTCAAATTCAGAACCACAGCTCCACATCCAATTCATGACCAACAGAGCAATCTGACTGCTGATCCAATAATTGTTAAACCTAAGGATCAGCATAAAGCAAAAGACAAACTCATTAGAGAACCAAGGGAAGTCATCCCAGGCAAAGTCTGGCCTCTTGGTACTACTGTGAGAGAAATCACTGATCAGAAGTCCACTCTGATTCAGCTGATTGATCACCTCACAACTCCCAACTCTGCTAAAGAAAACAAGATCATGGCATGGAAATATGATCAAGAGTGGGATTGTGCTGTGATCAAAAGAACATCAGGAAGAGTTGAATACTTCCATGATGTGTTTTCAGTTCTATGCCTACCTGAGAGTGATCTCAAGGACCTGCAAAGCCTTACCATTACAAATTACCCAATACATCCAAAGGGCAGGGACTTCTCAAGCATAGTGGGTAAACTGAAAACAAAGTTCAAAGATGATGTGTTGGCTAAAGCCAAGAGAGAAGATGATGAACACAGAAGAAGAATAAAAGGGGTGAAAAGATATAAGTCCAATGCCTCTGAATCCGTAGATGATGAATTTTTAAAGAGGGTTGGCTATAACAATAGGAACTCAGCAGCCATCAAGCACATTGAAGGGACTCAATACACACTCCCTATTACTGAATGGGGATATGTAGAGAGGACAAAAGAACTTGTGCTGGTGAGGAATGCAGAGAACGAACGAGCTGAAAGGATCAGGATCTTTGATCCTGTAGAAATAAAGCTACTTCATCCCAGCTACACATCCTATCTACATGATAAATTCTTTCCGAAGCTGAGTGATGAAGCAGCTCAAAATGATCTGTTCCTGCATGTACACATGATACAAGTAATTTACAAACTTCATGCAAAGGCCTACAAACGACGAAGACACAATGCAGGCTTGCTGAAAGGAACAAATTATGATGAAGTCACGAAACTTCGACTCTCTGAACAAGATGAACTTGAAGTAGTGAAAAATGACAAAGTCTTAAAGACACTCACTACAGAGGAGGATGTTCTGGGACTTGGCTTCGAGACTCTGAAGAAGATTAGCAAAATGGAGATCAAATACAAATATAAAGATCAAAAGGCTGTTGTATCTTACTTCTACAACAAAATCATATCAAGAGTCAAGGAGCTTGCAGTTTTGAATGACTGATTACAAGGAGCTAAGCCTAAGGGGGAGTATTATTGGATCTAGATTGTATAGGTCTAGATCATTTTATATAGGCTTAGAACTTGGATCAAGTCTTGTAATTAATAATTGTAACAGTCAGTATATATATATATATATATATATATATATATATATATGTGCATTGAATCTATAGGTTAACCCATATATATGTGTGTTGCTTTGTGACTATTGACAGGCAAAATCAATATACTTGGTAGGATTCTTGAAATTGACCAAGTGTAAGAAACATCTACGGATGAACATTATTGTTAATCCGTAGATATGTTTCTTACAAGACCATACAAGTGAAGATTCCTGCGGATGATCAAGGATTGTATGAAGTGAAGACTTCTACGGAAGACAGTTCCTACGGAAGAACAACACTTCTACGGAAGACCAAGACATCTACGGAAGAACAATACTCCTGCGGGCGACAAGACTCCTACGGAAGAACAGAATACTTGTGTGATTTCAAATACCAAGAAGTCAAACAAGTCAACACAATCAATAACAAATCCCAAGAGATCCGGTGTTTCCTTAACCGACTCAAACCGTCTATAAATATGAGTCCTAGGTTTCACATCTCGGTGAACACAATCAAGCAATATTACGGCTGTCAAGAGTTACATCATCGTGCAACCCTAACCGTCGTCATATCAACAACAACATTATTCGATTCACTGAAATCATTGTTCATAGTCATTCTTAATTATTCTTTTGTAATCATTACTGATAATTAATGAAATACTTTGAATAATTATTGAGTTCATATTTATTGTGTTTTTGTGTTTGTGTTCATCAATAATCATTAAAACAATTAAACGTCAATTAATGATAATTCCGCGATCATTGATTTGATTTATTTTAATACTGATAATTCCTGAATTGAGATCCTTGGATTCATAGTTCTTCGGTTTGAGGATTCACTGGAGTTTGTGTTTAAAGGGTTTAAAACCCGAGTGTTACCGCGGCCACGACCCTTGGTTCACCGGATACACACGCACAATACACACTGGAGGTCCCGGCTTCGAACCCGGGCACCCCCAACATTTTTTTAAAGGCTTTTTCAACCTTTTAAAAATACGGAAAAAATTTTAAAATTTATAAAAATCATTTTTGTAAACATTGTTTATTTTTAAATCGTCACATAATTTTCTGCAATTTTTTTCTCTAAATTTTAATATTTATAAAACATTATAAAACAAGTTATTTTTGGATATTTCCATGTAAAATGGACTTTAAATTATGGTTTAAATTAATAAATTATTATTGGTCCAAATGATACTTTTAATTATAGTATAATCCTGTTATTTAAAAATAATTATAGAAATTATTTATACTTTACCCGTTCTTATAAATACTTCAATTACGTGAAATTATTTAAATGAAATAACATCTTTCATGGAATTAAAAATATAAGAGATTCTATTATTAAAATTTTACTTATAAACCCCAAATTCATATTGAAACCCTAGTTCGCGTTTAATCGTTAAACCTTAATATTAACCTAAATCTAAAAAATATAAATACATGTTTAGGTACCTCGTGAAGGAGTTCATTGGAACATCAATTATTATCCTATTCAATCATCTTATATACATACTTATACGCCAAGTGAGTTTACAGCCCCACTTTTATTGTATACTATTTTTGGGGGAGAGAAACATGCTGTTTTCATAAACGTTACATTATATTGGATTTTTGTGATACTGCATATACATGATACTATGTTTGTATACTTTGCCCTTCGGACCGTTAATACGCAAGTAGCGAGGTGATTGTTAGTAGTGCTACTGGGATTGACATACCCCGCCCGGGCTAGTCATGCTAGCTGGTCAAACGGGTGAACGGTTATCCTATTTTACTATGTTGTGGTGGGGAATCCACAGCCGGGGCCTACTTTATTATTTGATTACATGTCAGCTCGGTCGCGACTTCGTACACATAGTGATCATTATGGAATAGCTACCCATTATATGCTTTGATTGCAAAATCCGGGAATTTCGTTACTGATACTTACTGTTTTCTGATAAACCTGTGAACTCACCAGTCTTGTACTGACTTTTGCATGTTTTATCTCAGGACCATGATGTGGCACGATTAGAAGCACAGCATCCACTGCATGTCATTTCGCGTTCATCACAAACTGTTTTTAAGATTTAATTTCCTGTACTCTACAAAAATTGGATTGGACGCGTGTTTACGTGTTTCGAAACTGTTGTTAAATATTTTCCTGTTTTCGCTTCCGCAATACTTAAATATATTTGGTTTGTTTCATTAAAATTAAGCAACTTATATGATTTGTAATTATCGAGTCGTTTGGTGTAACTGATGCTTATCTGAGATCCTGGTTATGTCACACGCCTAACGGTAAAACCCCGTACGTGGAAATTGAGGGTGTGACAGATTGGTATCAGAGCATTAGTTATAGCGAACTAAAATGAACTTTGCATCTCATTTGCATTGCATTTTAGACTATAGCTGGATTTGCATTAGTTACACACACATAAATTATTAAGCTGTGCTACTTAATTTACTAGTCTGAAAACTTTTGCTTTAACATATCCCTGTGAGCTTACAACTACAGGGATGGTGACTCCGAGTTGCTGTGAGTCACGGGAAGGGTTACTTACGAATTTCTTGAACTTTTGGTTACCTGAAAACTTTTGCTTTAACATAACCCTGTGACACACAGACACCTGTATTCTGGATTTCCTGGCAAAAGGCCTTCGGGCTAAGGCAAGCATATCGTATAAATCTCATTGTGAGACCAGTTATGCTTACCTGGGGATTTCTGGGATGAGTGATAAACTATGGTCAATACATAGGTCTCTAAGGCAAATGGGTCAAATTACCTTGGCGTGCCAACGATTCCTAAACTTTACTGATCCTTTCGTATACTTTGATTGATCGACCCCGATATAATACATACGTATTTGGTACTTCTATCATTGATGACCACTGTACTTGACAAGATATGTTAGCCTGATAGGAGGAACCGAGGATGATCATGCAAAGCAAATTACCATTACGGGTGCACACGTAAATGTAATTTGTCGTGCATGCTAAGTCCGGTGAATTTGGTCGGGTAGTAACATTGTAGTCGGTATAAGTCATCGTCTCTATACCGTGAGCAAGAAAATTTCATTTTCATGGAACATGACTATTGATATCAAAACTATCCTTCAAATTCTACCTGTATGAACGCTCACTCCCACCTCGAATTCGGATGAAATTCAAATCATGACGTGTGTCTTAATCCCTCGGATTCAAACTGATCCTCTAGTTTGTCTGTTACTTTAAATTCTTGGACTTCTTTTCCTTTTCATTCCAAGACAAAGGAGTTATTTTCATGCGACTGATAGCTATAAATTCTGATATCTTCTTGGATATTTACTTATTTATGTATGTGGTAATTTAAAGAATGTCTGGAAGAGGACGTGGACGCGGGAGAGGTATCAGAGATTTTTACTCTATTAAAACTAGGTTTATCGCAAGATAAACAATCAATTTTTAAGTTAATAATTTTAAATTATCAAGATTCAAGTTTTGAAATTTAAATTAATTTTAAATTTAAAAACTTATTTAGTTATCATTTCAAAAACAGTTGATAATTTTAAATATTAAATTTCAAGTTTTGAAATTTAATCTAATTTTAAATTTAAAAACCTTATATAGTTATACTTCAAAATAACTAATTTTAAATTAAAAACTTAACTGATTATCTTTTTTCAAAACAAACTATTTGTTTTAATATTTTAATAAGTTGTAAAAATGAGTTTAGAACTTATATTTATTTTGATTGTGAAAATATATTTTTAATGAGTTTGGTATTAGATCGGCATGGTATAACTATTATAAGATAAAATCAACCATAATAGCAAAGTAAATATGTAAATCTATTGCCTATGATTGTTAAATCTGCTACAGCGAAGTAACAAGATCAAACTAGGTCATGGGGTCATAACACAAAATAACCACATGGATGGACCTAAGTGAATCCTAATGTCCCGATTGGCTCAACTGACTCCCTGACTCGTCTTGTATCCAGTTTTGGCTTCGGGTCTTCAGATATTACATTATTTATAAAGATTAATACATAATAAAAGAAAACCATCATTTATCACAACTTTGATCCATCAAATAGTGCAAAATCATAAAAACCAAAAATAAACGAAATCAAACCAAAATATAATCATTCAATCATAGGGTCTAGCCAAATTAACATATCAAACACAATCAAAATATATCGGGCGATCTTCTGGTTAATATATATTTAACTAAATTATACAAGTTTCCCTAAATAAAATAAATCAAAAACTTTAAACATTTTTAAGGTTTGTGATTTGTAACCAGTTACAGTCTGGATTTAATTAGCATATTGTAAGCATGACTCTGATACAACTTTTGGGTTCAGTGGTATATTAGTTAGGTTTATTTATCGAAACAATTTTGATAGTTTATTAATCAGATTAAAAATATGTAACGTTGCGAAGTAAAAATTAAACATCAAAAGTAAACCCGACAGGATTTGGGTTACAAATTATACAAATACATATAATAATTAATCTACTGATGAGATAATAATACCATTGGTTAATAAATAATACAAAGTGAATAGGAGGCAAGACACAAAACACACGACTTTCAGAATTTGATGCTAATCAAGGGAACACAACAACGTAGCAATAGCAAAAAAGGGTGTGTGGTGGTTAAAGGTGATATTTGTTCGCGGGTGGTGTTCGGTTGTGGTATGTGGATTTACCGGCAATCCCAAAAGACGTGGCAATGGGGAATCATAATTATATGTGGTGCTCAAAAATCTTAAGAAGAAAAGGAATTCAATTTTCTTTTTAACATTTTCTTCTGTAAGCTTTTAAAAAAATTGATCCTATTCTTTATTTTACCATCATATTTAATATATTTAGATGATTAGGTTTTGAATTTTAATCACCTATTAACATAAATCTTCTCAGGAGCCCCAGGCTCGAGTAGATTAATGTTAGCCCATTTGGTAACCAAAACCTGAACCTTTTAACATTCAACTATTAAACGTTTGATTAAATAATTTATAACTTTATAAATTATTATGACCCGACAATCGTTCCTATATATTTACTAGTTAATCAAATTAAATGTGTTTATAAACCGTTGCCCAGGGTGTAATTTATTCGAGTCATAGTTCGGTCGGCAACATCACATAATCAAACCCGTACATAATCCAACAGTGAAAACCGTATTAGTCATGTGCCTACTATATATTGGGTCAGCCTTACTACAACAAAAGCTATTGGTTAATAAAAACCGCTTAGGCCATGCTCAGGGTGTCAACACGCCTTGAACGCTCAAATTTCAAGTTGACATTTCGACATTAATTTTTTATTATGGTTTATGCCTCCGTCGTAACACGAGAGTAGAGGTGGCAAAAGAGATCCAAAGATGTGATTTTGGGTCATAATGGGTGGTTTAAAAATAAAGATGGGTTAGAATGGATTAAATAAAAAACACAAGTGGATCAAGATGGGTTATAAGTATTTTTGGAAAAAAAAAACATAGGTCAAGATGGATTTTCAAAATTAGATCTACAAGTCTAAGTCAACGTTTCTTTCACTCAAATTGATCGCCTCCATCGCAAAGGCACCACCGCACCACCACCACCACACCACCGCATCACCACTGGTCCACCACACCACCACCGCATCACCATCGCATCACCACAGGTCCACCACACCACCACCGCATCACCACCGTTCCACCACACCACCAACACACATACAACCTCCCACCTCTGTCGAGTTTCATCGCGCATCACCACCGTTCCGCCGCGTCGCCACGGGTCCGCCGCGTCGCCACGGGTCCGCCGCGTCGACACGGGTCCGCCGCGTCGCCACGGGTCCGCCGCGTCGCCACGGGTCCGCCGCGTCGCCACGGGTCCGCCGCGTCGCCACGGGTCCGCCGCGTCGCCACGGGTCGGCCGCGTCGCCACGGGTCCGCCGCGTCGACACGGGTCCGCCGCGTCGCCACGGGTCCGCCGCGTCGCCACGAGGTCCGCCGCGTCGCCACGGGGTCCGCCGCTTCGCCACGGGTCCGCCGCGTCGCCACGTGTCCGCATATGCATCTATCTATATGTGTTGTTGGATTGTAGAATAGTAGTAAAATAGTGTTGACTTTTTTAAAAATGATCCATCCTGATCCGAACCCATCCTGATCCGAACCCATCCTGATCCAAACCCATATTGACCCAAACCCATATTGACCCAAACCCATATTGACCCAAACCCATCCTGACCTTTTTTTCTAAATGACTCATCCTAACCCAAACCCATCCTGACCCAAATCCATCCTAACCTAACAACCAACCCAATCCAACCCACCTATTTTGCCACCTCTACACGAGAGTCCTAATCTAATTTTTTTAAGATTAACTTATTAGTTTAAACTTTAATAGGTAGGGTTATACTAAAAATTATATTTAATCTAAAAAGCCTAAAAAGGATTATGGTCTTGACATGTGTCATTCTATTTTTTAAATATAACACTTTGGTCATTATGTCAAATACGTCAGCTCATTATGTCTTATAAGTTCATTATGTCTAATATCAGTTCATTGTGTCATATATTTTACATCATTTGTTATATGTATTAATTAATATATTTTACATTTTAGATCATTTTATGTTATTTTTTTATTCTTTTTATTCATTATAAATTATTATCTATTATTGTGTTTTACAATTAGAAAACACAATGATATACTTCGTCAATCTAGTTTTCAAAACTTATAGTGTTGAATATAACACAATGTGTTATTTTTTTATTGTTTTTAATAGATTATATAAACTTGTTATTATTATTATTGTGTTTTATCATTAGAAAATACACAATGATGTTTTTTCAACAAAGTATTTTCCAAAACTCATATTATTCAAGATAACACAATAACGATCAAAATACACAATAAGACATTGTGTTATTTTGTCATTGTTTTTAATGTATTTGATTAATTAGTTGTTAATTTATTATTATATTTTACATATTAGAGATACACAATAATGTTATTCCATAATTATATATTTTAAAATTAATTATTTTAGAAAAAGACAAATAGTATTTATAATTAACATAATAACCAACAAAAAGACACAATGAATTGAAATACAAACACAATAACAAGATAAATGTCAATTTTTATCTTTTTATATAAAAATACTGTAATCGTTTTAAAGATAAAAAGAAGCTCGTTTTTATGACGTAATTTTATAAAAAAAATAATATCGTATATAAAAGTCATGAACGTTAAAAAATTAAAGAAACTTACAAAAAATCAGCAAAAATGATTATTTATAAAATAACCTCTAATAAATTTTTTCTACATATCAACGAAAGCGCATGGTTGATTTATTTTTTTATAATTTTTGATCTTAGAAGATTTTGTATTGAAATATTCTCAAATTTAATAGTATTTATAAAATAGGTGGTGAGTTGGAAAACGAAAAGCGTGGACTCTGCATACTTACAAGTCTCCTCCTAGTCAACGACGAACCCTTCAAACACTCCAACCGCATCAGGGCTATTTCCGTAATTGCATCTAACGTGTAACCCCCATAACCACGTCGATCCCACCGATGCCTTCGCACCAAACAAAATCCCCCAGGCCTATTCCAGTAATTTCACACATATACGAACCCTCATCCCATAGGTTTTTAAAATACTCCTCTAAATCATCATCATCATCATCCCCCACTCGAGCTCTTAAGTCTTATCATCCACTCAGCTGCACACGATAAAGAAACCAAAAGAGCCGTCTGCTATCGTGCGCCCTCTACTTCCCGCGACCGTACGATCCGATCTGGTGTTGCAGTGATGGCCGGAGGAGCGACGGAGGAGCAGTACGCGAAGGCGAAGATATCGGTGTGGTGGGACATCGAGAACTGTCAGGTGCCCAAAGGCTTCGAGCCTCATTCGATCGCGCAGAACATCAGTTCTGCTTTGGTTAATATGAACTACTGTGGTCCTGTGTCGATTTCTGCTTACGGTGACACTAATCGGATCCCTGCATCCGTACAACAAGGTCTTAATAGTACTGGCATCGCTCTGAATCACGTACCCGCAGGTATGTATGTAGTCGTGGTAAAGCAAGTTTGGCATCTTTTTCAACTTCAAACGATGATTTTGGGAGTTAGCTAAGTGTAGGTCGCTACTCGCTAGATCTGTTTATATGCCGTTGTTTTGTGTAGGTATTATGTAATTGGGGCGTTGAACGAACGTGTTTTGGTGAATTGGGGACATGAACCCTAGAGATTGATTGTGCGTTTTGAATCTTGGTTTAGATTGATTTGGTTTGGTGAAAGGCCTACTTGATCTTGTTTTGGTCTTTTGTAGATGCATTATGCAGTCCTTATGATAAAAGTATTGACGGTTATTATGGTTGTTAATGAGTGGTGTTGACTGTGCAGTTATGGTTTGCTTGTGAAGTTGGTTTTTGTTCTATCAGGACTGGAAAGTACATTAATTTGTGTTGGTGGAGAGGTCTTAATTGATAAATTTTGAAGTCTTATATGGATGTCTATGCTTTGACAAGTTGTAGGTGGTAATTTAGGCATTTGTCATGTTTTTCATTATACTTGTTATTACTCCTATTTGGTAGTTGAGAATACAAGTATGGTTTGATTTTCATATTTTATTAATCATAGTTGTCTTTACCTACTTTGTTAAATTAAAATCTGAATCACCAGAGTTGGAAATTTTATGGTGAAACAAAAGTATCATATTTGCAAAAAATGAACAAAAGAAGAAAAGTCTGAAGTGTGTCCAATCTTACAATTTTGGCCGATGTCTTAACCGGAATTTAATTTTAGTATTTAACATTTCCCAATCTAGCATTACAAGCATAGTGCTAAGTTTTTATTGTACAACCATCATACTCCTTTCATATTGAATGAACAAGCACTACACTTGTGAAGACATAAGATATGATAAAGAACAATGTACTTGGCAACAAATTGTGGAAGTGTAGATAAATGTGATGGATTTTCATTCAACCTGAGTATTTATAATAAATTAATAATTCCTCTCCCGCAATAGATGTGTCATATTGATATTCTAATTTGGGTAACTATGTAGGGGCTATTACTTTTGCCATTAGTAATCAGTACAAGATGTTGGAAACAAAAAATATTGTGGTGTTGGAAACTTTTTTTTATTATTAAGGGGTGTTTTAGACATTGGGTGTACCATCATGTTATTAAGTTAAATTCTGATGGTTAAATTTGCTATTAACCATAAAGTGGGTATTAAATTTTCTTTTTCATTAGTAAGTGGTTCAAGATGCTGGTAATGTAGAACCTTGTGGTGTGGAAACTTTCTTCATTATTAATGGGTGTTTTAGACATTGGGCACACTCACATTATTAACTTAAATTATGATGGTTATTTATTAATTCACGCATGTTCATATTTATTTTTGATTTCTTTCATTAGTATATAATTTTTTTTCATGGTATCAAAGCATTTGTTAAAGATAAATCTCTGATTTTCTTATGAATAGGCGTCAAAGATGCTAGCGACAAGAAGATATTGGTGGATATGTTATTTTGGGCTGTTGATAATCCTGCCCCGTGCAATTATCTGTTGATTTCTGGTGATAGAGATTTCTCGAACGCTCTTCATCAATTGAGGATGAGGAAATATAATATTCTTTTAGCACAGCCTCAGAAAGCATCTGTTTCCCTTGTTGCAGCAGCTAGGAGCGTATGGCAATGGACTAGTCTTTTGGCTGGTGGACCACCACTTACAAACATCAGTCAATCAGTTGATAATTCAGTGCATGCTTCAGTTTCCGAACCACTTCAGATGCTAGATAACGGGTATGGAAATTCCCCCCATCCTCTATCACAGAAATCCTTAAGAGGAACAGATTCTAAACCAAAAGGAAAGCCCATAAAGAAAACCATTAGTCAACCAGTTTTATCAAGTCCTCCCGTTGAAAATCACATTATTTCAAACTCTCATCTACCAGGATATAATATGCACCACCCTAATCAAATTCCTAATGTTTCTTCAACTGGATCAAACTCTAATCACATTCCTGATTATTCATGGAACAATGGAAATAACATGAGTAGCTACCAAGGTCATCACCATCATAATCATCCACAGTCATTAAAGCCCCAAGTTCATCTACCACCAGGAACTCCTGCCCTTGCCCCTATAAATTTCTTTCCACCAAATCCTTCACATATTCGTCCTACTCATCATATACCACCTCACAGGCCTGATTTTGTTCCTGATGTAGTTAGTAAGCTTAATCTCTCTGATAATTCTGTCAGAGAACACAATTCTCCAATGAATAAAGGAATACTGAAACAAAATTCTGTTGACTCTCCAAGTCATGCATACACAAACGGTCCACAAAAAGGACATAGTATGCCCAACAAGTCTCAATTTCACAAGGATTCTATGAACAAACATCCATCATTGGTTAATAATCCTGATTTTCAACCATCATCTTCCTCAGCATCGGACGCTACCACAAATGGTTCTGGTGTGTGGGGGACACCTGGATGCCCTAAACCATCAGAATATGTCCAAGGACTTATAGGTGTGATTTTACTTGCCTTGAGCACCCTGAAAAGTGAAAAGATAATGCCTACTGAAGCGAACATAACTAAATGTATTCGTTATGGGAATCCTAAGCAACAAAATATTGATGTTAAAAAGGCCCTGGATAGTGCTGTGAAGCAGCAGCTGGTAGTGAAACAAAATCTTGGTTCATTACCATTCTATGTTGGTAAGAATGAGAAACTATGGAAGTGTGTAAACCCTATAGGTAATAATATTAAGGATCACTCAAAAGCAACATGGGATGATCTCCAAAAATTTTTATCAACTTCTGCTGGACGTTCTGCTATAACCGCTTCCCAGTGCAGGTAACATCTGCTTCTGCTTAAAGTTTATTTATCTTAGATGTGACAATTTTTAACTGTTTACTTCGAATGTCTAGATTCGGGTTAAATTATATCTAACACGTCAAATTGGTTGAAAATTATCCAAAGTATTTTGTACTTCGTAAAACTTTCAATTTCAATTTATTTAAAATATTTAGATTATATGGTAATAATATAAAGTTTGATAATCATTTGACATCTGCTGATGTACGTGTAAAAGCTAGACAAATTCGTGGGCCAGATTGTTTTTCATAAAGACTTATTCTGTTGACCTGATAGGGAACCCAACCATCTAGTTTATACAACTTGTCTTAATCAATTATCTGACACATGTTACTATTTGTACTTTTGCATAGATATGAGGCCGCAACCATTTTAAAGAATACATGTTTAAAAGATACTGCTTTGGGTGACATACTTCAGATTTTGCACTTGGCAACCAGTGGAAAGAAGTGGATCATACATCATCCATCAGGATGGCAGCCAGTTAGTATTACTCTTCCAGAGACCAACTCAGAATCTGAGTGGTAACCAACCGCCCCACTTGAAAAATGAAAAAAAAAAAAAAAAACGGCTGTAAGTAGTTTTAGGTTAGGGGAAATCACTTAGATTGTTCATGATTAGAAATGGGTAGCCAAAAACTAATGATGATAAGTAAGTTGGCATCAATATAAAATCTACTGCATATCATTGGCCACTAGGTGCATTTTGGGATGGCCAACTGCTGTTTATTTTCTTATTTTCACTTGGTCCCTTGTCAATAGTTCAAGAAATATGTTTGACAAGATTAAGGTCAAATACGATAGTACAAGCTTTTATTAGGTTGTATAGAGATTGTTCTTTTTGGTTTTTAGAAAAAGTTAGTTCTATAGGGGAATGTTTACCCTCTTTATTTTCTAACCTATCCCGTATACCTGGACGTGGATAGCCAACAATCAAACTCTTTGAGGGACAGTATATGGAGATGACGTAATGTAAAATCCGTCCTATAAATGGATCAATGTCCTTTATTTTGGTTCTGACAAGAGACTGCTTGTCATATAAATCATTGCGTTTTCCTTACTCAATAGTTGAGGGTTGTTGGATTGGCACATAAAGATGGGTTTAGATGAAATCTGTTAGCTGGCACGCTTTTTCTACTTGTATAATGATCCGATGGAAGAAATACTTTTTGCTACACATATCAGTCAGTATCACATGAAACTGGTGAAGTTTAAGATGACCGGATTTCAAATTTGTTATGCTTTCAAACTGGTGGAGGTGGGAAGATGAATATCAGATACTACATTTTATGTTCTGAAACTGATGAAGTTTATAAGGGGAAGACGACAATGAAGTCTTGAATCTATGTTATGCTATGAAAATGATGAAGTTTTTCCAGGAACAGTGATGGGATTCTAAATGGGTTATTTTCTGAAGCTGCTGAAGCTATTTAAGGAGAAGACGATGGTCATATTTTAGTGAATGTTACGTTCAGAAGCTAATGAAAGTTAAAGGGGGAAGATTATGATGATGATTAAAGTAGCATGTTACGGCAACAAATTGTTTAGTAGTATTTTTGGCTTTTGAGAGGGCATGCAGATGCATGTTTGAACTTCGAAGCCATGGCCTTCTAGGCCCAAGTCGCTGAGGTATGATGGTCTGATTTTATGAAATTGATATGAGTTGAGATCTGCTAATGTCTATGGATACAGGAAAACCGTGAAACTCTTGTTCTTTGTCATCTAAACATGTTTGTATATTTTAGTTTCTGTGAAGAAGATTGCTATATGTATTGTATGAAATATTTATGCAATTTGCTTTTGTGAAACACATTTCTTATTCTATCAATTGCTTGTGTGCTTGTACATGAAATACCAATAGCAATAGTTGCCTTCTGAATGTTAATTAATTAATAATATTTGCCGTGGTTTAAACTCACATCTCTAAGTTGTATAATCCAAGCTTTTAAGTTGGAGAAACGTAGTGTGCGAATCTAATCCTAAAATATTAGAGTTGCTCCAGATGGAGCACTATTGAAATACTTCTTGTGTCTCTTAGAAGACGTTTGTCGGTGTTGGTTTACTTCTCAATTTAATCAACTACTCTAGCAACACATCGAACATTAAACAATCCCATATTTAATCAACTATTCAACCAGCTCTTTACACAGTTATTTTAAACGCTATCTTTCAACTTGGTATACTTTTCAAAATGATCTTAGATCTCTAAATGCTTTTCGTATTAGAAGTGTGATAATATTAGCAATTGAAGACGTGTGGCATGGACCAAATTATATCTTTCTTACAAAGAGTTATGTGCTAGCTAATATGTAACTAAACCAACAACGCAACGTGCCCAAGTTGAAGATTCTCATCTTTGACTTCACCCATAAGGAAGTAAGAGCTCTTATATCTTTCATAACTCTAAAAGCTGTGACCGTCTTTTGGTTGAAAGTTGTCTCATTTCTTACTTTCAAATACACCAACAAGAGACGAGGATTGTTGCATGAATCATCTTTTGTTTATCACCACATCTTTTTATGCACGCCAAATAAAAATATTAACATTATTGGGTGCCCAAATCTTATAGACATCCTAATGAATTAAAGTATCATAATATGTATCCTCATTACTGGAAAATGAATTGAAGAGATATAGCCCATCACATTATCCATCTCTTGTAATTCGTTTGAACCCATATTCACTTCCAAGGCTAGGTGGTAGAGCGAAAAAAGATCTGGGACACACTCCTCAAGCAACAACCATTTTGATTGCTCAAGAGCGGATAAATTTTGGAACCTTCGACACAGTGAGGAGTCTCCCAACCATCGATCCAAACAAAAAGTATATTATCTTTCCACGGCTAGGAACACGATTAACAAGTTTCATATATGAATATTTACTCTAGACAGGTGTGATTCAATCTTAAAAATGCCTTTGCATATCCTAGGAGCCACGAACAAAGATTTTTGCTCCAACAGAACTCCAATATCTTGAATTTTGATGACCGTCTTCCACCAAAGGCTATGCTTTTAAGTATTAAACCTCCACTACCATTTCGATAACATACTAATGTTCGCACCTTACGGTGATCCCAGCCTCGGTCCACTACCTTTATATGAGCCCTGTACAATGAAAAATAAAAGGTTGGAAAAAAGTCAAGAACTGATTTAATCAAAGTTACCCAACACCGATTTGAGAGGGATTTCACCCTCCATTATGATGAACTTGACTGAAATACATTCACAACCGGCTTTCAATTCTTAGCAATATACATATTCACATCAACTTGTAATACGCCTACACCTGGCAAAATGGACGGTTTGAGTCGGGTCGGGTGGCGGGTCAAGATGGGTTCGGGTCAGGGCGGGTTCGGGTCAGAACGCGTTCGTATTAGGAATGGGTCAGGATGGGTTCGGGTTAGAATGAGTTTGGGTCAAGATGGGTCGGGTCGGATCGAGAAAATACAAAATTCTCAATTTCCAACAAAACCATACATTTGATTACAACTGGCAAAATGGTTGGGTCATTCGGGCAAGGTGTTGGGTTAGAAAGGGTTCGGGTCAGGATGGGTAGTGCGGGTCAAGATGGGTCCTTAAAATTGCCAATAGAAATTACAAAATAGACATGTTTCATTATCTGATGGATTCAAAGCAAATTTGATGTTGTTGATCATCAGCTATGATCAAATCAACAACTGGAAGCAAGAAATCAAAGTTTGGATCAGAATCCATGAGATTTGGGATTTTCAGATTCATGTTCGTTATTTTCACACACTAGTGTGTGTGTTCTTGGTATTCTTCAGAAATTCTCATATCTGGAACATGGAAATGGAGTTTGGATTGATTTGGATTCATCAACATGATGCTACAACAACAATTTCATCAACAAATCAGCATCAACATCATGTTTGGATCGAAATCAAAATCACTAGTAAGTGGGTTTTTGAATGTTCTTCATGTTCTTCATTAATCCCTAGATTTGGATGTGGATTTGAGCTTTAATTTCATGTTTAATTGATGAACAATGATTTATCACATCAATTAAACATGAAAGCATTATCATAATCAGCAATTAGAGCCTAAACAAAGTAATTTAGGGGCTGAAAATTGAAGAAAAGCTGATGGGCACTATTCCCTGGTGCTCCCCTTATGCTGAAAATTTTCAAATCATCCCCAAATCGATCCAAATCAACACAACAACAATCCATCTGGATCAAAACAAGTTCGGGAATGAAAATTGATCAAGTTAGAAGGATCGGGAGTTGGTTGCACTATTCATGGTGCTCCTCCTTTGTGCTTGGTGAGCCCCCTTTATGGTGGGCTGCACATTTTTTAGTTTGATTAAACATAAAGAAGAGCAACTCTGGTCCTTTGTTTAGCATCATTAAAGCTTTCAAATCATCATAAACATTGACAACATCAAGCACAACATGAAGATGCTCATCAAACACGAATCAACAACAAGCATCTATGCTTGGTTCGCCCCTTATGGGACTGCACATGCAGTTTTGACAGCAAAAACATGAAAACGCAGCAGCAAATTGGCAATACAAAGAGCTATGTTTGGGCTGCATTTTAGCACAAAAACATCACCATATCAACATCAAAAGGGATGCATTCAATGAGAACGAACAACAGCAACTTGAGCAGCCCTGCAACTCAACAAATAGCTCATGTGCGCCTCCTTTGGGCTGCACTTGTGCAGAATTTGCAGCAGCAAATCAGGGATTGAAAAGTATGTTTTGGCTTGTGTTTTAGAATCAAAACAACAACAAAATGAACATCAAATGGGCTGCATTCATTCAGCAAAAGTACAAGTGTCGTAGCATCGTGTACAACTCCATTCAGCAAATAGCACCATCATCTGCGAGCAGCTTGTTGTTCTGAGTCCGTTGATATGCTCAACACTTTATCAGCATAACAGCAGTTAATTCCACAACAGAACAACATCATAACAGCAGTAAACAAGCTCCGTTTTAGCAGTGAATTAGTAGCAAACAACAGCAAAATTCAGCAGCATAACAGTAGTTGATTCAGCAACAGAACAACATCATAACAACAGTAAAAAAAGTTGCGTTTCAGCAGTGAATCAGTAGCATATTAGCAGCAAATTCAGCCTCTCATCAACATGATCATCAAATCAGCAAACTTCGTCAATATCAAGCTTCATTCTTTATATTAGAAATCATCAATTTAAGGGGAGTATTGTTGGGTCAATTACCTTTAAAGAAATTGAAGATTTCCAATCAACAATGAAGATGAAGAATTGAAGATCAAAAGTCAACAAAAGTCAACAAATACTTAGTCTAGGCTTTACATTGTAATTTATTGTAATTCTTAGACTAGTATAAATAGCATAATCATCATCATTTGTAAGGTGTGGAGTTTTGGGGAAAGCCCACTCCATCACCAAATCATTAGATCATGAGCCTATGATGATTGTTGTAAATCATATGGTTACATGTATCAATCCATTATCAATCAATCAACAAAATTATCATTAAACATTATCAATTTTAGCATCTTCTCATGATTTTTTATCTAACAATTTGAATCCTAAGATCCATGCTCAAGAATTCTGTTTGAATCGGGAATTCACAATTGGTATCATATTGTTGGGTATTTTTTATCACAAATTTCACTTAGTAAATTGTACTGCAAATTTTCACAATAATTCACTTTCTCAAATGTTAAGACACCATTGGTTACCATTCCTTTACCAACTATTTTACCTCCCTTCTTATCCCCACCAGATGCCATATATAAGGCATGTTTATGTTTGAAGTCATGGAGAAGAGAACAGTTTCCTGTAATATGCCTGGAACAATCACTGTCAACATACCACTTGTTGTCAGCTCTCCCAGATTGTTCCTGCACAAATAAAGAAATCAATTAGAATTGACAACCCAAGCCTTAATTGTCTTGGGTTTGCCAATAGTGTCTAAAATTGTTACTTCTTCATGAATCAGTCTTGAGGTTTCAGTATTAATTTCAGGCCTAATTGATTTATTTTGATTTGATGGTGGTGAGGATGATTCTGTTGAAGATGAGGCAGATGTTTGGGTGTCTTCTTTCTTGATTGATTCTACCTTCATCTTATCTTTCTTTGGTTGATATTTTGATTTTAAGGTTGATCCTGAATTTCTGAAAGTTTCATCATCTTTCAATTTTGATTGAGTCACAGGAGTTCCTTTTTCAAAATTATCAAAGATATCATCATTGACTTTTGTCTTCTTGTCTGACAGATCCACCTTTTTGTGAGGTGTTTTGGACTGATTTGATACTCTTTTCTTCAAAGGCTTGTCCTCAGTAGATGTTTTCTGCTTGAATTTTTATTGGACTTTCTTGGACTTTGATCCTTCGTCACTTTCAGAAAATTGAGAATCTGATTCAGACACTTCAGCATTTGACTTCTTTAAGCTCTTTGTCTTATTCTTTTTGTTAAAATAACATTCCTGAGTTGAATGATTATTATTATTGCAGATTGCACAATGTTTGTTGAAGTAGCAATCAGAAATCATGTGATTGTTCATATTGCATATGGAATAATAGCTGCTGAAGTAGCAGTCATCTGTATTATGATTTTTCATATCACACCATTTGCAGTATTTTCCTTCTGAATTTTCCTCAGACTCATACTTCTTCTTTTTCTTGTTCAGTTTGTAGGACTTCAACTCCTTTTTCAATGGATCACTTGATTTCTCCTTGCTTTTGCTAGAATAACCATCCACTGAGTCTTGTTTAACTTTAGCTGCCCTTGTCTTCTTGAAATCCAACTTTTTCTGAGCATGTTTGTGCCAGTCATTTTTGATGTTTCTTCCGGAGATTCAGCTTTACTCTTCCGCAGATGTTCTACGGATTCATCACATTTTTCCTTCCGCAGATCTTCAACTAAAGAGTTTTTCTTATGCTTAGTTGATACTTATTTCTTTTTACTTTTATCTGCATGAGATGAAGGTACTTCCTCAGTTGATCCGTAGTTACCAACTTCCTTTGATGATGAACTTTTATGAAGATTCAATTCTTGAAGTCCTTTATTTAGTTCAGCAATCCTCTTGCATATTGTCTTCAGCATGTTTCTTTGCTTTGGAGGATATTGCAGCTTTGATTCTTCAAGAACTTTTGGAAGACCAGTTTCAACATGAACATTCTTACCAATGTTCAGTTGATCAACATCATGCTCATCAGAATCATCCAAGTCATCACATTTATCATAATCAATTCTGAGTCATTATGTTTTAAAGATTCTGATTCAGAAGACTCAGTTTCACTCACCTCAGCGTCATTGTTAATGTTGATTTGATTTGTTTTTATTTCAATCTTGGTGCTAGGCACAAAATGATTTGACAATGTGTTTGTCATTGTTTCAGGTAGAGTTGTGTAATTATCATTTATTGGTGGTGCAACAGCATTATAACCCAACTCATACCTGTTCTTTGATTCAATATGAGAATTTAACAGCTTCTCATATTGCTGAGATGAAAGTTGAAACTTCTAAAGTTTCACTTCAGTTGATGCATGATCAGCCATGGACTTGGTTAAGGAAGTAGTCAGATGCTCAACTTGGGCTTTTAGGCTGTAGTTTTCAGAAACAAATTTTTCTAAATCCTTTTTTAAAAAGTTAATTTTGATTTGACATAATTTATGCTCTCTAACATGGGACTCATTTAAAATTATAGTTTTCTTTTACTTTGTCAGCCAACTGTTGAGCATGGACTCTATAATGTTCAACTTCCTCAACACATGATGATGAACACAAACTTTGTTTTCCATGTGAGCCATCAATGCTTGGTTCTCTTCCAAGACTTCCTTTTCATACATACTCCAGTCACATGTTCCATCTTGAAGTATGATCAGCCCTGACTCCTTTGAGATACTTGGTCTTGCTGATTCATTTGTGGCTGGTGAGGATGTATTGGTCAGCTGAGGTTGTCTGAGCAGAGATCTTTGAGAATTTTATTGTTGATGAGTTTGAGTCTGATGTTGTTGATGCTGCTGATGCTGTTGATGCTATCTCATCTCCGGATTTGAATGTTGTTTGCATTCTCTAGAGAAATGTCCATAGAGATTGCATTTGAAGCATCTTACCTTTGACTTGTCAACACCAATATTTGGTGTTTTGCTTGCTGCAGCCAAGTTCTTGTTTCTCCTGAGATATTGCTTAGCTCTATAAGCAATCATTGCTATTTGCCATTGTAAATCCATCTCCTCCACTACATCAGGATGTAGTTCTTCCAAGTCTTGCTGGCAGATATTTGCTGAAGTTAGAGAGCTTCCCAGGTAAGCTTGAAAACTAGAACTAAAAGCTGCAAATGCTGCTTTTTGTTCTTCAGAATCCAATATCACATTGATTGGTTCTGACTGATTGATTTGTTGCGAAGACTTTGTTGTGGGTGCAGTTGTATCTCTTCTGTCAGCAGTTCTTCCTTTATCCTTTTGATTTTTACTTTGAGTTGATTTCTTTAAAGGTTTAGAAGCATAGAAACTGACTTCCTCTTCATCATCACTCAAAGCACAAGAGTTATCACTATCATTGTTTGAAATAAATGCACTTCCAGCACTTTTTGTTTCTTTGAAGTGATAAGGTGAGACATGAGTTCTCACACTCTTGTTTCTTGATTTTTCATCCATTTCAAGAGCCTCTACTTTGGCAACCAGTGTGTCTAGACCAGTTGTCTTGAGATCTATAGTGTTCTTGAACATGGACACAGTCTGCTTCCAACTTTCAGGCAAAGTATGGAGCATCTTTTATTTAGTTCCTCAGTAGTATACTTCAACTCCAAGATATTCATCTCAGTCACCAGTTGCATGAATCTGTGGAGTTATTGAGGAATTGATTCACCCTTAATATAATGAAAGGTTTCATATTATGACGTGAGGGTGTCTTTCCTAATACTTCTGATTTCATCACTCCCTTCACAGAGAGTATGAAGTATCTTCCACAAGGAATTTGCTGTTTTGTAGTTCTCACACTTGATCAATATCTCTTCAGGTAAAACCATACTAAGCAAACTGTATGATTTGATATCAACTTTAACCTTTTTGATATCATCGGGTGACAGATCTTTAGTGCTGATTGGTTGATTCTTATCATTATAATCCGGCCCAAGAGTGGGTGGAATATAAGGACCTTCATTGATGGACTCCCACAAGTCAGAATCAGTGTAGTTCACATGATTCCCGAACTTGATTTTCCAGGATTTAAAATCAGCTTTTGTTTCCAACTTTGATGGTTGATATGATCCACCAAAAGTACTCATTTTTTAATTAAATATTATGAATTTAACTCTGAATGTTAAAGTAGACAAATCTATCAAAGACTCAGATCTAGTATTCAATTGATGTGAATATAGATCTAAATCAATCAAGCAATGAGATAATGCTTGCTGAATGATAAGTCACTGAATTAATCGTTTAAAAGACAATTAAACAATTCTAATACTGATAGATCAATTGATCTAAATCAATGAGCACTTGGCTCTGATACTACCTGTTAGTTCCCGATATGAACAGGAACGATGAGCTTGGATCTTAGGATTCAAATTGTTAATAACAAAACTTGATGATTCGATGTAAAACTAATAATAATGATGAACATAAAAAGTGTTTAATGCTTGATGTTTATTGATTTGATGTTGAAATCATCATCCATGAAGGATGATGATATGATGTTGTTGGTGATGGAACTAATTCCCACACTTGGTGGAGAATTATTCACCCTTTACAATGATGATATATGTTAATATTTATACTAATCTAGCATTTACAATAATTACAAAATAAACCCTGGGCTAATATTTTTGTTGCTTTTGTTCTTCAAAACTTCAACTAATATTGGAAATCTTCAATTTCTTCAAAGGTAAAATACCCAACACGGGTCAAGATGGGTCCATCTTAAAATTGCCAATAGAAATTACAAAATAGACATGTTTCATTTCCGTATAAGTTACAAAATTGCCACTTAAGTTTATTGAACAGATCAGAAAAGAATTATAAATGTATAGAACTGATAAACCAAGTTAAATGAACAGATCTAAGAAAATGATAAAACTAATAAACCAAGTTAATTGAATATATCTGTAAAAATTGATAGAACTACGATGACATGGAGAAGTCATCTAGTAAAAAGTATCACTTAAGCACGTTTATAAAAGCAACGGAGAAGCTTTCCTCAAAGATGAACAAACAACTTTCTTCAGTCCCAAGTATCGAATGTCGGTTTCTATAATCTATGGTCGTTGGCTATAGTGGTAGTCGGTAAACCAAGGCAACGACCACAACGGTAGGTGAAGATGAGTGTAGCATCCATACCATATTTTCTTTATCTCACTCTCTCTCAATTTAACAGTGGTAGGTAGTAAGCGGCGGCGATGGTGGTGGTCGGGAGTATGGGCGGTGATTAGAAGCTTGTAGTCGTGAGTAGTGAGTTTTGACATGTTATGGTGTTAAAAGCGGATTAAGAAAACAACCGAGCAAAGTGTTAGGTTGCTCGACGGACCACCTCACCACCCGTTGTGATCCATTTCTAGTTTTAATTCAGCCCATCTTGACTCGTTAATCTCACTTGTTTTAGTTCAACCCATCTTGATCCATTCTTAAATTTCTTCATGTCCAGGATGACCCATGAGGTCATTATGAAAGACCCATATGAACCCAAAATTTGCTATACGAGTTAGCTTTGCTAGGTATAAATACCAAATAAGTAAAAGTAATAAAACCTGTATTACATTACAACATTACATGACAGAAGCCATGCTATGAAGAGAAGGATCATTAACCCTTAAACCATACAATTTCTTTTATGGAATTCTAATTCATAAATGGTAATTAAAAATAATGTTTATGGAGTGTGTTTATGGTCTACAGTTCAACCAACATTGACATAAATCGTAGGTCAAACCATTAACTATAGTTTCAAATGGTGAAAAATAAAACCATCTAGCCTGTTAGAACTATTGAAGAGTATGATATGATCCGAGTTCGTGCATGCCTTGGTCCAGTTCGGTAACGCTCGATTTCACTGCTAGCTATAAATATTGTTTTACATCTCTTGGGCCCTAATACTAGTTGGTACTTGGTTTGTAAAAGAGTTGTAATTTATTATTTAAAAAGATAACAACAAAAAACATCTTTATTTATTTCATTTAAAAATTGATATATTTTTTGATACAACAAGATATAACAAAAATACAATATATATAAAATTATTTATTGTTTTCAATGCACATATTTAAATACATATGTATCAATATTTGTGCATATATAATTACAAAAATATTACATTATCCTATAATAAAAAATACAGTGCCATGAATAGTAGGGTTTTTGGTTTTGCATTTTGACCACTGAATTATCTTGGGTTTAAATTTTGGCATCCAGGTTAGTTACCATTTATGGATGGTGGTTTAAAGTGAGTCTTACACGTATGACGATACGTGTCAGCTTCTTCTTTGTGCATGTTCTTTTTATGAGTTCTTCAAGGCTCGAAGTCTCATTTCCATGTCTCTTCACTTTCTTTCTACCGGAAGTTCATCTATTATCTAGAAAGAGAGGTAGAGCCTTCGGGTTCGGTGTTGTTGCCGGTCATCGTGGTCGCCGACGTTGGCTGCGCCACACGGGTTCGGTGATGTGGCCGATCATCATGGTCGAGGTGTTGCTGGTTCGTGGTCGTCGGACGGTGATGGCTAAAGTTGCTAGGCCTATGGCCGCGATTACCATGCCGATGACGCCGATGTGCTCGGTTGCAGCGCCACCGATGATGTTCGGTTGCAGCGCCGCCGATGTGTTCGGTTGCAGCGCCGCCGATGTGCTAGGTTGCATGGCCGCCGATGTGCTCGGTTGCATGGCCACCGATGTGCTCGATTGCCGCCCCTCCGGCCTTACTCGGTTTAGATCTCCCTGGTTCTGCAACTCTGCGACCAGCGGCGGCCTGAGGTTATTCATGATGGTGATGGTCGTTTTATGACCGCCTTTGTTGCCTCTTGGCCACCGCATCTCTTTCATAATGAAAAATACAGTGCCATGAATAGTAGGGTTTTTGGTTTTGCATTTTGACCACTGAATTATCTTGGGTTTACATTTTGGCATCCAGGTTAGTTGCCATTTATGGATGGTGGTTTAAAGTGAGTCTTACACGTATGACGATACGTGTCAGCTTCTTCTTTGTGCATGTTCTTTTTATGAGTTCTTCAAGGCTTGAAGTCTCATTTCCATGTCTCTTCACTTTCTTTCTACCGTAATTTCATTTATTATCTAGAAAGAGAGGTAGAGCCTTCGGGTTCGGTGTTGTTGCCGGTCATCGTGGTCGCCGACGTTGGCTGCGCCACATGGGTTCGGTGATGTGGCCGATCATCGTGGTCGAGGTGTCGCTGGTTCGTGGTCGTCGGATGGCGATGGCTAAAGTCGCTAGGCCTATGGCCGCGATTGCCATGCCGATGACGCCGATGTGCTCGGTTGCAACGCCACCGATGTGTTCGGTTGCAGCGCCGCCGATGTGTTCGGTTGCAGCGCCGCCGATGTGCTCAGTTGCATGGCCGTCGATGTGCTCGGTTGCATGGCCGCCGATGTGCTCGATTGCCGCCCCTCCGGCCTTACTCGGTTTAGATCTGCCTGGTTCTGCAACTCTGGTGGTCGTTTCGCGACCAGCGGCGGCCTAAGGTTATTCATGGTGGTGATGGTCGTTTTATGACCGCCTTTGTTGCCTCTTGGCCACCGCATCTCTTTCATACCCTTTTAGGGTTCTGGTTCTGTTACTGGTTGTTTCTGACCCGCTGGATCGATTCCACCTGCGCAAACCATGTTTTGGCGGTGGTGTTAGAGGTTATTGTTGTTAGGGTTTCAGCCGTGGGTTTCGTGTTGAAGGGGGACTCTAGGGTTCCTTAACCGAGGAAGCGTGAAGGCCTTTTTTTGGGCTCTGTCAGCCGTTGGTATCACTGGACTTGACTCTTTGATGGTGTAGTAGTCGATGACGATGAGCGTAACATCATCTGAGACCGTATGCATGCTGTCGGTTGTTCATTAAGTGTTTAGAGGTTAATGTTGGATGGTTTTGAGGCGATGATGATGAAAATAAGGTTATGTTTGTTATTACGGCGAGGTAAACTTGATGTTTGCAGCCGCAACAAACAACTGCTTCTGAGCCTTATAGCATTTGTGCTCTTATACTTACAAGTTTGCCTTTCATAGTTTGCCTGATAACGATGGCTATTGTGCGCATCTGAGGGCTATGGGTATCATTGGCGATACTGGATTTGTCATTATATTTACCTGTGTCATGAATTTGATTTGGGTACTGCTATTATTGTTGAATATTGTTGTCTATGACACGCAAAAACGAGTCTGAACTTTGATGTGGAGTATGGACTGTTGCTATGTGTCGACATACATTAGTCGACATCACCCATTAGTTTTGAGAAGCAATATTCTGATCATGTTGCCTCCTATCATCGACTCTCATCGTTTGTTAAAAGTGTTAGCTTGCGGCTATGATGACAGAGTTCTGAGCCTCCGTTTAGCCTGTCCTTATGATGCGCAACGCGCGTCCGGATACCAAACTAGTTACCTATTATGAAATTACCAAATGATGAACAGTGTCAAAGTCTGATGAACAGTAACTGAGGGCATTTTGGGTATTTCGTTCGTTCTCGATAATCATGTGTGGCCTTTAAAGATCATTAGCTGAGAGCTCTTGGCAGTGGTGGTCGTCGTTCGTCGTCGCTCGTCGCCGCCAAGGAGGGCCTCAGCTTCCGCACCGGCACCACCTTTGTTGGTAGTCGCCGTGTAGGCGGTGGTGGTCGCCGCTCGGTAGCCCCTACACTTCGATCGTTATATGTAACGGTGGGCGACCGACTCTCGCGATGGTCGTGTGGCGCCGCCGGCATTTCAGGCGATGTGACTGTGCTGATGGTTATGGTGGTTGCGTTAGAAAGGGTATGTGGAGGTGGAAGGTCTCGGGGAGGTGACAGGTGGCTGACACGACGGTAGGGGCTATTGCCGGTCCGCCGCCCTTCTGTGGTTCGGTTGGACCAGGCGGTGGCCCTCTGGGTGGGTTTTTTCTCCTGTTGGTTTTTGAGTTTGACGGTGGCGGGTGGCGACGGCGATTGCCTGCATAGAGAGAATGACGGGAGAGCTGGTGTGTTGCTGCCGCTTCTGGCGACCTTTGGGTTGGCTAGAGGCTGTCTAACGATGTCGGTCCTTGCAACGGTGGTGACGCCTTCTTCTCCTCCCTGAATTTCATCTCTGATGCTCCGTTTTGCTCTTTAAACTCTTCTTTCTTTGGCTTGGTAGAACTGGGTGATGCATGTGGTGGTATGTTCTATTCTATTTGGGCTCGGCTTGCAAATGGAAAAGGAATAGGGGCCCAGTTTGTTGCCGCCGCTACCGAATCCCTTTGGGTTTAGCGGCGGCGGTGGCACCCTTTCCTTCTATGATTTTAGTCTCTTTCATTTTGATTTTGTTGTTTGAACCCTTTAGGGTTCCGACATGGTTGTGGCCTTCTGCTATTGATGAAGCAAAAGGCAGCCATATCCGCTTGATGTTCGCTCCGGCGACGCCGGCCTAGCCTATGGTCGCTGTTGAACTGCCACAGCTGGTTGCTATGGCATCCTTCGCTTCAGTTTTTTGATATTTTCAAGGGGTTTTGTCTCGGTTTAACTAATGTTGATGTTATTATCCTATATGTTAATTTTACATTGTAACAAACAATAGTTTGCAACCCTCTTTGAGTTTGGTACAACTGCATAATGCATTCGACTTTGGGGTGACCTGGTGCATCCGGGTTTGCTATCTGAGGCCTTTAATTTAGGATTTGGGTCGCGAATCTCTGCTCTATGGATGCTTGCACCGGCCGGAGAGTCTCGATTTGAGACGAGATATGTCGACGATTGCCTTGGGCAATGATGATGTTTGTACACACATCTGAGCCATCTCGATGTTACTATTTTTGTCTGATTTCATTCTATCTGCTTCATGCTTGCTTACGTTTACTTAGGCGTGGTGGTGGTGGTGTTTGTTTGATCTGAAATTTTTTGTCAAGTCGCTCGGCTATGATGACTTCTACATTTTTACCATCAAACGATGAACATGGCATGGCAAGGATGGTGTATGGTAGGTTTTTAACCTGGAACCCGCCTTGCAGTCATGATTTTTGAGATTTCTGAGCCACCAAAAACTTCATTCCGCATGGGAGCTTTTTTTTATTATTGTTATATTTTTAACCGGGTTCATACATTTTAGGATGCATTGACCTCTACCTCGCAGCGAAGAACGAGCGGGAAACCAACTAGTTATCTATTATGAAATTAGCAAGTGATGAACAGTGACGATGAACAGTTCCAAATGATGAACAGTGCGATGATGAACAGTAAAATTGCGATGATGAACAGTAAAATTAAAAAGTAATTTTCGAAGGGAAATGAACAGTAAGTCAGTGCTCTTAAAGCGCACAGTACAAAAGGAACAACTATTAATGTAACGATGAAGATGAAGACCACTGTGGCGATTGCGTTGTTAAGAAGGTGAGGCCCAAGGCAATGGCATTTGGTCGCGGTTGCGACTGATCTGCGAACAGGAATTCCACCATAGACCTACAAACTGAGGCGATAGTTTTGGTTTGGTGTGGATTAATGGCGTTTCAAAGGGGTTCGGCTTTCAGATCCAGTGAGGTTTTCGGTGTTTGAACTCGCGCTCCGATTGTGTGATGGCATGGTGGAGTGTGGTGTGGCGACGCTGGTGTGGTGCATGGCAGCGGTGTGGTGGTGGACGTGTTGGTGTTGGTGTTGGTATGGCGGTGGCGGTGTGGCGGTGGCGGTGGCGGTGTGGCGGTGGCGGTGGCGGTGTGGCAGTAGCGGTATTAGGGTGGTGGTAGAGAGAATATTTTGCAAAATGACCAGGGGAATTGGTTGGGTTCTAAACTAATTTAGCTTTAGATTGGTTTTCAAAATCCTTTTAATATTACATATTAAAACTACATCAAAGTTCAAACAACGGGGAGTCCACTATAGGCCCATAAATTGAGAGCTCAAAATCATTCCCCATCATATCACGGTGTAGAAATCCATTTGGTGAAATAAGTTACTTGCTCCTCATATTTTGTAACACCCTCAATCTCATAACAATATAATATAATAAGGAGGGTGCTACTAGTTGGGTTATTATAACAAGTCAGAGACTACAAACACAGCGGAATTTTATATATATTAAAACTGTTTACATCGTTAACAATATTTACAAGACTTTATCCGACATTTCAAAACTTGGTTAACTTCAAGTACTTCATTCCTAAAAACCCAACATTTGTGGCAAGTATCATACACCATAACCGGAAGCTAACTCTGTGGGGGACCATCACGAGCACCTCTATTACTACCTGGCATGCATTAGAAAACAA
The DNA here is from genome assembly GCA_024085815.1 of Flaveria linearis. Taxonomy (NCBI): domain Eukaryota; kingdom Viridiplantae; phylum Streptophyta; class Magnoliopsida; order Asterales; family Asteraceae; genus Flaveria; species Flaveria linearis. The sequence continues at coordinate 36,888,456 of CM044001.1, read as the reverse complement.
ACACAAAATCAGATAAACTGGTGAGTTCTAACATACACCACATTTCAATGGTAACCATTCATCAACTGTTATCACACCAAATGATCCATACACACATTCATCAGTCCATTTATTTATCCCAGTATTGATATGCATATCAAATACCCACAAGGTATTTATGGACATCTTTTATCAATTTTAATTTGGTGGGTGAAACCTCCACCTCGCGCGTTGACGGGTCAAACCTCCGTCTATAATTTGGTGGGTGAAACCTCCACCTCGCGCGTTGACGGGTCAAACCTCCGTCTATAATTTGGCGTTGACGGGTCAAACCTCCGTCTATAGTTGGTGGGTCAAACCTCCACCTCGCCATTAACCACAATTTACCACTTTCAACTCATATTCACATCTTTATTTATTTATATGCATGCCAGTGCCCGATTTTGTCAACAACAATTATCAAACGACATTAACACATTAAAAGGGCAATTAGAACTCACCTTAACGTTCCAACAAGTGGTTATCAATCCAAATATGCTAGGCAGCTAAAACTTCTCTCTCAAAGCAAATCTAAAATAATAATCTTAACTTAGTCAAATTTCCCCTAGCTGACCACTTCACACGACTAAGGCTATGCGACTGGACTCATTCGTGCGACTGAACAAGCGACTGAGTTTAGTCGTACGAATGGACCATACGACAGAGGTGCGAATGAGCTATAACAGGGTTTATGCGAATGACTTCCATTCGTGCGATTGGTTCATGCGACTGAACTTCAGTCGCACGTTTGAACAATGCGATTGACTCAGTCGCACGAATGGGTCATGCGACAGGGCTCATTCGCCTGAAACGGATCAGCAGCTGTGTTCTTGTCATATTTGATCCAAAAACTCGAGTTTTAACCATTTGGATTATACCATATTCACAACAGAACCTGTACACCTCATTTACAACCGTTTCGGGTCCTTATTTCATCAAACTTCCCAAAACTAGGGCCCGAACCTTCACTTTTCAGTTTAACAGAAAGATTGAATAGAAACTCTAATTTAAACATGTTTTTGGATCAATTCCCACCACCCACACAACTTAACATATTCAAAATCGATCCGTACCAAGCAAAACTTACCAAAACGGGGCTAGTTTGATCAATTTGGGGCAAGAGCAGGGTGTTTGGGTTCAACAGGAGCAAGGGGATAAAGTTATAGCAGATAAAATCTGCTTTTCAACCCCTTAACCGCCCTACTTATCCTTCATGCCTATTTTTAGCCGACATACTCAGTCGCACGACTGAACCCATTCGCACGGCCCAATCGTACGACTGAGCCCATACGCCCGTTATTCGTGCGATTGGGCCTCATTCGTACGCATGGCGTGCGACTGGACACTAAAATTAAATATATATTATTGAACTTTTGGATGTTACAAGTCTACCCACCTTATTTAGGGTTTCGTCCTCGAAACCTGACTAAAACAAATGAGGGTAGTTCCGTCTCATCTCTTCTTCTGGTTCCCAGGTTGACTCAGATCCTTGGCGATGTGCCCACTGCACTCGGACTAAGCCAATGCTTTTGTTTCTAAGTTTCTTCTCCTTACGATCCATAATGGCTACAGGTTGTTCAACATAATTAAGCTTCTCATCAACCTCAATATCATCTAATGGTACATATTGAGTTTCATTAGCTAAACACTTCCGTAACTGAGAGACGTGGAAGGTTGGATGAATAGCACTTAGTTCTTCAGGCAAGTCCAACCTATACGCCACGTACCCTACTTTCTCCACTATTTGGAAAGGTCCAATAAAACGTGGACTTAGTTTACCCCTCTTTCTAAATCGAATAATACCTTTCCATGGAGAAACTTTCAGCAAAACGAAATCCCCAACTTTAAATTCCAATGGTTTTCTTCTACGATCTGCATATGATTTCTGCCTGCTTTTCGCTTCTCTAATACTATTTCTGACTATTTCAAACTTTGACATTGTTGCTTTAAATATTTCACTATTCCCCAATTCACGTTGCCCCATATCTCCCCAATATAGTGGAGTTCTGCACTTTCTTCCGTACAACATCTCAAACGGGGACATTTGAAGAGTAGCTTGATAACTGTTGTTGTAAGCAAATTCAGCTAAAGGGAGATGACTATCCCAGCTCCCTCCAAAATCAATACTACACGCCCGTAGCATATCCTCCAATGTCTGAATAGTTCTTTCACTTTGACCGTCTGTCTGGGGATGATAGGCTGTACTAAAGCAAAGTCTAGTTCCCATGGCTTCGTGAAATTTTCTCCAATATCTGGAGGTAAATCTGGCATCTCTGTCAGACGTGATGCTTTTCGGAACTCCATGTAATCTAACTATTTCTTTAGTAAAAATATCAGCTAACTTTTCCACCGAATATGTTTCCCGTATTGGTAGAAATAAAGCACTCTTGGTTAGCTGATCTACCACTACCCAAATAGTATCATAACCTTTTGGTGTACGGGGCAACTTTGTTATGAAATACATAGTCAGATCATCCCACTTCCAAACTGGAATAGCTAATGGCTGCAATAATCCATAAGGTTTCTGATGTTCAGCTTTTACTTGGGCACAAGTCAAACATTTATTTACATACTGCATCACATTAAATTTCATCCCTGGCCACCAATAATCTTGCTTCAAATCTTGGTACATCTTAGTCATGCCTGGATGAATGGAATACCTAGATTTGTGAGCCTCATCTAGTATCATATCACGTAAAGCCAACGGAACCCACATTCGACCAAATCTAATTTTAACACCATGGCTATTTTCTTCTAAATATTTTTCTTGACCAACCATTCTTTCTTTCTTAATATTTCCTTCTTTTAACGCTTCCAGTTGGGCTTCTTTCAACTGTTGCATGCGATCAGGAGTAATCACAAGTTTATACGCTTTAACCTTAATCGGTTCATACTTCTCCTTTCTGCTCAATGCATCAGCAACCACATTTGCTTTCCCGGGTGATACAAGATTTCACAATCATAATCTTTGATTAACTCCAACCATCGCCTCTGTCTCATATTCTAATCTTTTTGTTCAAAGAAATACTTCAGGCTGTTATGATCAGTAAAGATGGTACACCTCACTCCATATAAGTAGTGTCGCCATATTTTAAGAGCAAAAACTACAGCTGCTAATTCTAAATCGTGGGTTGGGTAATTGACTTCATGGGTCTTCAACTGTCTCGAAGCATAAGCAATAACTCTCCCACGTTGCATTAATACACACCCCAATCCTTGATATGATGCATCAGAATATATTACTAAATCATCTACACCTTCTGGTATTGCTAATACTGGGGCTTGTGTCAATCAATTCTTCAATTCCTGAAAAGCAGCTTCCTGTTCCTTATTCCATTCATACTTAACATCCTTTCGAGTTAACTTCGTCAATGGGGAAGCAATTTTAGCAAAATCCTGAATGAATCTCCTATAGTATCCTGCCAGTCCTAAGAAACTGCGAATTTCTGAAGGACTTTTAGGAGTTCCCCAGTTCAACACAGCTTCAATCTTTGCAGGGTCCACCAATATTCCATCCGCATTCACCACGTGACCCAAAAATTGCACTTCTCTTACCCAAAATTCACATTTCGAGAATTTTGCATACAACTTATTCTTTCTTAAAGTTTCCAATACTTCTCGAATGTGACAAGCATGATCTTCTTCATTTTTAAAATAGATCAAAATATCATCTATAAACACAATTACCGATTTATCCAGCATCGGTCTACATACTCTATTCATCAAATCCATGAAGGCAGCAGGAGCATTCGTTAACCCAAACGACATCACCAAAAATTCATAATGCCCGTATCGCGTACGAAAAGCTGTCTTTGGTATATCTTCTTCTCTTACCTTCAACTGATGATACCCGGATCTAAGATCTATCTTTGAGAACCAATTAGCACCTTGGAGTTGATCAAACAAATCATCTATACGGGGTAATGGGTATTTATTCTTGACAGTCAGCTTGTTTAGTTCTCTGTAATCTATGCACATCCTCAAACTGCCATCCTTCTTCTTTACAAATAGAACAGGGGCACCCCACGGAGAAGAGCTGGGTCGGATAAAACCCTTGTCTAATAATTCCTGTAATTGCTTCAGGAGTTCCTTTAACTCAGCCGGTGCAAGTCTATAAGGGGTCTTAGCAACAGGTTTTGCCTCAGGTATTAAATCAATTCTAAACTCAATTTCTCTATCAGGAGGTATACCTGGTAGATCCTCAGGAAATAGATCGGGGAAATTACAAACCACTGGAACATCTTCTAATTTCTTCGTCTCCTTAGCAGTATCAACTACATATGCCAAAAATGACTCGCAACCCCTATTCAAAAATTTCTCAGCCTTAATCATAGATATGACTTTCACCCCACTATCATGATCATCACCAAAAACCGTTATCGAATTACCATCTGGTGCTCGCAACACAATCATCTTTCTTTTGCATATTATTTGAGCCTCAAACGTAGATAACCAGTCCATTCCCAATACTACCTCAAAACCTCCTAATTTCATCATGTGTAATCTAGCAGGAAATTTTACACCTTCTAATTCAATAAAACAATCATCTATTACCTCACTAACAACTATAAATTCGTTAGAGGCAGTTTCTACTGAAAAGGCAATATCTAGCTTTGATGGTTTAACTTTTATTAAGGCATGGAATTTTATTGATATGAAACTTCTATTAGCCCCTGAATCAAATAAAACTCTAGCAGGTACATCATTAACAAGAAACGTACCCGACACAACATCCGTAATGCCTTAGCCTCCTCTGTAGTCATTGTAAATGCTCTCCCCGTAGTACCGCTACTACCACTCATGCTGACTTTACTCGGTCCTCCCACTGCACGAATAGGAACCGGTCCAGGTCTAAGCTTTGGACATTCAGATTTCATATGTCCCATCTCCCCACATCCATAACACCGAAGTTCTGGACATCTGGAAACAAAATGTCCAGGTTTCCCGCATTTACGACATGCTGGGTGATTCAGTCTACATTCCCCTCTATGAACCTTCCCATATCTATTACACCGAGGAGGGGGACCTACAAAACCCCTAGCATTAAACTTTCTTTTCTGCGGCCCACTCTGTCCATACATAGGCCCAGAACTCAATAAAGTTTCCTGATGACTAACCACTTCTTCTTTCACCGCAGGTTTCTCGGACTCAGCAACTTCCTCATACATGTCCGCAGCCAAATTTACCGTGGCTTGGTAAGTAGAAGGAGAATTAGACTTTACCAACATTCTCACCTTAGGAGGTAATCCCTGCACATACCTAGTAATCCTCTTTGTCTCAGGAGTTACTAAGTGAGGTACCAAACGAGCCATTTCTTCAAATCTGGAAGTATACTCTTTGTGACTTAAACTGCCTGCCTGAAATTGCAAAAACTTGATCTCAATTCTGTCCATCTCACCTTTCGGACAAAACTTTTCTATCACCAGTTCTTTAAAAGTTTCCTACGTCATCTGACTTACGGCGGCCTCACCCATGGCCTGTTCCACTGTATCCCACCAGTACAAAGCTTCTGCTTGAAAAGAATGCACTGCAAAGCCCACCTTCTGATCTTCCTTACATCTACTAAGTTTAAACGCCGCTTCAATCTCTCGTAACCATTTGTAAGTTACTACTACATCCTTCTGGCCTTCAAACTTAGGCGGGTCACATTCCTTAAAATGCTTATATGATATTGGTTTCTCCACTACAGGCTCAACAATAACAGGTGGAGGAGTTGGTTGGGAAGATGATTCACCACCTTTCCTAAGGTCACTTAACATTTCAGGTAAGGTAGTACGCAACACTCGGGCGACTTCATCACCTATAGCCGCCTTAAGTTCATCACCTGAGATCCTAGCTTCAAGTCTACAATTTGTATTACTAGTTTCCTCCATCTACGATCAGAAATAAACCATAATCAAATAATGAGTGATATCAGGATGCTGCATATAATGTAAATTGCTCATAACATTGGCCAGGTGTTATCAATTATTTACTTATTCACACCATCCTGCCTCTTCTCATTACCCTTTCACAGTTTATTTCTAACCCTATCTAAACCACAGAATCATATATACACATAATACTAATCTTTTAATTCAACAATCACTTTCATTCAACACTTGACTGAATTATCACCAACAATTAAATACTCATTCACACAATACTTCACCCCACTTCCGGTTGTAGATACTGGCACTTCCCACATTTTCAGTTAAAGTTTGAAAATATTAAGTGTTCAAATCTCTTTAACCTGGGCTCTGATACCAACTTGTAACACCCTCAATCTCATAACAATATAATATAATAAGGAGGGTGCTACTAGTTGGGTTATTATAACAAGTCAGAGACTACAAACACAGCGGAATTTTATATATATTAAAACTGTTTACATCGTTAACAATATTTACAAGACTTTATCCGACATTTCAAAACTTAGTTAACTTCAAGTACTTCATTCCCAAAAACCCAACATTTGTGGCCAGTATCATACACCATAACCGGAAGCTAACTCTGTGGGGGACCATCACGAGCACCTCTATTACTACCTGGCATGCATTAGAAAACAAACACAAAATCAGATAAAATGGTGAGTTCTAACATACACCACATTTCAATGGTAACCATTCATCAACTTTTATCACACCAAATGATCCACACACACATTCATCAGTCCATTTATTTATCCCAGTATTGATATGCATATCAAATACCCACAAGGTATTTATGGACATCTTTTATCAATTTTAATTTGGTGGGTGAAACCTCCACCTCGCGCGTTGACGGGTCAAACCTCCGTCTATAATTTGGTGGGTGAAACCTCCACCTCGCGCGTTGACGGGTCAAACCTCCGTCTATAATTTGGCGTTGACGGGTCAAACCTCCGTCTATAGTTGGTGGGTCAAACCTCCACCTCGCCATTAACCACAATTTACCACTTTCAACTCATATTCACATCTTTATTTATTTATATGCATGCCAGTGCCCGATTTTGTCAACAACAATTATCAAACGACATTAACACATTAAAAGAGCAATTAGAACTCACCTTAACGTTCCAACAAGTGGTTATCAATCCAAATATGCTAGGCAGCTAAAACTTCTCTCTCAAAGCAAATCTAAAATAATAATCTTAACTTAGTCAAATTTCCCCTAGCTGACCACTTCACACGACTAAGGCTATGTGACTGGACTCATTCGTGCGACTGAACAAGCGACTGAGTTTAGTCGTACGAATGGACCATACGACAGAGGTGCGAATGAGCTATAACAGGGTTTATGCGAATGACTTCCATTCGTGCGATTGGTTCATGCGACTGAACTTCAGTCGCACGTTTGAACAATGCGATTGACTCGGTCGCACGAATGGGTCATGCGACTGGGCTCATTCGCCTGAAACGGATCAGCAGCTGTGTTCTTGTCATATTTGATCCAAAAACTCGAGTTTTAACCATTTGGATTATACCATATTCACAACAGAACCTGTACACCTCATTTACAACCGTTTCGGGTCCTTATTTCATCAAACTTCCCAAAACTAGGGCCCGAACCTTCACTTTTCAGTTTAACAGAAAGATTGAATAGAAACTCTAATTTAAACATGTTTTTGGATCAATTCCCACCACCCACACAGCTTAACATATTCAAAATCGATCCGTACCAAGCAAAACTTACCAAAACGGGGCTAGTTTGATCAATTTGGGGAAAGAGCAGGGTGTTTGGGTTCAACAGGAGCAAGGGGATAAAGTTATAGCAGATAAAATCTGCTTTTCAACCCCTTAACCGCCCTACTTATCCTTCATGCCTATTTTTAGCCGACATACTCAGTCGCACGACTGGACCCATTCGCACGGCCCAATCGTACGACTGAGCCCATACGCCCGTCATTCGTGCGATTGGGCCTCATTCGTACGCATGGCGTGCGACTGGACACTAAATCTAATTAAATATATATTATTGAACTTTGGATGTTACATATTTCTTATTTGATGCTTCCATTAATAGCTTATTGAAATTAGTCTAACCAGTATGTGGTTGTTTCAATTTGTTTTAAGGAATTTGTATATAATGGGGTTTGTTGGATTGAGATTAATATGATTGAGTTGTTCAAAGCAAATATGCAGAGAGTTTTTAATTTAGTTGAATGTCAATGTATCTGTATTGTTAAAAGGTTCATTATTCAGTATTTGTATTTTTTACTGAACTTTCTATATTAATAGGCAGTGTGTCATGTTTGCTATAATAACATCCCATTGGTAATTGATGCTCTTGGATTCTTGCTTATAAACTTTTTAAACAGTTTGAATTTCTGTTACTAACAAGCTAGATGGGTTTGGGTTAAAACGGGTAGCATCAAGCCGGTTTGGGTTGAAATGTGTCAAAATTAATGGGTAGTATGTTGTGTTTGCTATAATGACATCCCGTTAATGAGAGATACAAAATCAACTCAGAATTAGCTAGAGAAAGGAAAGATGTCTAATGAGCCGTGTTATGCGAAGCTAGCGTTACATGAGGGAAATTGTTCTCATTGATGCGCAATTGCATATTGGTGTTTTGCGGGTCGGATTGGGTTCTAACGTCGAAACGCCCAGGGAGTTTAGGTGGGTCGATTTCCGATTTTATAATTGGGGGCAATCAGCTATTTTGTTTGGGAAACTCTGTCATCAAGCATTCTTTGAATTTGTGTGTTTTGGTGATTCTATTTTATTAGTCTACAAAGCATGTGATGGAGTTTTGTCAGTTACAAAAGATTCACAGGACACCAAAAGATGAATAGTTTAATCACAAAGTGGAAAACCTTATGTACAAACAAAGCGTTTGTTCTTTTGAAACATTGTCTATAAAATATTTTACGATGGTACTGTTCGTATAGGAGTATAAAGTTGTAACATAAAAGCCTGGCGCAACGCGCGGGGGAATCAACCTAGATGCAACTTGAGGAATAGTCAGGTTATGAAGTGTGTGTTTTGGTCACCATACTTTCTAATATTTGCAATATGGTCCCCTGAATGCCTTTCTGCATATACACCCATTTTCATAAAGAGAGGGCACCATCTATTTGCTCTTTCCGCGTTTTGACGGTGTGTCTCGGTTGTTGTTGCCGGTAGAGGGGAGGTTGCCGGTAGAGGGGAGGTTGCCGGTAGAGGGGAGGTTGCCGGTAGAGGGGAGGTTGCCGGTAGAGGGGAGGTTGCCGGTAGAGGGGAGGTTGCCGGTAGAGGGGAGGTCGTCGTCGGTGGCATCTGCATGCCATCATAGATGGCGCCTCTTCGACGCTGGTGACCGCCGATGATGCGGTAGTTCCAGATGCTTTTGCCTGCCGGTGGTCTCCATTGTCATGAGTGTTTTCTCTTATGGTGTATCCTGGTTCATGGGGTTGTGTCGGTTACGATCTTCGTAGATCCGATCGGTGTTTGATGTTCCCGATTTATGGGTCGCTTGGGTTCCAATGGCGGTGGATTATGACCCCTCATCCACCTTTTAAAGGGTTTTTGGTCAAATATTTTATTGTGAGGGAAAGGGGTTTCCGGTATAGTGCGAGGTGGCTAGGGTTTTCGAGAGACCCTTCGTGATGGGTCGGATGGCTGGGGTTGCTGCTCCTCCGCCTCCTGTGTCCACCTAAGCGCCACCTGTTTTCTCTTTGATGTCGTTATATTTTGCCCTTGCTGTCGGTCATTTGATTACAAACCCTAGGTGGCGGGGATGCGGTTTCTTCTGATTTCCGGCCTCACACGGCGGAGAGTAAAAACCCTAGGCGGCAATGGTTGGTCGACGGTGGTGTGGGTGCGTCCGATGCCGCCATTGCTGCCGGAGTTGGCTACGGTCATCCCAGCTCTGTTTTCTCAAACCCTTCACAACGATGGCTGGTTGGCTGATGCCGTCGATTCTCGGTTTGCCCTGCATGTACAGTACTTATCGCCCTGTATGTGACAATGTTCTGGTTCTTCATGTAGGGTTTTTGTTTTTTGATTCTTACAGACCTCTAATGTTTGATGTTGATTTGGGTATTCCATGTGTTCATGAATCTGCCTGATATTGGTGGCTTCGATTCGCTGGATCACATGTTGTTGCTTTATTTTAGGTTGTTCAACCATTAGCAGATGTTCTGCAGCTAGAGACAGCGAACAGGTTTGAGCCAACGTTTTTTTATCGCTGTGCTATTTCGTGTTTCAATTTATGGGATTGCGTATTATCTTTAATGTCGAGAGGTTCGTTGGCAATGATGATCCAAACAAAAACATGTTATTATCCTGGCGTGGCAACCATGTGTAGATGCTTTGCAGCCTGAGACTGTGCGTGGGTCTGAGCCAAAGCTGTATTACGTCGTCCTCTTATATGAACCTACATGTTTAAAACACAGATGTAATAATTTGTTGGTTTCGTGGTTTAGCCTGATTTTTCTGGTTTGGGGATATAATAAAATGGCTGTGATGAATTGGAGAGAAAGAATCGTTGTTTTGGTGTGGCAAACACGTTTGGTTTGCAGGCACAACGAGAAACCGGATCTGAGCCAAGGGTTGTAACTAGGGTTGTACTAGAGATTATCGACTTCAGAATACTCGCGCAACGAGCGAGGTCGAATTCAACTAGTTACATAATATTTTAAAACCAAATGAAATGAATAGTATGAATAGTAAAATGGGTGCTTTGATGTTTTGACCACAGAAGATATCTTTTTTACAGTTTGGTCCCTCCAACTGATGTATATATAAACACAGACACATTGTTGCATTGCAGAGAGAGAAAGAGGGCTTGTGTTGGGGCCTTGGGGGATGGTGCCGTGGCGGAAGGGCGGTGGCCGCTGCGGTTTGGCCGCAGTTTCCCGCTTCCATGTGCCTTCTTCCCTCTGGCTTTTCTTCTCTGCATCACCACCGCCGCCGCCACGAGTGCTTCCCTACACAGGTGCCTCATCGGGCCCAGTGACGTCAGCGGCCTTGGTCAGGCCATCAGATCCGGTCTCCACCACGAACTCCACCGTCTCGCCGTCGCCGAAGCTCCTGAACCCATCGGTCCTAATCGGCGACTGAAGAACAAACAGACCTTCACCGCCATCGATGGGGGTTATGAAGCCAAACTCCTTTGTATCGTTGAACCACTTCACGCTTCCCGATTGTCTAGCACCATCGTCGGTTATTAGGCGTTTTGTTCCTTGCTTGTTGTTATTATGCTATTTGGTGTTTTATGTTGACTGTAGTTGATGTAAACCCTAATATTTAGTCAATGAAGATGAGGATGAGGATGGTCGATCTCATCTGAGATACTACTAAATCTTTTGTGTTGCATTTTTATGGGTTTTTGTGTTGCATTTCACTGTTTCTATTGGCTGGTTGTTGTTTCTCTTCTATTTGGGGTTTTCTTGCTATTTGAGTGAGGTTGTTAATGTGCTTATGATGGCACATGTATACCCTGCTACTGGTTCCCATGGTTGTTTGCAACGCAACGATGATGATGGAATGTTGCCCATCTGAGTTGGATCTATGATGCTGGTCGTTTACATTGTTGGCTGGCTAGATGTTGTTTGTACATTGTTGAATCTTTGTTCTGCTTCTCATTTTATCGATTATGATGAACAATAGTGCATCTGAGACATATCATGCTACTTCTACATTTGAAATGTTGGAAGTGTGGTTGTGCAGCTCATAAATGTACATGCTATAGTTTAGTTTGTTGCATTATTGACATACATTTGGAGCTGCTTAATTTGTACCAAATTCGCGTAATATGATACACACATGGCGATGATGAAGCCAAAAAGGATAACCGTTGGTTGGCGTGGCATGTCTTCTAGATTGCAGCCACAACGATATATCTATTCTGAGTCTTAAACAGATTTGTTTTTATAAAAAATACAATTCTTTCAATGCGGGTTGAGTACTCGCGCAACGCGCGAGATAGATTAGCCCTATAATATTAATTTAGCAATTGGATGAATAGTAGCAATACACAGTTTATTGCTAGATGTACAATACATTCTTTGCACACCTGATCCTTTATATTGGCTTTGTCCTCTCCATTTTCCCTTTTTAGGGTTTTTATGTGATTTTTTGGCGGTGGGGTTCCAACACCCTCTCCATTTTTCCGTGCGCGTGTACAACCCATGCTCTGCACACTAGATTCTTTTAATGGGTCTTCTCCTTTGCATTCCCCTTTCAGGGATTTCTGCATTTTTTGTCAGGGTAATAAGAATCAAATGTGGGGATAGGGTTTTGTGTTTTTGAGTGAAAAGGGGTTGTGATGGTAACGGCCTAGTGGAGGTGGTGGTAATCGGTAGAGACGACGGTGGGAACTCCGGCTGCCGTTACCAGCACCCTGACCTTTATTAGTATTTTTGGTGGCTGCCTTCTGATGATGTCTAGCATGGTTTTTCTTCGATGTCATTAGGTGGTCACCCAAGGGTTTCGATTACCACCTCTTCCATGTACGTTGCATGTCACCAGTGGTCTTTGTAACTGCCTTCAATTCGGTGGTGTCTATGTTGCAACACCATTGGGTGATGCTTCTGCTTGAAAACCGTAACCGGCTTATGATGTTGTCATCAAACGGGTTGACATTTTTATGCAACGTTGATGATGATGGGGGCCTCATCAGAGACGTTGTGTGGTTGCGACATTTGGTCTATGATGGTTGGAATTGACTCATCTGAGACAACTTGAGGCGGTTCTATTACGTTCATTTTGGCCATTGTTGCTTGATGGTGGTGGTGTTATGTCGATGATGATGAATACCAATTCATCTGAGGAAACTTTAAACATGCAAGCTTTGGGTCTTGGTACGTATGGTCGAGCAATATTCTAGTTCTGATTTCTTACTATTTTTGTGGTTGATTCTTAAATCCGTTGTTACCGCTCTATTGTTAGATCATGTGTTCCCACCTTTTTGTTCTAACATGAAAACCTACTACATGTGTTCTTTTAAGGCTTTATTTTGGTTGTTTTGTTTTCTTCTTATGATCAGTTTCTAGTTTTAAGGCTTGATTTGTGTCTGTGTTAGAATACATGAGGCGAGGAAGCTTTGTAATTTTAATCGATTCTCGGTTGAAAAGTTAGCTGATGATCATGTTTGATCGATTTGAAATTGGAATTTCATGGCTATAGCCTGTGTTGTTTAGTCATTTATGTTGACTTAATGGTTGTTGTTTGTTGAATTTGAGTTGACTGGTTTTCCTTTTCTGGTGGTTTTGTTGGCCGGTCTTTGCAAATTATAGATCCAGGTGTGTCATCTTGATTATGGGTGTCATCTTGATTATGGGTGTCATCTTGCATTTTGATTTTTCTTTCTGTTTTAATGTCTTTTATTGGGTTTGCGCTTTCTATGTGTATCAATTTTGTGAGGGTTAAGGTTCCCTATTCATGTTCTTGTCCTTTGTTATTGAGGATTTTGGCTTTATGTTGTCATTGATAATTTTCCTTTTGTTTTGCAGGGTGTTGTGCTTATACAGTTGGAGAACAGGTTGGAGTTGACTTAAAGGTATTAGTTCTTTGTTATTGTCTTGCAACATATATGGATCTTATATATTTGCATGTTAAATGGCCTCTGATGTATGATGGCTTTTTATTTTGATTTGTGCCTGCAAAATGTTAATTTGATAACTAGAAAATTTATGTAAGAGATTTAAGGTCCATTATTATTCGTGGAGCACGAGTACTTCGGCTTGGTGTTATAGGTTTGTGACATTTGTAGATGCATTTGGGGAGGCTTTAATGGTGGTGTTGGATATCAGTATATGACCGGTACTCCATGGTAGACTCTTTTTCGTTATGATCCATGTGTAAAATAGTTGTTTTACAAAACTTAATGGAGAGAACTCATCATAAAGAAACATATCAAATTCTTTTCTCTACCATTAAACTGTCAGCTTTCTCCCCATTTGACTGTCAACAGCAAATACATAGACTCTGTGTCACAGAGTACTCAAATGGCCTCATGTTTCTAAAATTGTAGTTGTATAATCTAGCCACTAACTTACCATTGGTGAGCTTTTGGATCCGGGTGTCTAGCTCTTTTAGGTCTTGTTATATATATATTTTTTCATTTTATATGCTGATTGAAAACAGCATAGAAATGAAGAACATAATTTGAAAGGTTTCATGCGTTTGGCAATAAGGCGATAACGAGCAAAGCATACATGATGTATTAATTGCTTTGGCGAGGCGAACATTAGTTTGCAGCAACGATGCGCTGTCGTTTTTGAGCCTTTGAAAATAGAAATTTTCGTTTCTGAGCCTTTGAAAATAATAATTTATCCTCTCCGAAGATTCGTTTCAATGATGCTTTTAGTTTGCGAACGCGGACGAGACGAATAGTTTTGGCAATGTTTCTAATTCGCAGCCATAATGAGACACCTGTTTTAACCCTTGCGTAGTTGTCGGACCAATTCGTTACGCTCGCGACGCGCTTGTTAGTATCCACCTAGTTATATTTATCTACTAACAAATTATCAGATTATTGTTATTTATGCTACCCAAAAACTCTAAGGACGAACGGGATATCCTACATCCACCCTCTTCTTTACCTATCAAGATCATCACATGCGATAGGTATTGATGTTACCATGCATATTACATACTTTTCATGTCGAGGCATATCTCATATTGGTCTTGCCATGCTCTTGGACGTCCTTATAAATATCGAAAACCCATTCATTTTAATAGGGGATGTATATAATAATTAAGGTGTTCTTTCAGTTAGTCACATATTATATTGAATAAAATAATTTAAAAAAATTATACACCTGCTCATTACTATGTATTTCCAAAAGGGTGGACTGTGAATAGTATTTATTACGTTATTTTAATGATTCTATCAATTTTATTTTTAATTTAAATTTTACTTTATTGTAATTTTGTTAATTATTTTGTATTATACTTTGCTCTAGAAGCAAGTTTTGAAAATAAATTGTGATAGCATGTTTTAAAATTAGTTTTCATGTCACCACTCATCAACACTTATTTTTACAACAAATTCACATTCTCTTAAATTCCGAAATACACTTTTGCGGCATGCTTAGTTAAACATAAAGTCAACCAACCGTGTAGCACTAGTAATTACCTACTAATTCTAAGTTCAAATTTTTAGTATTATATACATATAGTTATGTTTTTACCTATTTGATATGTATATATGCTTTTAAATATATAAAGCAGGTTAATACTCGTGTGTTAGACGGTTGATGAAAATAAACAAATATTATTCATAAGTGTTTAACAAAATTTTTTAAATAAAATAATAGTTTATTGTACATTGGGGAAAAATAAAATTAGAACTAATGAGTTTGATATAAATAATTTAATTAACTTAATAAACTATAAGGTTTTTTATATTAATTTGTACAACCGAAAGTTTAATCTTTGTTTTATGTGTACAATCAAAAATTCATGCTAACCATTAATCAGAACTAATGATTATGATATAAATAATTTCATTAACTTAATAAACTATAAGGTTTTTTTATATTAATTTACTATATTTTCTACAAGAGATGACCATGATTAGTCCTTTAAAACAAAATCAATGAATAAATTAATGTTTTTATGAAACAATGGATACAAAAATTATATTAATAGAAAAACAAATAAAGAATTGAACTTCTTAAATCAATAATAAACCAAACCCCACACATCTACTACCTATATAGACTTACAATTCACTTTGCTTCCATCAGTAGTAATTATTTCTATATATATTAGAAAACATGTGTATTTCACGAAAACAAACAAACAAACAAACCCAGTATATCCCACTCAAGAGCAGGGTCTGGGGAGGGTAGGTATAGGCGAGTCTTTCCTCTATCTTGTTAGGTAGAGAGACCGCTTCCAAGAGACCCCCGACTCGATAGCAAAAACCATACTGATAGCAAAACAACATACAATAAATCATACAACACATAGCATACAGTATACAAAAGCCATATCGATAGCAAGACATCATACAATAGATCATACAACACATAGCCTACAGTACACAATAAATCATACAAGACATAGCATACATATATCCTAGATGCATGTAGAATAACCGTTAAAGGGCAGTAACTGGTAATGATAATTTAAAGAGCAAATTACGTGGAGCTCTCTAAGGTTTGCTTAAATTTCACGTTTTGACCCTTGAATTAAAAAAATTACAGGTTTAGTCATAAAATTTAAAAAAAATAACACGTTTCGGCCCTGGGTCAAGTGACCGTTAGTTTTAGAAATTGAAGTTTAAGACAACGATTTTACCCCTTGCCACCACACAGCCCCACGTTGTCATATTCCAAAAAATCTACAACACCAGCCTACAAAAACAAAATATCCCACCTTTTAATTACCAAAATACCTCAACCCCACCCCACCTTATGTCGATTGTCATCGGATAAACTTTATCATCGTCACTAGAGGTAAAAGTGAGCAGATGCGAAGGTGGTGATGGTGTGCTGGAGTAATGGTAGAGATGGTGTGGTGGTGGAGATGGGGGTGTATGGTGGTGGTGGCGAGGAGTGGTGGTAGATTGGTGGGTTGTTGATGGTGGAGGAGATGAGTGTGTGTGGTGGTGGCGACAAGGAGTGGTGGTGGATCAATAGATTAGTGGTTTGGTGGTGGTGGAGATAAGCGTGTGTGGTGGTAGTGGTGAGGAGTAGTGGTGGATTGGTGGTGGTCGTGGTCGTGGTCGTAGTGGCGGTAAAGATAGGGGTATGTAGTGGTGGTGTAGATGGGGGTGTATGGTGGTGGTGGCTAGGTGATGTGTGTAAAGTATATATATTTAAATAAGAATTTTTCACACAATTTGAGTTTTAATTTAAGAAACGATTATCACTCTTAAGCCAACTACAAACAATAGGCAAGTGCACCTATCGCATAGTAGTATAGTTTTATGCAAGAACCGAGTATCGATCCGTGGATGCAATGGCTCCTAATACTAAATCATCATCACTATTTAACCGATTAATTGAGTTTGGATTTGTGAGTATTATAATTAACCAAAACGATTAACAAATTAAACTAGTAAATTAAAAATTAAAGACGAAGATACACAATCAATTAAAGATACCACTTGGACTTTGATTCCACTTAGCATAGAATTAACAACTAGCACAAACTCGAGGTGAGACCATTTTTTTATACATGAAACATGGAAGTAGCCTAAACTCCTGTCAAGGATATCTAGACATATAATCATTCGGAAAACTAGAACGATATAGCCATCTAAAGTTATGCCATGAAGAACTAATGATACAATTATATCAATGTTAAAGATGAATTAGACTCTCATTAGGGTTACCTAATTCCACAAATTTTTGAAAAGTTAACACGATGAATACATGACAACCACGTCAACTTGCGTAAAATAGACAAAACTATAACTACCCTTCAACTCATGAGCATCAAACCATGATTACAAAAATCAATTCATAACCAATGATAAGAGATATTCATGACATACACCATGGTTTTCTCAAACATAAGCATAAGGATGCATATTTGCCCAATTTTACTAAACCCCCAACCTTTATTCACCATTCCTAGTCAAATGTCACAAAATTACATACAAAATATGCAATCATATGCATAAATCTTGTAAGAACATGAGGTTTTTTTAACATAACATGCTTACAACACCCACAAGGTTGGACATTTCATCAAACTAGAACAAATACAGATAATCATTGAAGAATAATCAAGTTTCATCATGACATTAACATAAACAATACCAAGAATCATGTACAAGTTGTTAAATCATGCTAAGTTTCATCTAATCAAATTGATAATAAGAGTTTAGCCCATAAGGCTTACAAAAGACACACTCAAACTCAAGAACATGGAAGATCTCATAGTATATCTAGAGATATTCAAACCAATTTTGAGTGGAAATAAGGTGGATGATATTAGATCCTTCTTCAAAGTGTGAAATCTTCAATCTTGGTCTTCAAATCTTCCAAAAACTCTAGATAATTGCTCAAAGACACCTAAGGGTTTGAGGGAGGTTAGGGTTTTGAAAGAAATAAAAGTTATATAGGAAATGAGGTGTACTAGGGTTATAAACCCGTTTTCTGCCTGAATATGGCCATATCTGAAGTGATATGACCATATTCAGCATAAAAAATGGGCTATTTGAAATTTGACAGCTTATGTGGTCATATTCAGCTTCAATATGGTTATATTAGAAGTATTTTTTCTCTTGAACTTCTTCAAATCTTAAGTTTTCTTCACAAAAATCACCGATCTTCATACGAAAACTACAAAATTCAAATAAAACACAAATAAGTGTCTAAATTATGAATTTTATATCCAAAATGACTTAAAATGCAAAGAAATATATATCGTAAATATGTATATTTATTATCATGTCAAACATCCTCACACTTGAACTTTGCTTGTCCTCAAGCAAACTCTCATGCAACCATTTAACAAAAGAAATCCCATTGACATAAAAGATTGTAAGGCCTCATTCCTGGGACACTTACAGTTGAACATCATCCCATTATTACATAAAACAATACATATTTCATAAATAAGCAGCGGAATTACATTAACAAAAACCCATTCATTTCATTGATAAATACTGTCGTTGAGCAATACAACATTAGTTAAGTTACAAAAGCATCGTTCAATTGCATTACAAAACAACAATAATATTATGCGTGAATGGATGCCAGTCTTGTCCTGCTGAGTAGCCTTCCCGTGTGCCATCCTCAGCAAAATTACCTGCCAACTGAAAATGCATAAAAGTCAGCATTGTTAAGTGAGTTCTAGTTTTATAAGTATTAAAATACCTTGTGTGTTTTATACACAAAAATATACTTCTTAAATACTATACATTACTTTCGTATGCGAGCACACATCATACGTACATCCATACATATTCATTATTCATTTTGTGCTTTCGTACTTTCATTTTCATCTTTCATCATCATATGCATACTTTCATTTCATTCTTTTCATTTTATTTTACTTTCATACACATACTTTCATTTCGTACTTTTTATCATCTTTACTTTCATACACATACTTTCTTTTCGTACTTTTCATCATCTTTTACTTTCATACGGATCGATGCGCAATACCCCGAACATTATGCACGAAGATGATGCTAGGCCTAAGGTCTACAAATAGACCTCAAACATTATGCATGAAGCTGACCCAGTCACCTAGGGCATGTCATCTCTCCCTTTCATCTGGACCAATGTGCAATACCCCGAACATTATGTGCACAAAGCTGATGCTAGGCCTGAGGTCTACAAATAGACCCCGAACATTGTGCACGAAGCTGACCCACTCACCTAGGGTATGTCATAAGGGTCCCGTCAATCTCAATTATTAACCCTGTATGCATCCTTTGGGTTTGATAAACCGCACACAGTTTAGCTAACGACAACATGGTCATGCACCTCCTTTCTATTTGCTTGCAAGCTATTCTTTCGTTCATTACGTTCCACTTTTCATCTTTATTATCTTTTATTTTATTATGTTATACTTTATGTTCATTCATACATACGTCATACTACGTAAAGTCATAACATAATACATAACATATTTAATATAATATATACGTTTTAAAAACCATTAAAGGATAACACATCATACACATACGCATATCATAACATACATCACATCATCATACACACTTTAACCATAGACTATCATATCACATCAGTGTTTATATCAATCACATGAGCCTGAAATTTTCTAAGTAGAAACAGTCTAGGCGCTTTGGCACTATGCAGGCGCATGAGGATTGGTTAGGCATTTTCCACTATGCAGGCGCATGAGTCTCACTTAGGCATTTCAACACTTAGGCGCATGAGCCACTTCGGGTGCATGGGGTAAACTTAGGCGTCTGAGCCTAATACTTAGGCGCATGAGCTTACACTTAGTATTTCTAAGGCAATATTTAGGCGCATGAGGTACTGTTCAGACGCATGGACTAGTACTTAGCATATTTTAGCAAATTTTCTAGGCGCATGGGAACTATATGGGCGCATGAACCCAACTTAAGATTTTCTAAGGCATATTTTTAGGCGCATGGGTCCTGTTTGGGCGCATGGGTCATGTTTGGGCGCATGGGTCCTGTTATATATGTTTCTAAATTATTTTCAGTCTCAATCTCGATCCTAATATGTTCTTGACTTATTCTTACCATTCTAAGCATCATCATAACATCAATAACCATAAAACACTAACATACATACCCCAGTACATACGAGTAACATACATTATAATTATAAAACCGTTTTACATGCATTTTCAGCCCTAAAATATTTAAAACAAGTAGACACTGAGGTGTAGAAACTCACCTTTACTGCTTCCACACACCGCTTCTTCAAATTTTGAGAAATATTGATGTTTCTAACACCTAGATACGAAGAACACAAGAACCCGAACACATAACACATAAGAACATGAAAACTCGGTTTCATGGTCGACCACCCAACAAAACCAAACCAATTATGCAAGAAAACTTACCTAGGCCAAGAATAACTTTTTTCTCTCTCTAAAACCAAAGAAAACTCTGCTTCTTCTTCTTCTTCTTTTCTTTTGGTCGACAAAACAGAAACTGGTACATATATGGGCGACCATACTCAAAGTATTATTAAAATATTTGAGTTTTGTCCTTTTTGCACTTTAGCCCCTCCACTTATGCTTCTTTTCCTTTCTTTCAAGATATTTTCCCCTTTCTTTTCTTATTATTTTTCTTACTTTTATTTTGTCAAAATTTCTGGGTGTTAAAAGTCTACCCCCTTAAAGAGGTTTCGTCCCTAAAACCTGTCAGTCTTCGAATAACTGTGGGTAATGCTGTCTCATTTCTTCCTCAGTCTCCCATGTAGACTCCGAACCCTTTCGGTGTTTCCACTGCACACGCACAAGTTGAACCACTTTATTTCGAAGCCTCTTCTCTTTTCGATCAATGATTGCCACTGGTTGCTCTACATAATTGAGCCGTTCATCCATCTCGATATCCTTTAGTGGTACAATCATATCCTCATCGGCTAAACACTTTCTCATATGAGATACATGGAATGTCGGATGAATTCCACTTAACTTATCAGGCAGTTCTAATCGATAGGCCACCTCTCCTACTCGTGCGATGATTCGGAAAGGCCCTATGTACCTCGGGCTTAGTTTACCTCGCTTTCTAAACCAGATAATCCCCTTCCAAGGCGAGACCTTCAACATGACTCTATCACCTACGTTGAACTCGATCGGTCTACGCCTTTTGACGGCATACGACTTCTGTCTATCTTCTGCCGCCTTCATGAAGGCTTTGATATTTTCTAACTTTTCTGTCGTAGCCTCGATCGCTTCGATACTTCCCAACTCTTTCTGTCCAATGTCTTCCCAACATACAGGCGTCCTACATCTTCTACCGTATAGCATCTCGTATGGTGGCATGCCAATACTGGCATGATAATTGTTGTTGTATTAGAATTCTGCTAACGGTAAGTGATCATCCCAACTTCCTCCAAAATCGATCACGCATGCTCGAAGCATATCCTCGAGCGTTTGAATCGTCCTCTCAGACTGACCATCTGTCTAAGGATGATAGGTCATGCTAATGTGTAGCCTCGTCCCCATCGCATCATGGAATCTTTTCCAGAACTTGGACGTAAACCGAGTGTCGCAATCAGACACAATAAACACTGGTACACCATGACGAGCTACAATCTCCTTGATGAACAGATCCGCTAGTCCCTCTGATGAATACGTCTCGCGGATCAGTAGAAAGCGAGCACTCTTTGTCATACGATCAACTATCACCCAAATGGTATTGCACCCCCTCGACGTACAAGGTAACTTCGTTATGAAGTCCATGGTGATGTGCTCCCACTTCCACTCGGGTATATCCAACAGTTAGATCTTCCCGTATGGCTTTTGATGCTCTGCCTTCACTTGCAAACAAGTAAGGAACTTGCTCACGTACTCCACTACATCGCGCTTCATTCCCGACCACTAATAATCTTTCTTTATGTCCTGGTACATCTTCGTGGCACTGGGATGAATCGAGTATCGAGTCTTATGAGCTTCAACCATGATTCACCCCCGTAGGTCTCCATAATGAGGGATTCACATCTGTCCATTTCGGGTTCTAACCCCGTGAGTATTTTCTCCCAATTCCGTGACTAGACCTCTCATTCTTTTGGAGTTAAGGCGATCTTCTTTCAACGCCTCATCTTGAAATTCTTTCACCTACGTCATCACGTCAGCGGTCATAACCAACTGATAAGCCTTCACCCGAATCAGCTTGGGTCTCTCCTTTTGGCTAAGGGCATCTGCCACAACGTTGGCCTTACCCGGATGATAATGGATCTCACAGTCATAATCCTTGATGAGCTCTAACCATCTCCTCTGCCTTATGTTGAGATCCTTTTGCTCAAAGAAATACTTTAAGCTCTTGTGGTCCGTGAAGATGGTGCACTTCGTCCCGTATAAGTAGTGCCTCCAAATCTTCAACGCGAAGACCACAACCGCTAGCTCTAAATCATGGGTAGGATAATTGACTTCGTGGGTTTTCAGCTATCGAGACGCATAGGCTATAACCTTACCTCATTGCATCAACACGCAACCCAATCCCGAATAGGAAGCATCCGAATAGACCACCAAGTCCTCGTTTCCTTCGGGTAATGTTAAGACATGAGCTTGAGTTAATCTCGTCTTCAACTCCTCAAAATCATTTTCTTGTGCTTGAACCCATATGAATTTCACATCTTTATGGGTCAACTTAGTCAACGAAGAAGCTATCTTGGAGAAGTTTTGGATGAACCTCCTGTAAGAACCCGCTAAACCCAAGAAACTACGGATCTCGGATGGCGTCTTTGGAGATTCCCATGGCATCATTGCTTTAACCTTTGATGGGTCCACCATCATCCCTTCAGGATTAACAACATGACCCAAGAACTGACCTCGCGCAACCAGAACGCTCATTTAGAGAACTTAGCATATAGCTTCTCTCTCCTAAGTATCTCCAATACCTCACGAATATGACCGGCATGCTCTTCTTCGCTCTTTGAATAAATCCAGATATCATCGATGAACACAATCACTGATTTATCCAACATTGGCTGACACACTCGATTCATCAAGTCTATAAAGGCAGTTGGCACGTTGGTTAAATCGAAGGACATAACCAAAAACTCGTAATGTCCATAACGCGTACGAAAAGTTGTCTTAGGAATGTCTTGCTCCTTCACCTTCAGTTGATGGTAACCAGATCGAAGATCTATTCTTGAAAACCAGCTGGCACATTGGAGCTGATCAAACAAGTCATCGATACTTAGTAGTGGGTACCGATTTTTCACCGTCAACTTGTTCAGCTCACAGTAGTCAATGCACATCCGCATACTACCGTCCTTCTTCTTCACAAACAATACCGGAGCACCCCAAGGAGAGATGCTCGGCCTAATGAACCCTTTATCCATCAACTCCTGCAATTGAACCATGAGTTCCTTCATCTCGGTCGGGGCTAATCGATACGGTGCCTTGGAAACGGGTTGAGCACTAGGTATCAAATCAATTTGAAACTCAATTTCACGATCTGGTGGCATGCCTGGTAAATCTTCTGGGAACACGTCTGGAAAATCACACACAACTGTTACATCAGACAATTATGGTACCGATGCGTCCATATCCTTTATGTAAGCCAGGTAGGCATTACATCCGATCTCATGCATTTCTCTGCCACTGCCATCGAAATCACCGTAGGAACCATAGTGACGCGATCACCATAAATCGTCACCGAACTTCCATCGGGCGCAATAAATCAAATCATCTTCTTGCGACACACGATGTTCGCCTCATAGGCTGCTAACCAATCCATTCCTAGTACTACATCGAATCCACCTAGGGGCATCACATGTAAATTAGCAGAAAACCTATGGCCTTCTAGTTCTATGGCACAATCTCCTATCATATCATTAATTTTAGTAGACTTACCAATAGCAGTTTCTACATCGAATGACTTATCAATACTTCTACTACTAACAGGCAATTTAGCACAGAAAGCAGTAGAAATAAAACTCCTACTAGCACCAGAATCAAATAACACATAGGCGCAAGTTTGGTTTACTAGAAACAAACCTGACACGACATCGAGGTCTACCCTGGCCTCCTCCCACGTCATCGTGAATGCTCTAGCAGTTTCCCTCTGTCCTCCATCTTCCGTTCCCTTCTTCACTCTGGAACTCTCGGCCCTTAGGTGGCCTACTTCACCATAGTTGTATCACCTCGCCACCCTACAATCCTTAGCGATGTGACGAGGCTTCACGCACTTGAAACTAACATCTAATTCCAACCTGCATTCGCTGGTATGCTCTCTCCCACACTTACCGCACCTCTTCATCTCCGAGCCTGCTGCAATCGCTCGTCGATTATCAACCCTTGCCTTCTTGCTATTTGGGGTGAAACCAGCACGCCCAAACCGTTTCCTGCTCCAGCTTTTGTCACCACTACCCATCTTTTTCACTTCAGCCACCGCAGACTCCTCCCTTTCATCATACAGTCTACCCGCCAGGTCCACCACCGACCGAAAGGTACCCGACCAGGCAGCAATCAGATGCCTGCGGATGTTATTTGGTAATCCTTGGATATACTTCTTGATCTTTCTTGACGCTGGCATCACCTGATCCGACACCAGCCTGGCCATCTCATTAAACTTGGTGGTGTACTGTTGGTATGTCATGGTGCCCGCCTCAAGCTGTTGGAACTCTCTCTATTTTGTCGAGTTCCCTACGAGGACAGAATTCCTCAATTACCAGCTTTTCAACTCTCCCCTTCTCATCCTCCCAATGGCCCTGCTGCCCTCGGCTTGGACAATATTGTCCCACCAACACAGAGCCGAGTCAATGAAAGAGTGAGTGACAAACTTTACCTTCTGATCCTCCCTGCACTTACTAATCTCTAACACTGCCTCCATCTCTCTCACCTAGCGGTGAGCAGCAGCAGCTTGCCATTTCCATCTAACGTTGGGGGCTTGCATCTATGAAATGCCCTATAGGTACAACCCCGTGCAGTTTCATGCACCGCTTCTTCCTCCTCCTCCTCCTCCTCACTCGAGACAACTGTCTCAGTCTCTGATTTCTCTCTTTCTCCTCCCCCAGTGGTCTTCCTCTTTCCTTCCTTTCCTTCTTTTTGTACTCCCTCACAGCCTTAATCAGTTCAGTCACCACAGACGGCAGAATCATCTGCATGACTTTATGGACTTCCTCTATCACTGCCTCTTTCACTCAGGCCCTCAAGTTAGCACTCTCATCACCACCTTCCTTGTGATGGATCTCGGACTATTCACGTTTCCTTTCAGTGGTCCTAGCCTTATTCCTCGTAACACGCAATTCAGCACCACATCCACCATGTACTCCACCCCTAGAGGCCTTAGACGATCTACCTCCAGCCATCCTCTAAGAACTATAAGATTCAAACACTAACACGGTAATTCAAGGTAATAGCTCAGTTTATGTTAAGTATAGTAAGTCCTTAATTATAGTGGCTAGTTGTGATTAGCCACTTACTTTACTCTTCACACCCCAAGCATTTCCTATCCTGACTACATCAGTATCTAAATCCAGTGTTGTAAAATTCGGAC
The DNA here is from genome assembly GCA_024085815.1 of Flaveria linearis. Lineage (NCBI taxonomy): Eukaryota > Viridiplantae > Streptophyta > Magnoliopsida > Asterales > Asteraceae > Flaveria > Flaveria linearis. Next base: position 36,862,914 of record CM044001.1, on the reverse strand, counting down.
TAGTCGGCCGATTAATCGGCGACTAGTCGGCAATCGGTGAGCCACCGATTGGATTTTCCCTAATCAGACTCCAAAATCGCTAGTCGGTAAAATTGGTCCAAATCAGGAAAAAATTGGCCCTAATCGGACCTAGTCGGCTGTTAATCGGCCTCTATTCTGCATTTTTGCAGAATCCGGTGAATTTCTAGCAAGATTCCGACGGAATTCCGGCGAGATTCCGGCGAGATTCCGGCGAAGTTCAAAAATTTCAGCGAAAATTTTGAAATTCCGGCCAAAGTTGTTTATATATATATAAAACTAAACATATTTATAAAAGTTACATATAAAAATGTGTATTTATATATATAAAAATGAAAATTATATATAAAAATTCCAAACCGATTAATCCCGATTAATCCCTGTTAATCTGGATTAATCCCTAGTCCCCACCTCGCCGCCCGACTAGCGCCTAGCGATTTTTACAACATTGTCTAAATCTACTAATAGCACATAATCAAATAGCACGCACATATAATGCCAGTTAACATTGAGAAAAGAATTACATGATGGCACGTAGCTACTCGGGCTGGCATCCCTTTCCTTTAGTCTCATTCTCAGTTTAAGATTAGGTTTTTGAAAATATTTTACCCAATTCACTTAAACTATGGCTCTGATACCAACTTGTAACGCCCCGTTCCCGGGACGCATACAGTTGAGCAACCATCACATTATTACATAAAACAATACATATTTCATAAATAAGTAGCGGAATTGCATTAACAAAAACCATTCATTTCATTGATAAATACTGTTGTTGAGCAATACAACATTGTTTAAGTTACAAACGCATTGTTCAATTGCATTACAAAACAACAATAATTTTATGCGTGAATAGATGCCAGTCTTGCCCTGCCGAGTAGCCTTCCCGTGTGCCATCCTCAGCAAAATTACCTTCCAATTGAAAATGCATAAAAGTTAGTGTTACTGAGTGAGTTCTAGTTTTATATGTATTAAAATACCTTTTGTGTTTTATATACAAAATTACTTCTTAAATACTATACATTACTTTCGTATATGAGCACACATCATACGTACATCCATACAATATTCATTGTTCATTTTGTTCTTTCGTAATTTCATTTTTCATCTTTCATCATCATATTTACTTTTGTTTCATTCTTTTCATTTTCTTTTACTTTCATACACATACTTTCGTTTTGTACTTTTCGTCATCTTTACTTTCATACGCATACTTTCTTTTCGTACTTTTCATCATCTTTTACTTTCATACGGATCGATGCGCAATACCCTAAACATTGTGCATGAAGCTGATGCTGGGCCTGAGGTCTACAAATAGACTTTGAACATTGTGCACGAAGCTGACTCAGTCACCTAGGGCATGTCATCTCTCCCTTTCATCTGGATCAATGCAATACCCCGAACATTGTGCACGAAGCTGATGCTGGGCCTGAGGTCTACAAATAGACCCCAAACATTATGCATGAAGCTGAACCAGTCACCTAGGGTATGCCACAAGGGTCCCGTCAATCTCAATGATTAACCCTGTATGCATCCTTCGGGTTTGATAAACCGCACACAGTTTAGCTAACAATAACATGGTCGTGCACCTCCTTTCTATTTGCTTGCAAGCCATTCTTTCGTTCATTACGTTCCACTTTTCATCTTTATTATCTTTCATTTCATCACGTTATACTTTACGTTCATTCATACATACGTCATATTACGTAAAGTCATAACATAATACATAACGTATTTAATATAATATATATGTTTTGGAAACTGTTAAAGGATAACACATCATACATATATGCATATCATAACATTCATCACATTATCATACATACTTTAACCATAGACCATCACATCACATCAGTGTCTATCTCAATCACATGTGTCTTAAAACCCCTTAGAAAACTCTAAGTTCAAAATGGGCGCATTGGACATTTCAGGCGCATGATTCTGAAATTTTCTAAGTAGAAACAATCTAGGCGCTTTGGCACTATGCAGGTGCATGAGGACTGCTTAGACGTTTTTTCACTATGTAGGCGCATGAGCCTCACTTAGGCGTTTCAACACTTAGGCGCATGAGCCACTTCGGGCGCATGAGCACTATTTGGGCGCATAGAGTACACTTAGGCATCTGAGCTTAATACTTAGGCACATGAACTAGTGTTCAGACGAATGAGCTTACACTTAGTATTTCTAAGGCAATATTTAGGCGCATGAGGTACTGTTCAGGCGCATGGACTAGTACTTAGCATACTTTGGCAAATTTTCTGGGCGCATGGGAACTATATAGGGGCATGAGCCCCACTTAAGATTTTCAAAGGCATATTTTCAGGCGCATGGGCCCTGTTTGGGCGCATGACTACCTGTTATGTATGTTTCTAAATTATTTTCAGTCTCAATTTCGATCCTAATGTGTTCTTGACTTATTCTTACCATTCTAAGCATCATCATAACATCATAACAATAAAACACTAACATACATACCCAAGCACATACGGGTAACATACACAATAATTATAAAAACGTTTTCCATGCATTTTCAGCCCCAAAATGTTTAAAACAAGTAGAGACCAGGGTCTAGAAACTCACCTTAACTGCTTCCATACACCTCTTCTTCAAATTTTAAGAAATCTTGATGTTTCTAACGCCTAGATACCAAGAACACAAGAATCCGAACACATAACACATAAGAACATGAAAAACTCGGTTTCATGGTCGAACACCCAACAAAACCGAACCAATTATGCAAGAAAACTTACCTAGGCCAAGAACAGCTTCTTTCTTTTTCTAAAACTGAAGAAAACTTTGCTTCTTCTTCTTCTTTTCTTTTGGTCGACAAAACATAAACCGGTACATATATGGGTGGCCATACTCAAAGTATTATTAAAATATTTGGGTTTTGTCCTTTTTGCCCTTTAGGCCCTCCACTTATGCTTCTTTTCCTTTCTTTCAAGATACTTTCCCCTTTTTTTCTTATTATTTTTTTCTTTTATTTTGTCATAATTTTCGGGTGTTATAAAGATGGTGAGAGACAAACCATTTGTTAAATAAAGATCTAAACTTATAATTGACTATCAAACATGACATACTTATAAGAAGAAACCCGGTGTTTTAAACTTGCTCTTTTCAAATATACTAGTGATATTCAAATGAGCATCACATGCCTACGAAATTTCTTTTATGCATGAGTGTAAACCGCTCACAAAAATACTCAACACTCGGTTATTTATATATGTAAGTGTACGAGTGAATCACTCAATACCGACCAATGATACAAACATAATAATAAGCTTACAAAGGGGTCAATTCTCCACCAACTAACATGAGAAAATGCATAAATCAAGAGGACTTTTAACGGGTTGTAACGGGACTTAGGCAAAAAGGTTTGAAATTTTTGGTAAAAGTGGTTAAACGGATAAAAATTCCAGAAATCTAGATGCTAAGTATGATACAGTACACTAATATATAAACACGCTTTAATATAACTAAACTAATTTAACTATTAAATGTGAGCTATGCATGAAAATTATTTTTTTTTCTTATGCATCAAATAACTCACATTTATTTATTCCTATTTTAAACAACATAATATAACAATATACCATTTTTTCTCATTTTTTCATATTTTTATTTTTCTCTTTTTTTCATTGAACAATGGACACTTAATTAAAACAAATAAACATTAAACAAATTCGATTTCAAAATTTAGACAAGTAGAAATAATCGGAATTTTATCATAAGGGTTTAAAAGATGAAAATGACTAATTTGGCTAGGTGGCTAATGATGTGGGTAATAACAAAGAAACAAGGGAAATGGCTAAACATGGTGACTAATGGTAACAATTGGGTAAAGTAAAAGAGAAGAAATTTGGCTTATAAGGTGGGTATTCCTAATGCCTCTGTTATTTTCATGCAAATACTCAGTTTATGGTCTTGAAATGCATATCCTAGGCAAGTTCTCACACGAATGCACATTTGGCACACTCAAGAATCAACAAAAATGTAAGCAAACACTAAATCATATGATCTCATGTGATAAAGGCACAAATAAGCTTACAGAAATGGAGGGATAAATGTAAAGTTCAAACTCATGCATAAATATCACATTTTTAACTTACAATGCTCACTGAACATCTGAAAAATTTATCATAATCCACTTGGTTTCTCTTAATTTTATGATGTTAATAATTCAATCATGCTTTAGGATCTAAAATAAATATAAATGGTTGCCATTTATTCAAATTTATTTTGAAAAATTTTGTCAAAAATAAGATTGTTTTAAGGTGCAATGATATATATATAAAATACTTGCAAAAGTTCACAAAAACCCAAACATCCCCACACTTGAAACATGCATTGCCCTCAATATATCAATGTATGAACATGTAATGCAAGAAATAAATGGGGAGGGGGGAAAGTGAAACAGAATTCTCCCCTGAAGAAATCGATGAAAACATGCCCAACAAATTCTCAAATGTCCGCTAAGCAAATGAGCACCTCAAGATTCCAATGATAATTATCACTAACACCACTTCAAGAACAAAATAATAAGTTTAGAAAGATAAAAAAAATAAACATAAATAAACAGTTCATAAAGTAAATAAACATAAGACAATGACAACATAAACATGGTTTGAGTTTGTACAACCAAAATACCAAAAAATACAACTCAAATGTAAAAGTAACCACAAAAGAAGATGGGAGGTCGTCAGACTAGTCCTCCATCATATCTGCATCATCTGTTGGAACATACTGCTACTCTATTTGCTCGGGCTGTGTGGGTCGGGAAGTCGGTATATGAAAAGGACGAGGAGGAAGACCAAACTCATTTTCAGCAGCCCACTTTGTTATAACCTGTATTATCCAATGCACCCCAGCACGAATGTGAGCCAAATCAGAAGAACTACCAACAGGCTGTGGAGGAGATGATGATGCGGGTCCCTCGCCATCAATAAGTGCTATCGGGTGAACCTTGACATTCTCAACACAAGTCGGTATGCATATCTCCATAATTGGGGGAAACCATCTGTTCTCCTCAGAGTCTAACCAATACCATCCATCTGATGAGTCATATGCAGCGAGTCTCATGTTGATCAGCATTGATTTATTGATGAGCTTCGTTTGGTGAGAATAAGAAATTCCAATGAGGTTATCCGCGTCTACCATATGAAGAGAGGAAGCAAGTTGAGTGATGAACGCTCCTCAACAGATTGGGCTACTATGATTTCTTGGGAACATTTTACAAAAAAGACGAGTGCGTATGCCAAGTTACATTGCTGCTTCCGGATAAGGAAATATAGAAAAAACATGTCATTTTCAGTTACATCACCCGTGCTTGAGCCTCGCCCAGAAATAGTGCCCGAAAGTACTCGATAAAAGTAGCGATGAAGGGGTCTTGCATTTGGGTGCTTTTACTCGATGTAGAATTGTATTCTCCCGAACCAATCTCAGCCCATAATACGACGAAGGTATCATTTGATGTCGACTTTAAACCATGTTTGAATATGTTCCTACTAGTCTCATTACAGGTGTAAATACCCATCATTACTCCAAGATCTGTCACAGACATTTTATGTTTGCGACCATCAAGTTAGAATTGAATGCTACTTGCGTCCTCGAGATTGTTGGTCTTATGATCAAACTGATAAGTCGAACGAAATTCTAAAACAGCACATGGTGTTAAGGATGTTTGATATCAAACAAACGTTTCCAAGAACAGGAGAGGATTGCGTTAACACGATTGGTTTCACCCAATGCGTCAAAATCTTTCCAATCGATGGTATGAGCCGCTATTAGTTCCTTGTGTTAAAGTCTACCCATTATAAGAAACATGATAGAAACATGTAGACACAGATGACATATTTTGACATGTTAAAGTCTACCCATTATAAGAAACAAAATCAACTTATTTTATTTAAAGAAGTATACTAAAACAAAAAAAAAAAATTGACCAAATCATATCGTTTAAACAAAAGTTCAATAAAGAACAAAAATCAGGTTAAAATCAAAGAAAATTTCCTTGAAGATAAGAAAGTTATGAACATAAATGCAAAAGAACAATAAGTTGGTGATTTAGGTAGTAGATGGGTGGTGGTGAGGTTGTGGTGGTTGTTCACGATGGTGGTGTTTAGGCTGTGAGGGGGCTGGTAGCATGGTGGAGGGTTGCGGTGGTGAGGTCGGTCCACGGTGGTGGAGCTACAAGGTGGTGATGGTGATGTCGCAACGGGGTGGCTATGTGACAGTTAGGGTTACGAAGTGGTGGTGGTCACGCGGTTGTAGGGCGCCGGCGGAGGGGTTGTGCGGTGATGGTGGCACACGGTGGTGAGGGTCGCGGTGGTGGTGGGTCATGATGTAAGAACATGATATTTTTCAACATAATATGCTTACAACACCCACAAGGCTGGACATTTCATCAAACTAGAACAAATACACGTAATCCTTGAAGAATAATCAAGTTTCATCATGACAATAACATAAACAATACCAAGAATCATGTACAAGTTGTTAAATCATGCTAAGTTTCATCTAATTAAAGTGATAATAAGAGTTTAGCCCATAAAGCTTACAAAAGACACATCCAAACTCAACAACATGAAAGAACTCATAGTAGATCTAGAGAAATTCAAACTAATTTTAAGTGGAAATAGGGTGGATGATGTTAGATCATTCTTCAAAGTGTGAAATCTTCAATCTTGGCCTTCAAATCTTCCAAAAACTCTTGAGAAATGCTCAAAGACACCTAAGGGTTTGAGGGAGGCTAGGGTTCTGAAAGAAATGAAAGTTATGTTAGAAATAAGGTGTACTAGGGTTATAAACCTGTTTTCTACCCGAATATGACCATATCTGAAGTGATATGATCATATTCAGCATCAAAAATAGGTTATTTGGAATTTGACAGCTTATATGATCATATTCAGCTTCAATATGGTTATATCAAAAGCATTTTTCCTCTTGAACTTCTTCAAATCTTGAGTTTTCTTTACAAAAATCACCGAGCTTCATACGAAAATTACAAAATTCAAATAAAACACAAATATGTGTCTAAATTATAAATTTTGTATAAAAAATTACTTAAAATAGAAAGAAATGTACATTATAAACATGTATATTTATTATCATATCACTAGGAGTGATGGTGGTGGTGCAGATGTGGATGGTGGTGGTGCGGTGGTTGAGGTGAGGGTGGTCTGAAAAGAAAATGAGCAAGAAGAAGAAGTGTGAGGTGGGGGTTGGGGAAGAAGAACAAAAAGGGTAAAATGGTCAATTTACAACTATTTAACGTTAAAAACTAGCGGCCGTTGACTCAAGGATGAAACGTGTTCTATGTATTCAAACCTTCAAACTAAACATGTAAATTTTCAATCGCGGGAACGAAATATGAAATTTAAGTAAACCGCGGTATAATCCGTGTAATTTACTTTAATTTAAAAATTATAAAAAATTTGAAATTTAATTGATGATAAATAAAATTTTGGATTCACAAATTTATAAGTTTCTAAAAATTTTATTTTAATATTATTATTTAATATGAGAGAAAAACGAAAATATAAAGGCGATACATCACTAACATGTCTCATCATTTAATAGGAGAGATATGTGAGAAAATCACAGTAAAGAGGCACCGGAAAGTGACACGTGTCCTATTAAAATATTTATTTTTATACTCTAATAAAATTTTTCTACTCTAAAAAGGCTAACTGAGTGGAACACCTAGGAGCATCATATTCTTACTCACTAAAAGTTTCTCGATTTTCTCTCTTATTAAATAGTTACATGTATTATTAATAACATTATTCAATACATATTAGATTAAAAATAGTTTTTTAGTAAATTAAAAAAAGATCTTTCTATCATTGTCAAATATAAAAAAACATTTTTTATAAAATAAGAACTTTTTTAAACAACAAACTTTTTTAAAAATACGAAATAATTTAAAATTGATGTTTTCAAAGTATAACTTTCATAAACTAAAAAATAATTAAAATTAGGAGCTATAATAAGAAAATTCTAAAAAATGGCATATCTTAAAACCATTTATTTTGAACAACAAAATGTTTATTTTTTAGAAAAAACAAAAAAAGTTTAAATAAAAAATTCTAAAAGTTTATATCATTGTTTTATTACTTGAAGTCATTACCCATACATAATTTCAATTATATATTCTCTTAAAAATCATTTTATCATTTATAAATGAGTTAAATGCATTTTTTATCTCTCAAGTTTTGTATAAATTATCATTTGAGTCTAAACTTTTTAATTTTACCATTTGCATTCAAATGTTTCGCAAAAATTATCATTTAAATCCAGTTAAATACTTATAAGCACCGTTAATTTTTAATGTTAAGTTCCTATATTAAGGGTACTTTTTAGGAAAGAGTTCAATACAAAGTCTTCTAAAACTAAAAAGTATAAGAAGTAATTTCAACCGTCCATCTCACTAATCAATGGTTGAGATCAAATTTGTAGAAAAAAGTTTGTTAGAGGGGTATTTTAGGAGTAGCCAATTTTATTGACTTTTTGCAAATTCCCCCATTTTTTAAAAACATTTTATAACTTTTATGTACGACATTATGTTTTTATAAAAATTACAACAAAAAAACAATCGTTTTTATCTTCAACAAAAGTATAGTATTGTTATATAAAAAGATTAAAACAATTTTATGTTATTAAGCTTATATCTCGTCATTATGTATTTAGTGTAGTTCCTTGTGTCTTTTTATTAGTTATTGTGTTTTTCTGAATACTATTGTATTTTTCTAAAACAATTAATTTTAAAAAATATAATGATGGAATAATATTGTGATATATCTATAATATGTAAAACACAATAATATATTAACAATTAATTAATCTAATACAATAAAAACAATGACCAAATAACACAATGTATAATTGTGTCTTTTGATCGTTATTGTGTTATCTTGAATACTATGAGTTTTAAAAAAAATACATGGATAACATAACATCATTATGTACTTCTAATGGTAAAATAAAATGATAGATAACAAGTTTATATAATCTATTAAAAAAATAACACATTATGTTATATTTAACACTATGAGTTTTGAAAAATACATTGGTGAAAGTATGTTATTTTGTATTTCTAATTGTAAAAGACAATGATAGATAGCAAGTTTATAATCTACAAAAACAATGATAAAAATAATACAAAATAATCTAAAACGTTAAACACAAATGATTAATACACATAACAAATGATGTAAAATATATGACACAATGAACGTATAAGACACCATGAGCTGATGTACTTGACACCATGACCAAAATACCCTTCTTTTTAAAATATTAAAAAGGACATGTGTTAAGCCTGCAATCCTTCTTAACATTTTTAGATTAAACATCCTTCTTGGTATAACCCTACCTTTTTTTAAACTATTTCAAAATAAAAAATCTATTCTATATGAGAGATTTTATGCGTTCAATCTCATCTTGTGATCACCATTGCGATTTGAATCCACCTATTAGATCAAATAATTATAATGATAACCACCTAAAAGTGACTCATTTATAAATTTATAAAATATCCACACAAAAAAAACAAAGTTGATTTTTTATTTTGTAATTATTTTGTCAAAATAATACCCCTAATGTAGGAAAGTTAACGGAGAAAGTTTGTGGTGTTAATGAGGAGTGGTTATGTAACACCCTGAAATTTTCTTTGAAGCCGACGAAAGAAGAAAAGAAATAAAGCCCAAAGTCGAGGGACCAATTTGCCAAACGGAAAGAAACTTGGATGAGTGGGGGTATAAAAGGGGGAGGGAAGCCCACACCCTCCCCATTCTTGCAAAAGAATTAAGTGCTATTCATCCAACCTTCCACGTCTCCCAGTTACGAAAGTACCTAGCTAATGAAACTCAATATGTACCATTAGATGATATTGAGGTTGATGAGAAACTCAATTACACTGAACAACCTGTGGCCATTATAGATCGTAAGGAGAAGAAACTTAGAAATAAGAGCATTAGTTTAGTCCGGGTGCAGTGGGCACATCGCCAATGATCTGAGTCAACCTGGGAACCAAAAGAAGAGATGAGGCGAAACTACCCCTACTTGTTTTAATCAGGTTTCGAGGACGAAACCTTAAATAAGGTGGGTAGACTTGTAACATCCGTAAAAAAATTTAATATTCGTTTAATTAATGGAAGTAGTGTCCAGTCGCATGATAAACATACGAATGAATCTCAATCGCACGCCTAACGTGCGTATGAGGCTCAATCGCACGATTGACGGGCGTATAGGCTCAGTCGTACGATTGATCCGTGCGAATGGGTCCAGTCGTGCGACTGAGTATGGCGGCTAAAATAGGCATGTAGGATAAGTAGGGTGGTTAAGGGTGTTCAAAAGCAGATTTTATCTGCAGTATTCTCATCCCCTTGTTCCTTTCGAACCCAAACAACCCTGTTCTTGCCCAATTGATCAAACTAGCTCCGTTTTGGTAAGTTTTGCTTGGTACGGATCGATTCTTGAATATGTTAAGCTGTGTATGTGGTTGAAATTGATCCAAAAACATGTTTTAAATCGGGGTTTCTATTCAATCTTTCTGTTAAGCTGAAAAGTGAGGGTTCGGATCCTAGTTTTTGTGAAGATTGATGAAATAAGGACCCGAAACGGTTGTAAATGAGGTGTATATGTTTTGTTGTGAATACGGTATAATCCAAATGGTTAAAACTCGAGTTTTTGGATCAAATATGTCAAGAACACAGCTGCGGATCCATTTCAGGCGAATGAGCCCAGTCGCATGACCCATTCGTACGACCGAGTCAATCGCATTGTTCAAACGTGCGACTGAAGTTCAGTCGCATGAACCAATCGCACGAATGGAGGTCATTTGCACAAACCCTGTTATAGCTCATTCGCACCTCTGTCGTATGGTCCATTCGTACGACTAAGCTTAGTCGCATGTTCAGTCGTACGAATGAGTCCAGTCGCATAGCCTTAGTCGTATGAAGTGATCAGTCGCATAGCATTGAGAAGGTGAAGTTTTAGCTGCCCTAGTGTATTGGATTGATAACCACTTGCTGAGAACATTAAGGTGAGTTCTAATTGTCTTTTTTATGTGTTAATGCCGTTTGATAATGTTGTTTGACAAAATCGGGCACTGGCATGCATATAAATAAATAGAAAATATGAATAAGAGTTGAAAGTGGTAAATTGTGGTGAATGGCGAGGTGGAGGTTTGACCCACCAACTATAGACGGAGGTTTGACCCGTCAACGCCAACTATAGACGGAGGTTTGACCCGTCAACGCGCGAGGTGGAGGTTTGACCCACCAAACTATAGATGGAGGTTTGACCCGTCAACGCGCGAGGTGGAGGTTTGACCCACCAAATTAAAATCGATAAAAAGATGTCCATAAATACCTTGTGGGTATTCGATATGCATATCAATACTGAGACGAATAAATGGACTGATGAATGTTTATGAATCATTCGGTGTTGTAACAGTTGATGAGTTGTTATTATTGAAATGTGGTGTACGTTAGAACTCACCAGTTTATCTGATTCTGTGTTTGTTTTCTTATGCATGCCAGGTATTAATTGAAGTGTTCGTGGAGGCGCCCCACCGAGTTAAATTCCGGTTATGGTGTATGATACTGGCTAAATGTTGGGTTTTGGGAAAGATGTATATGAAGTTTGACAAAGTTTTGAGATGTCAGTTGAAGTGTTGTAATGATTGTTAATGATGTAAAAAGTTTTTAATATATAAAAAATTTCCGCTACGTTTGTAGTCTCTGAATTATTATTATAACCCAACTAGTAGCACCCTCCTTATTATATTATGATAGAGAGATTGAGGGTGTTACAGTTTGTGTGAGTTCTAGGACCCACCCTTTTACATGTTTTTGTGATAGGATCAATTAGAGCAATCTCTAACAAATTATATGAACAATTCAATGAAATACAAGCAATTGTAATCAAATCAAGCAATATCAACAAAATTCAGATTTCATTGATAGCAAAAGATGATTACAAGAGATAGAAAGCAGTTTATGCAAACACCTTACAAAAACTTAACAATCTATTCTAAGTCTATGCTATTTATACTAGAAACTAAGGAACTAAAATTTACAAAACTAGTCCCTATACTAGTATAAACTATAAAACTAGACACTAAAGACTAAATGTTAATCTTATAAGGGACCTAACAAAACTCCCCCTAAGATTTACATAGTCTTCTGTCTTCAGTTCAGCTCCATCCTTTCTTTTCTTCATGATCTTGTCTTTGTCTTCATCTTATCTTCTCTGCATCCTTTGACCTCACTAATTTTTTTTTTATTTTCAGTCTTCTTTTATCTTCAATCTTCAAATAATTCTTCAGGTTCTTCTTTAACAGTGAACATCGGTTTCTTCTTGTAAATCTCTGTTTCTTTCAATGCATTCTCTATTGCTGACTTGAATTTCTTTGCTAGAACAGCTTGCTCTGGTTTTGACTCATTGGTTTTTATCTCTAACTGCTTCATTCTTTCCAACGTGTTATTTGACAAACATGCTATATCAACATTAGCATATAGCTCAATTAGAATTCCGCAGTCTTTTGTATACAATTCAAGCACACCTTTCCTTGATATTCTCATAAACTCAATATCAGGAATATCTTTCTTCACTATGTTTGCATAAGCCAATGCTTTTCTTAATGCAATTCTCTCCATGGCAGCACTCATAACATTGATAATTGACACAAAGTACTTCTTATCTTGTTCAGCTGTCTCATTTGATAACTTTTCAAACTTCTGTACAGATAGAAATGAAATGTAACTTGGGTGTAGTAACCTCAGTTCAAAAGCTCCAAACAAAGTTATCATATCTTCATTCCAATCTTCTAAGTTTCTCACAAGCTTAAGCTCAAAAGTTTCTGAATTGTAAAACCATCTTTGAATTGGTTTTGACTTTTGATTTCCATCAATCATCTTTAAGCCAGGAGTTGTCACTTTTTCTACATACTTGTCATAGAATTCAATCATAAAGTGATCTTCATCTGATTGATTAACTTTCTTACTTCTTTTCTTCTTCATTGACATAAAGTATTCTTTATCTTCCTGTTCACATCTTGTTTTCAAAAAATTGCTTGATCTGGTCAACCCTGTTCTCAACAAATCCACCATCATTTGTCCTCTTTTTGCATTTGAATGATTAATCAACATCAATCTATTCAACTCTTTAAGATCTTGCACTGGAAGTTTTATGATGCTAGCATAAAAGTGATAAACATCACATATTGCATTCACTCTTTTAATTAGAAATGCATCAAACACTTCGTCATACTTCCATGCTATGATCTTTACTTGATTTGTGAAGTCAGGTACAATCATTGCATTCAACAATTCAGCAACTGATTGACCTTTTTGTAACACATTCCTTACCAAATCACCTGTTGATCTTGACTTATCAAAAATTTGAATTTGTTCCTCAGAAGCCTTATAAGCTTGCTTTTCCGATTCTGGAAACATTTTCATTAACTCTTTTCTCCTTTCATGAGCAGATGATTTCATTTCCATTTGTTTGATCTCCTGAGGCTTCAACACTTTTGTTCTTTTTGTAATTTCCAAGTATTGCGGATTGTCTGTATCCAATATGATCATCTTTTTAGTTTGTTTTTCCATTTCTTGGAAACTTTTAACTAAATTTCTCAAAGATACAGATTGAAGTCTTTATAATTTCCTCCAAGGATAATTCCTGGCTTGCAACCATGATCGTAAAGCAAACACACTCATGTCTTCAGGATCTGGATGGTGCAGCTCGGAACTTGAAAGTTCATCAACATTAATACTTTCTTTTTCTCTGTTCCACTCTCCATGTTCAATCACTATTTCGTTTGGATCTATTGGAGCAATAGATTCTGCAGCTATACATTTCTCATATTCATCATTTATCTGAGAAACTGTTAGCCCATCTAAAAAGACTCTATTATATTTCATCTTTACAAGATAGTTATAACTTTCTTCAAAATCTGTTGGAATATCATCAACTCCTTGATCATGCTCAAAAGGAGGATTTTCAAATTCTTCATCCATATCTTCATCATCGAGAACCTCATTATACCAATCATCATTAAATTCATCTTCCCAGCCTTCCAAAGCACCAATTTTAATTTGAATACCTGGTTCTTGGCTTTCTTGAATTTCTTCTTCAAGTGACTCTTCAGTTCTTTGAGCCTTTGATGATGATTCAGGTACAGATTCAACATCTATTTCATCTAACTTTCTTTTCCCTTTCTCTATTTCAGCAACTTTTTCAACATCAATTGGAATATTTTCTGATACAATCACTACCTCTGGAGAATTGGGTTTTGCTAATTCTTTCAACTTCATTAACTCTTCTTTTAAAACTTCATTCTCTTCAGCCAATTTCTTAAACTTTTCTTCAAGCACATCATAATCTTTAATTATTACTTCAAAGTTCTTGATAACATCTTCTTTATCTTTAGCATAAGTAACAATCTTTTTATCTTTCATCAAATTTTCTTCTGTCAACTTTTCATTGTTTTTCTTTATCATATCAAGCTCAGCCTTTAGATCAGCAACCTCTTTTTCTTTTAACAAATTGTCATCCTTTAATCTTTCAATTTCATCAACATCTAGAATCTCCTCAGTTTGAACAGACACATGTTATGTTGTAGAAACTGGAATATCTTGATCAATTTGGAAAGACTCAATGAACTCATAATCAAAAATTTGATTATCTACATCAATATCATGATCTGTCTCTGTGTGAGTCTCTGCCTCTTCATGATTAGCTGCTTCATGCTCACTTTCATCATGAACTTCATCACCAACTGTTTCTTCTTCTTCATTTTGAGCTTCAGTAGCTTGTTCAGACATTGGTGAGTCATGACTTATATCTTGGTGTGTCTCAGCTACACCACCACCATCATCATTAGCATCATCATCATCATCTGAACTTGATGAGTTGTCATCATCAGCATCATCAGCATCATTGTCATCATCTTGATCACCTTCCTCATCTTGATCATCGTCCTCAAGAGGAAACACATCTATCAGACCTGCTGCATCAATTGGTTCACCATCTAACAAATGATAATGCTCTACAGTAATATCAACAACATCATTTGCTACATTCAGCATGTAGTCAAACATGGGAACATTCTGTGCACCAGTTATCATTGTTAACTTCTAGTATGTCATCTCAGACATGTTTTCCAATTCCAGCCTATCTCCACCTACTCCATAAACATGGATATCTGGATATTCCTCATCAAGTATTTATTTCTTGTTCCTTTTTCTAAGTTAAACACAAATCCATTGAGTATCCATATTGCCATATTGAATCTTCTATTAGTAACTATGGCAACAATTGGTGATGCAATGTCCACAGGAAAGGAATTCCATCCTGCACTCCTCTTGGACATGCAATGCTGAAAGATATAGCATAAAAGTTTCCAGTGATTGTAGACCCTTGCTCTAAAAAATTGCTTCTTAGGAAATTGGTCTGGATGACCCATAGCCATGAAAGTCTCTCTGCATTCATTAAAAGTCAACTCACAGAGATCTTTAGGATCATTTTGACCTAATCTTAGAGCATTTCTGATGGAAGCTTCAGAAACTTCAATCATTCTGTCTCTGGTCACAAATCCTCTAACAACTTTTCTGCCATCATCACCTACTTCAACTCTTGCAGTGTTCCAAAACTGTCTAATAAGTCTATCATAAATCACAGTTTGGAAACACATTGCATACACATATTTTGTTCTTAGAAGAAATCTGATCATTTCTTCATAAGACAATGCATCTTGAGCTTCCTCATCAAGCAATGCAGCAATGTTGTGCTTTGGCACAAACTTTAAATCAGCCATCTACAAAATTTAAAAGCAATGATATTAGACAATATGTGTATTCTGAAGCAAATGATTTAATGTGAGTTTGAAAAAATATAATGATTTAAGATATTATAAACTGATATGTTAAAATACATTTGAATTTTAAAATCAACTTGAATTTTTAATTTTAAGTGAAAACACTTAATTTTAATAAAAGATGAATTGTCAAGATTGATTTTAATTTAAAAATTTAACACTTTTGTTTATTTTATCTCATATCATTTTATTAAAACTCTTAAGTTCCTGAAATGATGATTTTTATCAATTTAAAATTTATTTTTCATTTTTTTTATTACAAAATTCATGAATCTGTTCATCTTCTTCATCGAGTTCATCCTCTACCGTTACTGTTCATCGATGAACATGAATAGTGTATTCAATCAAATATCAGATTAAAACGAGTTTAACCTAACACCATGATCGAAATCACCAGACAAACAAGATTCAATCATCAATTTTGCACATTTTTTCGATTTGAAAGATTAATCTGAGATTTTTTGACAAGTTTTTAGGGTTAAACGACCGTACAGGAGTCGAACGCCTATCACCAAATTTTCATTTAAACACAAAATCAGATAAATGTGAATCATATACTTACATTCACAATCACAACAACACTATCAACAATCTGTGATTTTTGCTCGAAATGGTTTTAATCGAAGAATGAGGGTTTTGGTCGAAAGTTCGAGAGTTCGAGTGGTCAGAGAGGTTTTAAGAGGGTTTTGAAATGAGAATGAAATGAATATCACAAGTGTGCTTTTTATACTAAGTAAAAATTTTTTGGACTTATGAGCACTGTACAGGCGTTTAAGCACTGTTTAGACTCATTAGGTTAAAAATTTTACTAAGTGTTGAGACATATAAGCACTATTCAGTCTTATGAGGCCAGCCGTATTAGCACTGTTTAGACTTATAAGGTCAGCCGTATGAGAACTATTCAGACTTATGAGTACCATTCAGTATTATAAGCACTGTTCAGTAGCATAATGATGCTGAAATGTCCACACACCAACTTCTCAGAAACATAACAACTGTTTGAACATACGACAACTGTTCAGCCACATAACAACTGTTCATGCATTTTTGCACTTGTATTTTTCAAATCTTTCACCTGCACATTGTTTAAACACATTAGTAAAATTTCATACTAATATATAAACAATATTGCATAGATTTTACTTTTCCCTCAAATTTACACTTTTGACCCTCAAAATTGAACTTTTTACATTTTGACCCTCAAAATTGAACTTTTTACATTTTGACCCTCAAAATTTAACTTTTTGCATTTTGACCCTTCATTTTAGCTTCAAAATGAACAAACCAAATATTTCAAAATTTTTCTTGTTTTCAACTTTTCAAAGAAGCTTTTTCACTTGCTAAAAATTATGAGATCATTTTATCATAGATAAACACATACATGCTTCGAAATTAAAGCATCATCCTTTTAATTCAACATGATCATTTTGATTTTCTGAGAATATTCTTATTGGTTTATTACTCCCCCTAAACTTTTAAATTTTTGCAAAACTTAGAAGTTTACCAATAGATTATAAGAATATCACACTTAACATTGTTATATTGCCTGCACACAAGAAAACATGCACAAAATCAAAATTAAATCAGAATGAAAAGCTAATATGTACAATAGAATCCTTGATTGTAGTGAGATCATATTAGATAAGATCAGAACATTAAAATAAAAAATTATGTGGATAGTCATAGACAATGATTAAATCCTGATCAAGTGTGTTCCAGGTCAGTGATATCACAGCAAAGGAGACACAAGATCTAAGGACAGAAAATGAGTGTTTTTGACACAAATTATCAGCTAACTTACTTTTTCAATTCTTGGATGAGTATGGTAGAAGTATATGACAACATGTGACTCATACCAAGACTTAGAGGATCAACCATCATCAAGACATGCAAGAAAGCACATATTCTCAACTTATTACCTAACAAATATGCATAACCAGAGTTCATGTTACTGAATTGAATAGAGAATGATCATGGATAACCATTTGATCAACTCTAACCATCCATTTGAATAGGTGTGCACATTGGCATCTTTTGCATCAAAGGAGAATATCCAGGTCTGTAATGACTTACAACAGAGGATATCTCAGCACTTCAGGTCTATGATGACTCATAACAGAGAAGTAAATGATGCTTGTAATAGATCTCATGATTAGTCACATTACCATCAGGTGTGAGTAGGAGTAACTTAGCAAGCAGTCAATCTGATAAGCTAATACACTCAAAAGTACTTAGAAAAATACACAAACAAGCATAGAAATGTGGGGTAATCACAAGAATTTACTTGTTCAGTATACTAGCATGATAGTGTCTACACAACAAATCCTGATCATGTCAGACTTTATTAGCGAGTGAAGTATGCAACTGATCTTACTAATGTACTATCATTTCTTACTTGAGGCAAACACAGATTCATTTCATTCCTAAAACAAATGAATGATAAATGAAAAACACTCTATTTTTGGAGTTTTTGATTTATATTTTTTTTATTTGATTTTTAAGTTTTCTAATTTTGTATTTGTTTTTCTATAACGGAAAGCACACACACACAAACAATCAGGCAAATAACTATGAAAAGTTACCCTTATGAAAATTTTCAGATTGAGGAAAGTATTTGATCATGAAAAGATTCAAATTAGTAACCAGGTTTACACATGGTTAATAAGACCAATTGACTCCACTAAATACTCAAACCTTCCTGGTAGAAAAGCTTTAGTAAATAGGTCTGCCAACTGTTTTTCAGTTGCTATTTGAATCAAAATGATTAAACCTTTTTCAGAATTATCTCTTAAAAAATGATATTGAATTTCGATATGTTTTGTTTTTGAATGTTGAACTGGATTAGCTGTAATGAACATAGCAGCAGTGTTATCTATGTAAATAGGTGTTTTTAGAAAATTGAACCCATAATCTAGCAGTTGGTTTTGCAACCAAAGGATTTGAGAACATCCTGTTGATGCAGCTATGTACTCAGCTTCTGCAGTTGAGACAGAAACATTTGTTTGTTTCTTACATTGCCATGAAACTAATATGGGTCCAAGAAACTGACAACCACCCGTTGTAGATTTTCTGTCTTGACAACATCCACCATAATCACTATCTGTGTATCCATGTAACTCAAAATTACCCTCGTAAGGATACCAAAGCCCTAAAGCTGGTTTACCTTTGAGATACCTGAATATTCTTTTGATAGCAATTAAGTGAGATTCTTTCAGGTCTGATTGATACCTTGCACAGACACAAACAGCATACATTATGTCTGGTCGTGATGCAGTAAGATACATCAAAGAACCAATCATAGATCTGTATAAAGTTTGGTCTACTGATTTTCCTTTAGGATCAGGCTCAATCTTGGTGTTTACGTCAGCTGGAGTTCTTATGAACTGACAATCATGCAGTTTGAATTTCTTCAAAAGTTTATCAACAAATTTCTCTTGATTGATAAAAATACCATCTGCAGATTGTTGAACTTGTAATCCCAGAAAGAAATTGATTTCTCCCATAGAACTCATTTGGAAACGAGATTTCATGATTTCTTCAAATTCATTGCACAATGTTGGACTTGTAGAACCGAATATGATATCATCTACATACACTTGCACACATAAGAGATCATCATTATCCTTCTTTATGAATAAAGTTGGATCAATTTTCCCTCTAGTGTATCCATGTTGGATCAAGTGTTGGGATAATATCTCATACCAAATTCTAGGAGCTTGATATAGGCCAAATAAAGCTTTGCTAAGCTTATACACTCGATGTGGAAATTCTGCATCCTCAAAGCCCGGAGGTTGCTTCACATACACATCATCAGTGATTGGACCGTACAAGAATGCACCTTTGACGTCCATTTGATACACCTTGAATTTCATGAATGATGCATAAGCCAGGAAAACACGAATGGATTCGAGTCTTGCAACTGGAGTAAATACTTCATCATAGTCAATTCCTTCTTCCTGTGTGTATCCTTGTGCAACAAGTCTTGCTTTGTTTCTTATTACAATGCCACGATCATCAGTTTTATTTTTGAACAACCATTTTGTGCCTATGGCATTTTCTCCTTCAGGTAATTCCACTAACTTCCACACTTCTTGTTTACGAAATTGAAGAAGTTCTTCTTGCATAGCTTCAATCCAACCATTGTCCTATAACGCCTCAGTGACGTTTTTAGGAACAATCTGAGAAAGGAAACAAGAGTATAAACAAACATTTGCATGTTCAGATTTACTCCTAGTAGTTCTTTCATTCAGAGGACCAATGATCTGAGATGTTGGATGGTTCTTGTGGATACGAGATGTCGGAATCTCAGTTCCTTGAACATTAACTTCAAGATTGGTTTGGTTCAAATTGGAGAGCTGTTGCAATAAGGTAGAAGAATGTGGAGTGAAATTTGGAACTTAAGTCGGTGAATTGAGAAAGTAATCAAAGTTACTATGATCAATTTCATCTCCAGAGATGGAAGATGTGCCAGACTCAGGATGTCCAATTTCTGTACCATCATTAGGAAAAGGTTATGATTCTTCTTGATCTGCTGAAACTAAATGATCTGAAGCTGAAGAATCATGAACATTGTCATTGAATTGGATTGTTGAATCCTTGACAAATGAGAAGAATGGATAATCTGGGCGAGCGTCATGTGAATCATCAGAATCTAAATCATCACTGAAAGATCCAAGATCTCCTCTTGAGTTCTTCTTACCTGAAAAATCATCAGATTGATTAAACAAGTGAGATTGAAATGAGTTTGACAAAGAATCTATATCATATAACCATGCAGGACCATTTCAAACTGATGGAAAAGAATTTTACAGAAATTTAACGTTGAATGTTTCATTAATAGTATTTGTCCTAGAGTTATAAACTCGATAGGCTTTGGAAACTGATGAGTATCCAACGAAAAATCCATGATCAGCTTTTTCTTCAAATTTTCCTAAATGATCACTTGAGTTTAAAATCATAACTGGACAGCCAAATGATTTTAAAAAGTTTATGTTTGGTTTCCTGTCAAACATTAACTCATATGGAGTTTTCTTTTTATCTTTAACAAGTAAGATTCTATTCTGAACAAAACAGGCTGTTGATATTGCTTCATCCCAGAAAGTGATTGGAATTTTGGCATCAGCTAACATAGACCGGGCAGCTTCAATCAGAGTTCGGTTCTTCCTTTAAGCAACTCCATTTTGTTGTGGAGATCTGGGAGCACTGAACTGATGAACTATTCCTTTTTCTGCACAAAACAAATCAACGTTAGCATTTTTAAATTCAGTTCCATTATCACTTCTTATTATCTTCACTTTTTGTTCAAGCTGATTTTCAACTTTATTAATGAATTCTTTTCGAAGATCTGCAGTTTCAGATTTAGCTTGAAGAAAGAAAACCCATGAAAATCTTGAATAATCATCTATGATGACTAAACAATATGATTTTCGACCAATACTCCTAACATTAGTTGGTCCAAAAAGGTCCATATGTAACATCTGGAGTGGTTTGGTGTTTGAGTTTATCAGTTTGGACTTATAAGACGCTCTATGTTGTTTTCCCTTCAAACATGCTGAGCAATGATCAGTTGTTGAAAACTTCTTGGAAGGAAGTCCAATAACATGATTTCCTGCTACAAGCTTGTTCATGTTTTTGAAGTTGGAATGACCAAGACGTCTATGCCAAAGCTGGCTTTCATCATTTGAAGCTTTAGCAATCAGGCAAGTAGTTTCAGTTGCAGGATCCACTTGAGACATATCCAGTTTGTATACATCTCTATCTCGAGCAACTTTAACTATCACCCAGTCATTACTAATCTGAAAACCTAGTTTCAAGACATAACAGTGAGATTCATCAAAAAGAACAGAATAAGATTTGTCACAAATTTGGGATACACTTAGAAGATTAAAATTCAACTGTGAACAAAAGTTGACTTTATCAAAACTGATAATCCCATTAGACACTGTTCCCTCTCCTGTTATCTTTCCACCTGCATCACCTCCAAAAGCAACATGTGTTCCATCCTTTAACTTAAAGTCTTATAACAAGGCTTGATTGCCTGTCATATGCCGGCTACACCCACTGTCAACATACCATGAGTTGATTGGTCTCCGCGGGCGTACCTGCAATCACAAACATTTAAGGTGAGTTAGTAACCCAAGCCGAGATGGTCTTGGGCTTGCCAAACTTGTCAACAATTGTAAATTGTTTGAAATGAAGTTTGTTGACATCTGGTTTCTTTTGAATTTTAACATGTTCAAATCCTTTTTGAGAAACCAACTGATTATCTCTTTGTGATTTTGATTTCAAAGCATTGTATCTGTTTTCAATATCATTATCAAAAAATCTTGAACTCTTGTATGAATCATTTGAGAATGTTCCTTTGTTTATTCTCACAGATCGAGGAATAAACTTTTCTTGATTGTATTGCTGTGATTTGACAAAATGATTATTATCATAATCAGAATTGTTTCTTCTAAAAGATCTCAAACCCAAGGAAGGTTGTTGTTGTGAAAATTTAAATCCAATATTTTGATTTCTTATAAATTGTGGATTTACAAAGCCTTGATTATTGAATTCCTTCCTTGAAGAGTTCTTCCTGAAGTAACAATCATTGGTATTATGATTTCTTTCATCACACAAAGCACAGTATTTGTTAAAATAACACTCAGCTGTTGTGTGATTTGTCATATCACATATGTAGCAATACTTGTTAAAGTAACATTCTGAAATGTCATGATTGTACATGTCACAGATATCACAATACTTTTCAGAATGTTTAAACAACATTTTATTAACCCTTGAAGTAGAAGCAACATTTGATTCTTGTTTAAATCTTGGGTTAATCAGATTATTCTGTTGTTTCTTTGATGTAAATTTGGTCATTTGATTTTTAGGATTTTTCTTTGACTCCTTTTGAACTTGAACACAATTCTTTGATTCCTTTGATTCAAATCTTTTATGCACAGTGAAAGTCTTATGATCTGAACTTGTTTTCAGATCAGAGTTAGATTTGATCTTAGGTGTAGATGTCATTTTTGTGTTTGTGTTCATGTCAAAAGTTCCTACAGACACAAACTTCACAGGTTTAATTTGAGTATTGTTCTGTGACTGATTAATTAATTCAGTTTTCTTTGCTTTTGCAGCTTTTCTTCTTCTTTGATTTCTCACTCTTGATGAAGTTTTCTTGCTTTGAAGTTTAGTTGAATCTTGAGAAGATTCCTTTTGACACTCTTTTTCTTCAGTTAGTTCATTTGAACTTGAATCATCAGAAATATTATTATCTGTTTTAGCTTCTTCACATTTTCCTTTAAGTTTGTTATTGATTTCAGTAGATTTTTCACTCATTTGTTCACTTTGTTCAATAACAGTTTCACTTTTTGGTACAAACAGCTTCTTTTGCTTTTGTTGAGGTTCATAAGATTTGACTTTGATTGGATGACCATTTTTGATCTTGTCTAAGTCAGTTTCTTCATAAACTTCAACATTTTTCTTTTTAAAGTTCTTTTGATCTTGAAATTTTTTCAGTTTAGCTTTGTTTTCCGGTGAATGATCATGAGTATTGAAATTCTCTGGTAATGTTTTTGAGATTGTGTTGGATCATGATAAGGCTGGTGCAACCAAAATCACTTCATAGTCATCTTTTGGTACTACATTCAAAGGCTTCCGAAGCTGAGAAGAGATCTTCCGAAAGTCTGATGAAAGAGCTTCCGAAGACAAAGTCTGAAAGAGCTTCCGAAGACAAAGTCTGATGAAAGAGCTTCCGAAGACAAAGTCTGAAAGAGCTTCCGAAGACAAAGTCTGAAAGAGCTTCCGAAGACAAAGTCTGAAAGAGCTTCCGAAGACAAAGTCTGAAAGAGCTTCCGAAGACAAAGTCTGATGAAAGAGCTGAAGACAAAAGTCTGCTTCCGAAGACAAAGAAGACTCCAAGCCTCGGAAGAAGCAGTCTTCCGAAGTATAAGTGCCTTCGGAAGAAGTTATTCTTCCGAAGCACTTTATCCTTCGGAAGACATTGCTATGTCCGCAGATAAAAGTATGGTCCCTGACAGTCCGCTGCAGACCTCTGATACAGCATGGCATCTTCCTAAAGAGCCATGTTGTTGACCATACTTTATTCTACTGTTCACCTTTTATGATAGTACATGTTACCAACTTTAGTTGGTGACAAAAGGTAAGTCAGGGACATGTCCTGACTACCAACTCTCAGGCACAATGTCTGAAAGACCTCACCTAGAGTCTTGTAGTATAGATGTAAGGTTAGAGGTGTCCAGCTGGTATCAAAGTATATCCGGCTGTAGGTAGTATTATATATATCTTCTCCCTGTAACTCTTTATGTAAGTGATTTGAGTCCAAGTGTCTTGTAATCCTTTGAGTTGAGAAGCAATATATAAAAGTACCTTGAAAATTTATCTGCTGTTAAGTTTTCTTACTGCTTGTTACTTGTTATATTGTGATCAACTCTTCATAGACTGCTTGCCGAGTGTTGATTCACAGTGAGTTGAGAGAAAAACCACCCGAAATCCGATCCTGCAATTGGTATCAGAGCTCCAGGCTCTTGATTGTGAGATCTTACCATCCTAATCAACCTGTTTTTCACTCCTCACCACTATCCACTCACTCAAATGGCTGCTCTCTCCAAGGCTGATATGGAAACTGGTACCTTGACCAAGTCCCCTATGATCACCCCTGAAGACTTTGACACATGGTGTATCAGGATGGAAGGCTTCATCAAGTGTCAAGACTCAAGGATGTGGGACTCCATTGTCATTGGTCCTTTCATACCAAGCACTACATCTGCCACTGGTAATCGCATCATTCCAAAAGATGTTGATGATTACTCAGAGGAAGATAGGAAGAGAATAGAGCTGGATCAAAGGGCTATGACTTGTCTCCAAACTGCTCTCCCCAACTCCGTCTACAGACGCTTCAAGAAGTGCAAGACTGCTAAAGATCTATGGGAAGCTTTGAAGCTGATGTATGAGGGATCCAAGGAAACTCAAGAGAACAAGAAAGATCTCTTGAAGCAGCAGTTTGAGAACTTTACTTTCAAGGCTGGTGAGACCTTGACTCAACAATACTTCAGGTATGTTGAGCTAGTAGATACTCTGGCGGATATTGGAGTAGCTCTTGAGAACAGAGACATAGTTAGGAAGTTCATGTCCTCTCTTCCTAAACTATGGACTCACTACTGTGTTGTCATCAAGAGAACTTCGGACCTTAAGACTCTTTCTCTCACAGAGTTGTATGGTATCCTAAGTGCATTTCAGATGGAGATGAACATGCAGAACTCCTCTGACCACTCCAATAACCAACAGAGTTCAGCCCTTCATGTGGTTGAAAGGGAAAGCATGGAACCACAACATCAGTTGCTATGCTACCCTGACAACTCACATACTGGACCCTTCATCACTCTACCTGAGACTCCAAAGTCTCAAAAGGTTCAACACAACTCCTTTCAGGATAGTTGTGCCTTTGTCTCTGGAAGTGGACACTCTGGTGATTTTCAATACTGCTTTGATGATCTTGAGTGCTTCAATCCAGATGATGTGGAGTACATGGACATTGTCCAGCAGATGGCTCTTTTAACTTACAGAGCGAAGAAGTTCTTCAAGAGAACTGGAAGGCAATTCCCTCAAAACCCAGTCAACAGCAAGTTTGGGTTTGATAAGAGCAAAGCAAGGTGCTACAACTGCAACCAACTTGGTCACTTTGCTAGGGAATGCAAGGCTCCCAAGAACAACCCGGGAACCTCACAGGCCTCCACACATCCCACTGCTCCCAAGCATGAAGAAAAGTCAACTGAAACAGCTGCTGTTGCTCAGGAAGTTGACTGGAGCTTCATGGTACAGGATGTGACTCCCGCTCAAGCACTCATGGCCGGAACAGATGATGATCAGGTATATGAACATCTTTGTACTGCTGCCTGTATTGCTAAAGTTAAATTGTATAAGGATTACATTTCGGAAATCAGATCTGAGGTTGAGTCTTTAAATGTGATAAAATCTGACTTTAAAAGAGCTGAATCTGACTATCAAAGGAAAATTGATGAGTTAGAGAAAACTGTGTCTCTTTTGAAACATGAAAAGACTAACTACAAGACTCAAATCAAAGATCTGATCTCCAAACTTTCTGAAGTTCAAGCCCAGTTAGTCACAGCTGAGGCTCAGGCCAGGAAGCAAGCTATTGCTGAGCAAAGCTTCCAAACTATTCTTGCATCAACCTCTCATTCCAAAATGTTTTATCAAAACAAAGAAGGGTTGGGAACCAGTGAAATAGCTCCACCACACTCTTATGAGTCGATTAGACTACCTAGATGTGGTACTGAAGAGCAAGAGGTTCCAACTGCTGACCCTTCTCCATTGGAACTAGAGGATGAAGTAAAAATAGTGGCCTCCACAGGGGAGAAACAGGAGGATACACCCATCTCCACCTGTGATGACCAAATCCTGACCACCAAGGCAAGAAGAAGCAGAGCTAAAGCTGCTAGAAGGACTACTAAGAAGGTTGCAGAGTCCAAGCTTAAGTTTGACCCTAAGCAAAAGGGTGTCTTCATTTCTGCCGGGTTTCAAGTGGTAGGTACTCCTGATTCAGGAAAGGAGTGTAGTACCAGCACTCCTGTCCTACTGAAGAATCAGAAGTCGAAAGGGAAAGTTGCTGATGAAGAGAAGAAACCCAAGAAACAGCAACCTGCAAGTTCCCAGAAGACTAACATTGCATGCATAATGTGTGGTCTGCACAACCACATGGCTAAAGATTGTTACTACAATCCAGCAAGCACACATTATGCAAATAATGTTAGAAAAGAAGTAGTCAGAGAAGGTTTCTCAGTTGGACCACTTCAAAAGGTCCAAATGATGAAAAAGGGAAAGTTGGTCTCGGAAGCCAAGTTGCTTTCGGAAGAAACTGCTTCTTCCGAAGGGAAAATGGCTTCGGAAGCCAAACCTTCTAAGGTTCGGAAGAACAAGAAGGCTCACTTGAAACCATCTCAGAAGAAGACTACTTCGAAAGAAAAGCTGGTGAAGGCTTCTTCCGAAAAGAGAGAAGCTTCGGAAGAAGACCATGCTGCAAAAGCTTCAACAAGCTCATCCTCAAAGATCAACCAAAGGATGGATTGGAAGATCAAGGAAGATGTTGCAGCCCAAACCTCTTCTTCAACAATGACCTCTATTGAACCCCATTGCATATCTTTTGGTTCAATTATGTCACTATCTTTGGAAGAGCCCGAGACCTGCAAGGCTTGGGCTTCCAAACAAAACTAACCATCTCATCTTATGTGCAGGGACATCCATTTGACAAGAACAACAATATCTGGATTGTAGATAGTGGATGCTCCAGGCACATGACAGGGAACAGATCTCTCCTTCAACAATTCCAGAACTTTGATGGAGGGCCTGTCCAATTTGGAGGTGAGGCCGGAGGATATATTTCTGGCAGAGGAAGTATATCCAACGGCAGAATAAACATTGACAAAGTTCACTTTGTCAAACAGCTTGAACACAATCTGTTAAGTGTTTCTCAATTCTGTGATCAGAAGCATCAGATGCTTTTCACAGAACATGAGTGCATTATCCTCAAACCAGGGATGACAATTCCTTCGGAATTGGTGCTTCTCAGATCTCCCAGGAAAGGGGATATGTACAAGCTGGATATGAACAATGCTTCTCCTATGGGTGAAGTATCATGCTTTCTTTCCAAAGCTGATAGTGATGAGTCAACACTATGGCATAAACGCATGTGTCATGTGAATTTTAAAACGATGAATAAATTGGCTAAAAATAACTTGGTACATGGTTTGCCTAAAAAGGAATTTTTCTGCAAAGATAACTGTGTTGCATGCTTGAAAGGGAAACAACACAGATCATCTCATAAATCCAAATGTGTTAACTCTATCACTACTCCATTACACTTATTGCATATGGATCTTTTTGGTCCCATAAGTATAATGAGCATTGGAAGGAAATCATACTGCCTTGTGATCGTTGATGATTTTACAAGATTTACATGGGTATTCTTTTTAAGAAGTAAAGATGAAACTGCTGAAACTTTAAAATCTTTTATTCTTAAAATAGAAAATCAAATTAATCACAAGGTTAAGATTATTAGAAGTGATCAAGGGACTGAGTTTAAGAACTTCGTTCTTGACTCATTCTGTGACTCAAAAGGGATTGCCAGACAATATAGTGCTCCCAGAACTCCTCAACAAAACGGTGTTGCTGAGAGGAGGAACAGGACACTTATTGAGGCTGCTCGGACCATGTTAGCTGATTCAAAGCTGCCTCTAACATTCTGGGCAGAGGCAGTCAGCACTGCATGCTATGTGCAGAACAGGGTTCTTGTAGTTAAGCCCCATGGAAAAACCCCTTATGAGTTATGGAACAAGAGGCCACCGTTCATTGGCTTTCTAAGGTCCTTTGGCTGCAGGTGTACCATACTTAACACAAAGGACAACTTGGAAAAGTTTGCTGAGAAGTCGGATGATGCTATCTTTATTGGATACTCTTCTAGCTCCAAAGCTTATAGAGTATACAATATTAAGAATCAACAATTTGAGGAGTCATCCAACATAGTTGTTAATGAGCACACTCCTTGTGTTAGGGGGAATGGACCTGAGTATATCTTTGATTTAGAATTGTTTCCAAACTATTCTAAACCATCTTGTGAGAATGTTTCAGCTGGAACAGGTGCTCAAAGTGATGCTGGTGCTGATGCAGGTCAACTATATGAGCTTCCCAGACCTATTCCAAATTCTCCAAGAGCTGAAGGGCAACAAGCTTCAACTATTCATAGATCTGACAGTGTAACTATCTCCAGAAATAGTGAAGCTTCAACAAGTGAATCACTTGATCAACCTCAAAGTTCCTCAGGTGATCCACTACAACACCAGGTTGAGGGAAGTGGTATTCTGAAGGAACAGGCAACTGTTAATACTACTTCACAACCAACCATTGATGATGTTTCTCAATCATTCAATCAGTCCTCATTGAATGACTCTGAAACAGCAGTTGGACAGAGTGATCCAATTCCTGATCAGAATATGTCTAACCTAGACTTATCTCTGCAATTGGAAGTGATTCCTCGTCTTAGGATTCACAACACTCATCCAACTGAGAACATCATAGGGAATGTCTCTGAAGGTGTGAGAACAAGAGGACAAACTCATCATGGGAATGTCTGCTTGTACTCATGCTTCCTGTCTCAGATGGAACCAAAGAAGGTGGAAGATGCCTTAAAGGATAGTAGTTGGGTTGAATCGATGCAGGAGGAGCTGCTTCAATTCAAAAGACAAAAGGTCTGGAATCTATGCCCACTACCATCTGGTCAAGTACCCATAGGCACTAAATGGGTATTCAGGAACAAGAAAGATGATAGAGGCTTGATTATCAAGAACAAGGCAAGACTAGTAGTTCAAGGGTACACCCAGGAGGAAGGAATTGATTATACTGATGTCTTTGCACCTGTTGCAAGACTTGAGGCAGTTAGGATCTTCCTTGCTTATGCTGCATCCAAGAACTTCACAGTCTACCAACTTGATGTCAAGTGTGCTTTTCTATATGGGGATATAGATAGGGAAATCTATGTGTGTCAACCTCCAGGATTTGAAGACCCACAGCACCCCAACTATGTGTGCAAGCTGGATAAAGCTCTATATGGGCTGCACCAAGCACCTAGGCTGTGGTATGAGACCTTGTCTCAGTTTCTCCTGAAGAATGGATACACTAGAGGTACCATTGACAAGACTCTTTTCATCAGAAAGAGTGGAGAAGACATCTGGCTTGTACAAGTCTAAGTTGATGACATCATATTTGGTTCTTCAAACGACCAAATGTGCAAGGACTTTGAAAGCATTATGAAGCAGAAGTTTGAGATGAGTTCCATGGGAAAAATGGATTTTTTCCTTGGAATCCAGGTGAAACAGATGAAGGAAGGGTTCTTCATAAGTCAATCTAAGTATGTCTCAGACATCTTAGAAAGATTTGAAATGAAGGACTGTAAACCAGCCAAGACACCCATACCCAGAAACCATAATCTTTGCCCTGACCTTGAGGGGGAGGATACTGATCAACATCAGTATAGAGCAATTATTGGTTCTCTGATGTATCTCACTGCAAGTAGACCAGATATCATGTTTGCCACATACATTTGTGCAAGATATCAGGCTGCTCCAAAGGTGTCTCACCTAGCTGCTGTGAAGAGAATCCTCAGATACCTCAAAGGAGCACCTAAACTAGGTCTCTGGTATCCAAGAAATAGTGATTTCAATCTCTATGGATACTCTGACAGTGACTATGGTGGCTGCAACATTGACAAGAAATCAACATCAGGAGGATGTCAATTTCTTGGTGGAAGGATTATCTCATGGCAATGCAAGAAACAATCCTGTGTCTCTACATCAACTGCTGAAGCTGAATACATTGCTGCTGCTAGCTGCTGTGCTCAACTGCTATGGATTCAAAATCAGATGTTAGACTATGGGTTCAACTTCATGACTACTCCTATCCATATTGACAACAACAGTGCTATCTCCATTACTGAGAATCCGGTGAAGCACTCCAAGACAAAACACATTGATATCAGGTATCATTTCATTAGAGATATTCATGAGAAACAGCTGATAAAGTTAATCAAAGTTGACTCAAATGAACAATATGCTGATTTGTTCACAAAGGCATTTGATGAACAAAGATTTAAGTATCTCATATCAGCAATTGGGATGATAAACATTGAATAACTACCTCTTTTGAAGACCTTTTTAAATGAGTAATGGCTTGTGTCAATACAATTTAAGCCCTGTTACAAAAGATCTTTAAACTATTCCAAGTGTAAATTCCTTCCGAAGAGGAACTAACTCTCGGAAGATATTCTTGAATATCTTCCGAAGCTAAATTCCTCAATGGAAATTTTCTTCTCGGAAGAGTTTTTGGTCTCGGAAGAAGCGATTGATTTTATATCAGATCTACTTCCGAAACTTATACAACTCTCCATTCGGAAAGACAGCTTTACCTTCGGAAGCAATGCCTTGCTTCGGAAGATAAAGTGCCTTCAAAGGACAATTTTACCTTCGGAAGCAATATCATGCTTCGGAAGAGAAATTGCCCTCGGAAGAAAATACCTTCGGAAATGTTTTACCCTCGGAAGTAAAGGTTTTTATATGTAACGGATATCTTTTGGGCCCCACTCTGTAAAAAGTAAAGATTTTGTTGATATTGTCAGATTATTTAAAATTATCCTTGCCGCCAACATCATTTCTCCGCCGTAAACCACCATACCACCCACAGTAACCCCAAAACAGTTACCCTATTACCACCACCATACCACTATTCACCCCTTTTTAAATAATCTTGACTTATCAATTTCATCTTCTTTTACCACTTTACAGCCCAAATTGTTCCCTTCACTGTCAAACCATAAATCTCACTCAAAATTTCAAGCTTACCTTTTCTCTAATGGCGCTAAACCCTCAGCACAACCAAGTCGCGTTACTTGACTCGTCAAGGGATGCTGACTTCACCCAAATCATCACCTTTCTCACCGAATCCACCTATCTCACTGCACTCACAGTTAACCCAACCGTATACTCCAACCAAATGTCAGAATTTTGGAGCAACGGAGAAACTACAGTGCTGAATGGGGTTCGAGTCCTGAGAACCAGAGTTTGTGGCCAAGAGTTGGTCATCAATGAACAGATCATCAGGGAGCATCTCGAGCTTCACGATGATGGGGCTCCTACTGAGTTCCCCAAGGAAGACTTGGAAGGCACCTATATCCTCATGGGATATGGAGGCGATGTCAGCAGGTCCACCGTATACAAGTTCAACTTCTCTTACCATTGGAAGTTCCTGCTGCACATTGTTTTGCACTGCCTCTCCAACAAATCAGGGGGTTGGGATCAAATCCCATATGAACTAGGATGCCTAGTTCATGGGTTGGTGAGAGGCCTCAGATTCAACTACTCACGCTTCGTGTTGAACAACCTAATCGCCAATCTCAGCAGGGATACATTCTTCATGTATCCCCGATTTCTTCAACACATAATCAACTGTGAGATGGAACCAAGCAAGCTTGTCTGCGCAGCTGCTCTTCCTGTTCCACACATGAGGCCTACCATCTTCAAGACACTGAAGAAGATGTCCACCAACTTCACTGGACGGTACACTCCATTACCTCCAGAGATGACTGAGCGCATAGCTCCTGGTGACATCCCTGTTCTCCCCACAGGTGATGAACCCACACCAGCAACATCCATCACAATACCAAAACCTTCTTTACCCATCAAAGCCACATATCAGAGACGCCCCAAACGAACCCTTGTTCAATCTCCTCTGATTGAACAAGCTCCTTCTGTTCACACCCAAAGGACTAGAGTGGAATCATGGGCTCCCACTCAGTCCGAGGTCACACCATCCTTCACAATTGACCTCAATGTGGGTTTTGAGTCTCCTCAGTCTCAAACCCCTGAGCCCGAACCCCAAGCCTTTAGCCCACAGGGTGAGTCTCTACACTCCCCTGTGCAGCCTTCTAGGGACAGCCCCACCATAGGCTCAATGCCTGTAGACATTGATCAAGGTCCCGGGTCAGTAGGACTAACCACCCTCTCTTTCACTGACCTTTTACTCCGAACTGATGAAGAGATTACATCTCTCCATGGCCATGAAGTTTATCTACAACACCCACTGAGAGATCAACAGAGCCAAGAGGGATCCCTTGTCTCTAGCCCCCATCAGAAGCCTGCTACTGAGGTGAGTCCCACTGATGTGGAGGGGACTCATGTAGACTCAGCTGCCACTACTCAGAGTCTCTCATTGAGCTCTCAGGACAGTGGTAACATAATTAGGACTGAGTCTACGGCAACTTTGCCCATTGACATCTCTGAAAGAGATGACTCAGAGCAAAGGAAACCAGGGTGCCAAGAAACCACATCTGGTGGTGAGAGTGAGCATACTAGGTATGTTATCTCATCTCCCCGTGATTCTTCCTATGAAGATGAGGGAAGTATGCAACTAACACTTCAGTACTTGCTTTCTAAGGTCTCCAACCTGGAATCATAGGTGAAGATCTTAGAATCAAGGACTGCCACTCAGCAACTTGAGATTAACTCTCTCAAGGCTAAACTAGCTGAGAAACAGACGGAGAGGTCTGTTAGGCATGTACCAATCCAGGTCTCAATGACTTCTTCCTCTAGCTCATCTAGCTCTCAAGATGATGCTACCAAAAAGGGGGAGAAAGTTCAGAGACAAACACCTATGGAACCACAGACCCAACTCATCTCCACCCAACAAATCATTACACCACCTGAGTCATCTCAATCCTTTCTGGAGATTGACTCAAGGATGCTTCAAGATCTCTACAGACTTTTCACAAAGTTTGTATTGAGATCATCCCTAGAACAGCCCAGCCCCGACACCACACTTGCATACTTTGGGGCTGAGGAGCTTCAAAGACTGACTGCACCTTCTACCACTGTGGAGGAAGTTGGTCAACCTAAGGTCTTCATGG
The DNA here is from genome assembly GCA_024085815.1 of Flaveria linearis. Lineage (NCBI taxonomy): Eukaryota > Viridiplantae > Streptophyta > Magnoliopsida > Asterales > Asteraceae > Flaveria > Flaveria linearis. The sequence continues at coordinate 36,829,540 of CM044001.1, read as the reverse complement.
AACCTGAGATTAGCTTCGAAGGAGAAATGGGGACTGATGGCCCAGCAACTAAAACAGATGGGACAGAATCTGCACCAGTCTCATCTTCCGAAGCTCTAGCTGAGGCTTCCGAAGTTTACATGGAAGCCTCGGAAGAACAAGACAAGTCTTCCGAGGCCGAAATAGAAGCTGCGGAAGGCCTATTTCAGATGTCCGAGGAACTGACCATCACAGATGTCATTGCTGAAATTGCATCTGAGGTGAGCAGGGAGGACATTTCTGATATACCTCCAACCCAAGCACCAGCTGAACTTCTCTCTCAATCACAACCCTCCATCCAAGAACCACCACAGTCAAGCACAATCAAAGACAAAGGCAAAAGAAAGTTGACTGCGGAAGAGCTTCAGGAGGAGGAGAAGATTGAGAAGGCCAAAAAGAAAGGTCGGTTTCCTACTGAGAAGCTGTTAGCTGCTAGTTCTAAGGCAGCTGCAGCCAATCAGGAAGAAATCAACCTAAAGAGAAGAACAGCACTCATTGACCAGCTCATCAGCCTAGGAGCTGTCAATGAGGAAATACTCCTGCTACCACTAGAGGAGTTGGTGACTTTGGAGAGGTCAACCAGGCTACAACAAGAAAGGGAAGCCAGGTTGGCCTTGGAGAAGGCAGAAGAAGAGCAGAGGGAGGCAGCCCTGAAGCTGAGAGAGGAGAGGATCAAATTCCTACTCTTAAGAGGCTTCAGTCTTCCTGAACTGTCTCCACATGATGATGATATGATCCTGCTGCTCCACAACAAAGAGCAGGATCAAATGGAGAAGGAAAGGAAGAAGGCTGCTAGGGAGAAGTTGAAGGTGAAGAGGAAGAGGGAGGAAGAGAAGGAGGTCACTGCTGCCAAGAAGTCAACTGACAAAGCCTGGATGAAGGACTACCTCCGGGCTCATGGCTTCTCTGGTAGGCAGGTGGGGCCTATGTCCGAAAGGACACTCCAGCGGATAGTCAGTGAAATAAAGGCTGACATCCGCTTGGGGAAGAGAAGGGAGATGTATAGGAGGGTAAAGGGAACGGTCTTCACCCCAGCCACTCAACCACAGCCACAACCCACACCAAAACCAACCCCTTTTCCCATTAAACCTGAACCCACTGATGAAACCTTCACCCCTCAACCCACAACTCTACCCAAACCTACCACATCACCTCAACCACCCAAACTGCCCATCCTAAAACCCAAGACTCAACCCAAAACCACTAAACCTAAACCTACCCAACAACAACCAAGACCATCCCCTTAGCCTCCTAAACATCTCTCCTTTGAGGAGATTAAGGAGTTCAAGACAAGGCTCATCAATTGCACTACTTTGAGCAGCATCTCCTGTGAGGGAGAAGTTATCAACATCACCTATGTTGATAACTCTTCAAGCTCCCTCACCCTAGGCCAATTTCTTGAATTGCCTAGAGACACCTTGGGCCAGGCTGCAAGACTTCTTGGTCTCAACTCCGATACCCTCAATGCTGAGGAGAAGAGGCTAAGAAGAAGACTGGTGACTCTGCTGGATACCAGGAAAGAGGACAGGATTTCTGGTCAATCTCCTGGACCTAGAAATGCAATAATCCAGTGGAGGTTCGATGAACCTTCTCACAACTTTGTTGTGGAAAGGGAGAATGGTGAAATCAACAGGCTCAATGCCACTTCTCTCCTGCATCTCAGCAGATTTGATCTTGCTGAGCTTGCAGAGAAGCCATTCTCCAACCCCTCCAACTCTGAGACTGCTGCACACATCAGAAACCACATCAGCGGTCTCCACTTGGCTGAACGAAGTAGAAGAGCCAAGATTGAAGAAGAGTTGAAGCTGAAAAGAGTGGAAGACAAGGAAAGATCAACCACCAAAGGCACAGCCTTTCTACAGATGGTGGAAGGTCCTGAATTGGAACCAATAGTTCGATGGGAATATGACTATACTTCCCATCAACTAACTCTTTTCAGAGGGCCACAACAGAGGGTACACATAATCCAAGTTGACAGAGTAGAGGTTCTGTCCACCAAAGATTTGTACAAGATTCTCAGCATCACAGCAGGAAAGAATGAAGACACTGATAAACACCTGCTCTCCTTGGTGCTGAGAGCTTTGAGAAGAAGAGGGAAGTGAAGTTTTGGTAGCATCAGCCTAGGGGGAGTTTGTTGGATCATGATAAGGCTGGTGCAACCAAAATCACTTCATAGTCATCTTTTGGTACTACATTCAAAGGCTTCCGAAGCTGAGAAGAGATCTTCCGAAAGTCTGATGAAAGAGCTTCCGAAGACAAAGTCTGAAAGAGCTTCCGAAGACACAGTCTGATGAAAGAGCTTCCGAAGACAAAGTCTGAAAGAGCTTCCGAAGACAAAGTCTGAAAGAGCTTCCGAAGACAAAGTCTGAAAGAGCTTCCGAAGACAAAGTCTGAAAGAGCTTCCGAAGACAAAGTCTGATGAAAGAGCTGAAGACAAAAGTCTGCTTCCGAAGACAAAGAAGACTCCAAGCCTCGGAAGAAGCAGTCTTCCGAAGTATAAGTGCCTTCGGAAGAAGTTATTCTTTCGAAGCACTTTATCCTTCGGAAGACATTGCTATGTCCAGCAGATAAAAGTATGGTCCCTGACAGTCCGCTGCAGACCTCTGATACAGCATGGCATCTTCCTAAAGAGCCATGTTGTTGACCATACTTTATTCTACTGTTCACCTTTTTATGATAGTACATGTTACCAACTTTAGTTGGTGACAAAAGGTAAGTCAGGGACATGTCCTGACTACCAACTCTCAGGCACAATGTCTGAAAGACCTCACCTAGAGTCTTGTAGTATAGATGTAAGGTTAGAGGTGTCCAGCTGGTATCAAAGTATATCCGGCTGTAGGTAGTATTATATATCTTCTCCCTGTAACTCTTTATGTAAGTGATTTGAGTCCAAGTGTCTTGTAATCCTTTGAGTTGAGAAGCAATATATAAAAGTACCTTGAAAATTTATCTGTTGTTAAGTTTTCTTACTGCTTGTTACTTGTTATATTGTGATCAACTCTTCATAGACTGCTTGCCGAGTGTTGATTCACAGTGAGTTGAGAGAAAAACCACCCGAAATCCGATCCTGCAGATTGATTCAGGCATAGGTTCATGTGTGAATCCTAATCCTGATTTATCTTTGTCATTTCTTCCATTCACAAGTTGCTCGACAATTTTCTTTGAGCTTTTAACTTTGGCTAAATCTATTTGAGTTGCTGCATGTGCCAATTTTTCTTGTTCAAGTGTTTTGTTCATCTCTTCAAGTTGTTTCTTGACAAGTTCAAGTTCTTTAATAGTTTTGTTCCATGAAGCTTGAAGAGACATTATCTTTTCATCAGCAATTTTGTGATCTGATTTTAGTTTATTGTGCCTTGATTCTTCTTGTTTGAGCTTGTCACATATTTTGAATGAATATGTTCTGTAGTGTTCAACTAGTTCAAAACATGCTTTTGTGCACATTTTTTCTCTCACTTCCACTGGTATTTCAGGATATGAGTTTGAAGATTTAGTATCGGAAGAGTTAACAACCTTTGGTTGTTCTGATTGAGCCATAAGAGCAACTTCTTCAGTGGTATCTTTTGGGTCTGATTTGTCGCTCCAATCATACTCTTCTTCTTGATCTGATTCATCATATTTAGGATCTTTATCTTCAGACCAGTCTTCATCATCAACTTCAGCAACTAGTGCCAGATTGGTAGTGAGATCAGCAGTAAATTGCTCTGCATATGCACTCCAGTCATAACCATCTTTGATGTTTACAACCAGTGCCTTCTTAGTTTCCTCACTATTCTTCTCTTCTTTGGGTTTTGGCATAGGTAGACTTTGGTATGGCTTTTGAAAAGTCTTGTTTGCCTGTTGCTGATATTTCTGGCCATTTGAGCTGCCTTGACTATTTCCTCCTTGGTTTCTTGGAGCTTTACATTCTCTTGAAAAATGACCATAGCTGTTACAGTTAAAGCATCTTGATTTTGATTTATCAAACCCAACAGTTTTGTTTGCACTGGGTTTGTAATTTCTGTTAGAATAAGAATGCTTTTGTGTTCTGTAAGCTATCATGACCATTTGCCAGTTAAGATCCATTTCTTCTACATCATCTGGATCCATTTCAAACAAATCTTGTAAACTAGCTCCATTTGAGTCAGATGACTCCCTTGATACGCTTGAAAGCTTGCCATGAAAGCAGTAAATGCAGTTTTTGACTCTTCATCTTGTAAAAGAATGTTGATCACATCTTTCACTTTACTTGGATTGAGAGAGTTTGAGGAGGATGGCATCTCAGTTAAAGGTTTAGGCATTTGAGCTTTAGAAGGAGACTGTGATTGTTGTTGAGTGGAATAGGCAGGTGTACTAGTGAAGAATCCTGCTCCCACAAACAGATCACCTTCATCTTCAGGAGTTGATTGGTCTTTAGCCAGAAATGCATTCTCTACAGTATTTGCGGGAGAAGCAACATACTTATACTGAGTTGTTGATGCATGTCTATCATTATTTCTTGAACTCTCATCAATCTCTACAGATTCAATTTTAGCAATGAGTAGGTCAAGATCCATTGGAAACTTTTCAGTATGTTTCAACAAAGTAACAGTTTGTTTCCAAGAAGATGGTAGTGCATTCAGAAGTCTGTTGTTTAGGTCCTCAAGATCATTCTTGATTCCCAAAGTAGACATTTCTGTAGTTAATTGCACAAACCTGTTCATCATTTGATTTATTGTTTCTCCTGAGATGTGCTCAAATAGTTCCAATTGCCTTTTCAGTTTTTGCTTTTTCAGATCTTGAATTTCTTTCCCTCCTTCACATATGATCTTCAAGGCTTTATACATTGTGTATCCAGTTTGGTAGTTTTTAAGTCTGGATAATACTTCCAAAGGTAGCCCTTTGCACATGAGAGAATAGGCTTTAACATCATTTTTCACCTTCTTTAAGTCTTCTCCATGTAGGTTATCTTCTGGATATGGTTCTTGTGTATCTTTTGTATACACAAATCCTTTGTCTGGACCATCAGTAGTCACAGGAATGTAGGGTCCCTTTTCAATTGATTTCCACAGATCAGTGTCTATGGAATTCAAATGATGTTTCAGTCTAAGAGACCAGTTTTTAAAATCAGCTCTGTTTTTAAGTTTTGGAACTCTGTTCTCAGAATCTTCTGATTTCACCATTTTTATATTTTTGTTGTTTTCTAAGCTTTTGAATTAAGAAAAAGACTTAAAAAAATATTTTTGGATTTTTGAAATTTTATGAAAAATTTCTAAGTGCCAAGGCTGATAAGTCCGAACAGTGGTGATAAGTCCCAACAGTGTGAACCGCCTAACAGCTGATAAGTCTAAGGGAATGCCTTAGAAAATTTCCAACTCAAGGATTGAAAAGTCCAAACAGTAGTTAAAAGCCTTCACAGTAGAAACTCTTGAACAGTACTTAAACGTCCACACAGTGCTTATACTTCCACACAGTTGTGGTATTCCCAAACAAGTGAAAAGTCCACACAGTGGTTATAAGTCCACACAGTGGTTATACGCCTAGGGGGTAAAAAGTCCACACAGTGGTTATACGACCACACAGTGGTTATACGCCTAGGGCTAATGAGTCTGAACAGTTGAGAAAAGTCTAAACAGTTCTCAAATGCCTAAACACTTAGGCAAATTTCAGTATTTTCAGCCCTAATACGCCACATTCATCAGATTCATATGATTGTAACGAACTCAGAAATTTCAAAATCCTTCAATTGTTGATAAATTGAGCTGAAACTTTCCAATTAGTTCATGATTATACCGATAATCAATCCTCTAACTTCAATTTCAGTAATTATCCACAATTCTCAAAGAATTTCTGAAATTTTAGGTCGAACACTCAAGAACACTTTCTCGATCTGTTTTTCACTAATTCACTCAATTTTGATGAGATAAACTGCAATTTGTGATTCAAAACATGTTTCTAATGATGAAACAAAGCTCTGATTCACAATATTTCACTTGAATTGTCAATCGATTACAGATTTCAGTGGATTTTTGAAGTTTCTATCTTCGACAGAACCTTCAAAAACACTCAACCGAGAGCTCTGATACCAATTGATAGGATCAATTAGAGCAAACTGTAACTAATTATATGAACAATTCAAAGAAATACAAGCAATTGTAATCAAATCAAGCAATATCAACAAAATTCAGATTTCATTGATAGCAAAAGACGATTACAAGAGATAGAAACCAGTTTATGCAAACACCTTACAAAAACTTAACAATCTATTCTAAGTCTATGCTATTTATACTAGAAACTAAGGAACTAAAATTTACAAAACTAGTCCCTATACTAGTATAAACTACAAAACTAGACACTAAAGACTAAATGTTAATCTTATAATGGACCTAACATTTTGAATGATTTTAGGGCTGGAACACATCTGAAAATCATTTTTGGGTATTTTGGGTGCAAACCCGTTTGTGTATGTATGTGTATGTGTATGATTCGTTTGGGTCTTGATTTTGGTCTTGGTTGTGCTTGAATGGTGTCATGGTATGCTTCCCTAAGGTTTAGAATGGCTGATTTGAGCTTAAAAGAGGTTTGGAAGAGTTTGGAGGTCGAACTTGGCAGCTGCAGTTCGGGATAAACTGCATTCTGCGCCCAGCTAGGGCTATGCGACTGGAGGTCCATGCGTCCGAATGGCATGCGACTGGGTCCATACGCACGAAAGAAGTGCGGCTGAGGTTCATTCGCACGAAAGTAATGCGACTGAATGAGATGCGGATGAAGGTCATGCGACTGAATGAAATGCGGATGAAGATCACGCGACTGAAGGTCATGCGACTGGAGTCCATACGCATGTGAGTCTTGCGATTGAGGTTCATACGCATGAAAGGTGTGCGACTGAGGGCCATTCGCATAAAGGTCATGCGACTGAGGTCCATACGCCCAGATGTCATGCGATTGAGGTCCATACGCCCGGATGTCATGCGACTGAGGTTCATTCGCATGGGAAACAGGCGATTGGAGGCTATGCGACTGGAGGTCCATTCGCCTGAGTGCTCTCATACGCATGGAAGATCATGCGACCGTATAGGGTCCATACACCCAAATGACCATAGTAGTGTTTGACTTTTGGGAAAGTGCGGACGTAGGCTCGGACCTTTGGGGTTGTAGATGATGTGATGGGCATGGATGTTGTAAGATGATTTATGATGATGAGCTGATGATGATGTAAGGCCCCGCTCACCGGGCACCTTACTGTTGGTTCTTCATCGCACATATAACGTACATAATGTATATAATCATAAATCAACGCAGCGGAAATGATAAAATATATACATTCTCATTCATTCATAAAAGTCATTACATCATTGACTCGATTACAAAATGCAGCTTTCTCTACTTTGTCTCTCCTCATAGGATCATACAGCGACCTCTAGAGGAGATATTAAGTTCAAAAACATAAAAATTATATTTTTATTACTTAAGAATATTCCTCAGGTAATTCCGTACATCGGAACCCTGACGGAATACTCCTAACACTCTCATGCAACATACTTTGTTGCATGTACTATGCACACGCATCCAATGCGTGGCGAACTTATCAAAATCTAAAGGAGATTTCTTGAGTAATCTCGTTGATTCAGATCCTCAAGAAATCTCATAATGGCAGGCAACGTGACTTGTTGCGTGCATTATGGGCCCGCAACACGTGACGTTGCAGCATTATAAAATGGAGAATGCCCTCCCAAAAGAGCTGAGTAGCCGCCTCGTGCCATCCTCAGCAACACTACCTGCGAACTGGAAAACACATAAAAGTCAGCGTTGCTGAGTGAGTTCTAGTTTTTATAATAAAACATACTTTCATTCTCATTAACTATTCTTCCATACATGTGTTCACACGTCATACGTACACGTAGATAATTTTATTATTATCTTATCATTCATTACTTACTTTCATTCGTGTACTTTCATACATACATACTTTACATACTTTACATACTTTCGTATGTCTTTACTTTCATTCATACTTTCACTTCATACGTTCGAACATTCATTTTATTCATTCATTCATTTATTACTTTCGTTCGAACGTTCATTACATTCGGTGACATGTACAGTACCCCCTTTCATCATACATACTACTGGTGCTGGACCTGTGGTGGTTAGCCACGAACGTTGTGCACAAATGCTGATCCAGTCACCTGGGGTAGGTACTTGCACCACTTATCTTTCACTTTACTTCTGGATCAATGCCATATGCTATACCCCGAACGTTGTGCACAAATGCTGGTGCTGGACCTGTGATGATAAATCACGAACGTTGTGCACTAATGCTGATCCAGTCACCTAGGGTAAGCGGCAAGGATCCCATACATACTTCTGGTCAATCACAAAGACTGACCCCGATGTGCATCCTTTGGGGTAGCTAACCCGCACACCGTTGAGCTAACACCTGCCAGGGGTGTGCACCTCCTTCATTTTGCTTGCAAGCCTTTATTACGTTCATTCATTCGTTAATGCATGCATTCATCATCATGTTCCTCTTTCATTATCTTTCACTTTACGTTACATAATACTTCATTCATTCATTTCCATAATTCATAAAGTTTTCGGAAAGATAAACATACATAACCGTAGGAACATACACATAACATACATCCATCATTATATAAGGCATCATTCATATATAGTATACCATAGGTATACCCATGCAACATCATCATCATCATCATGCCTACGTTACTAGTCCACCCAAATGAACCTGGCCATGCTAAACTTAATTTCACAGTGCATTCTGCTCACCCGCATTAGTCTGCCCCGTCCGCATTAGTCAATGCGGATGAGTAATACCTTATCCGCATTAATTTGCCTCATCCGCATTAGTCAATGCGGATGAGGAATGACTTACCGCATTCCTGAGTTGGTCTCCAATGCGGTTTACTGCCTTAACTGCATATCGAGTGTACCCGTATTGGGTTAATGCGGATGAAGGAAGGGCCTTGACCGCATTTGCTTGGTCATCCGCATTAGTCAATGCGGTTGCCTGATGCCTTAACCGCACTTTCCCTGGTCATCCGCATTAGTTAATGCGGTTGACCACAACCACATTTGCTTCGGCAGTCCGCATTTGGACAATGCGGTTGAGTAAGGCAACCTGTAACTTAACCTGTTCCATTTCTACAATCCATACATCATCTCAACATACATTAGCACGGTTTTACCACATCAGTTACTTAGAATCAACTAAACATCATGCGTATCATAAAAATAACTTCTAAAACATACATCAGCAGTACACGTTCGGTCTACCTGCTGAAATCTGTCTACTTGTCTTAGAAATCATACCTACCGTGAGCATAGCAGTCTAATCGGACCTTATACACTCTCCTACTCATACGTATATACCCACATTGAGAGCCCATGGCTCGAAAACAGTTTCACTATGTGCTCCAGCCCCAAAATCGTTCAAAAATGCTTAAAAGAAGGGGTCTTAGAACTCACAATGTGTTGCTGGGTATGGCTTCTTCAAAACCCGTCATCGTGAGACCTTGTACCTCGAATCCGCCCTCTTCTTCTTCTTGTTCTTCCTTCAAATTCCCGTGGTCTGCTCTTTCTCTCTCTAGAACACTTCGAAGATTTGGGGTTGTGAGAAAAAAAGAAAATGGGCAGCCATCCCTATGTATATCAGATATTTCTCTTTTCTTTGTACTTTTACACAAAACCCCCTTCTACTTTCTCTTTCTTTTCCTTTTCCTCCAAAATTCTTTCTTTTCTTTTCTTCTTATTATTTCCCTTTGTCTAATCAAAATTGCGGGTGTTACAAGTCCACCCCCCTTATTTTAGGTTTCGTCCCCGAAACCTGTCATTCCTCGAACAGTCGTGGGTAATGCTGCCTCATTTCTTCTTCAGTTTCCCACGTCGACTCGGATCCCTTCCTGTGCCGCCACTGTACACGCACAAGGGGAACCACTTTATTTCTCAACCTCTTTTCTTTGCGATCTATGATCGCCACTGGTTGCTCTACATAATTGAGCTTTTCGTCTACCTCTATATCATCCAGTGGAACGACCATGTTTTCGTCCGCCAAACATTTCCTCAGATGAGACACGTGGAAAGTCGGGTGGATTCCACTTAGTTCATCTGGCAGATCCAACCTATAAGCCACCTCCCCCACTCGAGCAACAATTCGGAAAGGGCCTATATATCGCGGACTCAACTTACCCCGCTTCCGGAATCGAATGATCCCTTTCCAAGGTGAGACCTTCAACATAACCCGGTCTCCCACTTGGAACTCAATTGGCCTGCGTCGTTTGTCAGCATACGACTTCTGTCGGTCTTTGGCCGCCTTCATATACGCTTTAATTCTTTCGAGCTTTTCAGTCGTAGCCTCTACCACTTCGACGCTTCCCAATTCTTTTTGACCAATTTCACCCCAACAGACGGGGGTCCTGCATCTTCTACCGTATAACATCTCGTAGGGTGGCATGCCAATACTAGCATGATAACTGTTGTTGTACGAGAACTCAGCTAACGGTAGATGGTCATCCCAAATTCCTCCAAAATCAATAACACATGCCCGAAGCATGTCCTCCAAGGTCTGAATGGTCCTTTCTGACTGACCATCAGTTTGAGGATGATAAGCCGTGCTAATATGCAACCTCGTTCCCATGGCATCGTGGAATTTCTTCCAGAATTTGGATGTAAACCGGGTGTCGCGGTCAGATACAATCGACACCGGTACACCATGACGAGTCACGATCTCTTTGATGAAAAGATCGGCCAACCTTTCGGACGAATATGTTTCACGCATCGGTAAGAAGTGAGCACTCTTCGTCAATCGATCCACAATCACCCAGATCGTATCATACCCTTTCGGGGTACGTGGCAACTTTGTGATAAAATCCATGGTGATGTGCTCCCACTTCCATTCCGGTATGTCCAACGGCTGAATCTTTCCATACGGCTTCTGGTGCTCCGCCTTTACTTGCAAACACGTGAGGCATTTGCTCACATACCCCACCACATCACGTTTCATACCCGGCCACCAATAATCTTTCTTCATGTCTTGGTACATCTTGGTGGCGCCGGGATGAATGGAGTATCGAGACTTATGAGCTTCATCCATAATCTTCATTCGTAGATCCCCGAGACGAGGAATCCACATACGCCCAAACCGGGTTTTAACGCCCGTCGTGTTTTCTACTAGCTCCGCTACCAGTCCTCTCATTCGTTCAGAGTTAAGATGTTCATCTTTCAATGCTTCATCCTGGAACTCTCTGACTTGTTTCATCATGTCTGAGGTCATGATTAGTTGGTACGCTTTCAACCGAATCGGCTCGGGCCTCTCTTTTCGGCTAAGGGCATCAGCCACCACGTTAGCTTTGCCCGGGTGGTAATGGATTTCACAATCGTAGTCTTTTATTAGTTCCAACCACCGTCTCTGCCTCATATTCAGATCTTTCTGCTCGAAGAAGTACTTCAAGCTTTTGTGGTCCGTGAAGATGGTGCACTTCGTCCCGTACAAATAGTGCCGCCAAATCTTCAACGCGAAAACCACAGCTTCTAGCTCCAAGTCATGAGTAGGGTAATTAACCTCATGAACTTTCAGCTGTCGGGATGCATAAGCTATCACCTTTCCCCTCTGCATCAATACGCATCCCAACCCCGAGTAGGAGGCATCAGAATAAACTACCAAGTCTTCACTCCCATCGGGCAGTGCCAAAACTGGAGCTTGGGTCAATCTTGTCTTCAGTTCTTCGAATGCCTTCTCTTGTGCTTGACCCCATTCAAATTTCACATCTTTCCGGGTCAACTTGGTCAGTGGAGAAGCAATTTTGGAAAAGTCTTGGATGAACCTTCGGTAGTAACCCGCCAAACCCAAGAAACTACGGACCTCGGATGGCGTTTTTGGAGACTTCCATTGCATTACTGCTTCCACCTTTGCCGGATCGACCAGAATCCCATCCGGATTTACCACGTGACCCAAAAACTGAACCTCACGCAACCAAAATGCGCACTTGGAGAATTTTGCATACAACTTCTCCCTTCTCAGCGTCTCCATAACCTCCCGAATGTGTCCGGCATGCTCAGTCTCGCTCTTTGAATAAATCAAGATGTCATCAATGAATACAATCACTGATTTATCCAACATCGGCCGGCACACCCTGTTCATCAGATCCATAAAAGCAGCTGGCGCGTTGGTCAAACCGAAAGACATGACAAGAAACTCATAATGACCGTAGCGCGTACGAAAAGCTGTTTTAGGGATATCCTGTTCCTTCACCTTCAGTTGATGGTAACCTGATCGAAGATCTATACGTGAAAACCAACTAGCACCTTGAAGTTGGTCAAACAAGTCATCGATCCTTGGCAAGGGGTATCTGTTCTTCACTGTCAGCTTATTCAACTCACGGTAATCGATGCACATCCTCATGCTACCGTCCTTCTTCTTTACAAACAGGACCGGAGCACCCCAAGGTGAGATACTCGGTCGAATAAACCCATTATTCAGTAGCTCTTGTAACTGTTCCATCAACTCTTTCATCTCCGTAGGGGCCAATCGATATGGTGCCTTGGCAACAGGTTGGGCGCCTGGTACTAAATCAATCTGGAACTCGATCTCTCTGTCAGGTGGCAATCCCGACAAGTCTTCCGGGAACACGTCTGGGAACTCGCACACAACTGGAACATCAGACAGTTGTGGTGCTGGCTTCTCTACATCCTTTACATAACATAAATAGGCGTTACATCCACGCCTCATACATTTCCCCGCCACTGCCATTGAGATCACCTTCGGAATCATAGTAACCCGATCCCCATATACTGTCACTGGACTACCGTCGGGCGCTATCAGACTGATCATCTTCTTGCGACACACAATGTTCGCCTCAAAATCTGCCAACCAATCCATTCCAAGCACCAAATCGAAACCGCCTAACGTCATCGCAAAGGGCTTAACTGGGAATTTGTGACCCTCCAGTTCTACATCGCAACCCTCAATTACCTCAGAAATCCTGGTGGTTTTACCTATAGCAGTCTCTACATCAAACGGCACATCCACACGCCTACTACTAACAGGCAATTTGGCACTAAAAGCAACAGAAATAAAACTCCTACTAGCACCTGAATCAAATAATACGGAGGCTAGAGTTTGGTTCACCAGAAACGTACCGGACACTACATCAGGGTCCGTCCTAGCCTCTTCCTGCGTCATCGTGAATGCTCTGGCGCTTGCCTTCGACCCTTCACCCACTGCCTTCTTCCCGCCGGAACCCCCAGGCCTCGGCTTTTTGCAATCCTTGTTCATATGACCACTTTCCCCGCAGTTAAAGCACCTCATTACCCTACACTCCTTAGCCATATGACCAGGCTTTCCACACTTAAAACATACATTCAGCCCCCATCTGCATTCGCCACCGTGCTCTCGCCCACACTTCTCACACTTTCTCGACCCTGCACTTGTCACGACCCCACGGCGATCATCAACCCGTGCCTTCTTACTACTTGTCGAAGTATCACCCCGACCAAACCTCTTTCCCTGCCACTTCCTCTCATCACTTCCCTTCTTACTGCCCTCATATTTCACCAAAGCAGCTTGTTCATCATACAACCTCCCAGCTAAATCTACCGCCGACCTGAAAGTACTCGGTCGGGCGGAAATCAAATGCCAACGAATTTCAGATGGCAGCCCCTGAATATACCGGTTGATCTTTCGAGACACCGGCGTCACTTGCTCTGGCACCAACAGCGCCAACTCGTTAAACTTAGTCGTGTACTGCTGATGGGTCATCGTCCCCGCCTCCAGCTGCAGGAACTCCCTTTCTATTCTATCCATTTCCCGACGAGGACTGAATTCCTCGATCACCAGCCTTTTCAACTCAGCCCACTTCATCTTCCCTATAGCCCTGGTACCCTCGGCTTGGACCATATTTTTCCACCAGCATAAAGCCGACCCTGTGAAAGAGTGGGTAGCAAACTTCACCTTCTTGTCCTCCTGGCAATCACTAATATCGAGGACAGCTTCCATTTCCATCACCCATTGGTGAGCATCAGTAGCAGTACCGGAGCCATCAAAAGTTGGAGGCTTGCACCTCATGAATTTCCCATAATCACAACCCCGGGCTGTCTCCCGTACCTGTTCTTCCTCTTCTTCCTCTTCATCATCAGACAATACTGTTTCTACCCCTGCCTGTTGCTGTCTACCGGAGGACCGTCTCCTCCCTCGTCTATCCTCCTCTCGTACTGCCTTTATCGCTTCGGTCATTACAGTCGGTAAAATCGTCTGCATAACCTGGTGCACTTCCTCAATCACTGCCTCTTTTACCGAGGCTCTCAACTTGGCGCTTTCGTCCGTCTCTTCCTGGTGAGGAATCTCGTTCTCCTCACGAACTACTTTCTCTTTCCTAAGTCTTCCTCGCGTGATACGCGGCTCATCACCACGTTCACCATCACGAGAAGCATCAGATGATCTATCACCGACCATCTTCTATCACACTGAAAGATTAAAACACCAACACGGTCATTCAAGGAAATAGCTCAGTTTATGTTAAGTACAGTAAGTCCCTAATTACAGTGGCCAGTTGTGATTAGCCACTTACTCTACTCTTCGTACCCCGAGCATCACCTATCCTGACTACCTTAGTATCTCAGTCTAACAGTACACATAACTCACATCACATACGCACATAATAACCAGTTAATCTTTAAGAAAATACCTGATGGCACGCGACTACTCAGATGGCATTCTCATTCTCCCTGTCCCATTCTCAGTTTAAGTTTAGGTTTATTATGAAAATTTACCCATTTTACTTAAACTTTTGCTCTGATACCAACTTGTAAGGCCCCGCTCACCGGGCACCTTACATTTGGTTCTTCATCGCACATATAACGTACATAATGTATATAATCATAAATCAACGCAGCGGAAATGATAAAATATATACATTCTCATTCATTCATAAAAGTCATTACATCATTGACTCGATTACAAAATGCAGCTTTCTCTACTTTGTCTCTCCTCATAGGATCATACAGCGACCTCTAGAGGAGATATTAAGTTCAAAAACATAAAAATTATATTTTTATTACTTAAGAATATTCCTCAGGTAATTCCGTACATCGGAACCCTGACGGAATACTCCTAACACTCTCATGCAACATACTTTGTTGCATGTACTATGCACACGCATCCAATGCGTGGCGAACTTATCAAAATCTAAAGGAGATTTCTTGAGTAATCTCGTTGATTCAGATCCTCAAGAAATCTCATAATGGCAGGCAACGTGACTTGTTGCGTGCATTATGGGCCCGCAACACGTGACGTTGCAGCATTATAAAATGGAGAATGCCCTCCCAAAAGAGCTGAGTAGCCGCCTCATGCCATCCTCAGCAACACTACCTGCGAACTGGAAAACACATAAAAGTCAGCGTTGCTGAGTGAGTTCTAGTTTTTATAATAAAACATACTTTCATTCTCATTAACTATTCTTCCATACATGTGTTCACACGTCATACGTACACGTAGATAATTTTATTATTATCTTATCATTCATTACTTACTTTCATTCGTGTACTTTCATACATACATACTTTACATACTTTACATACTTTCGTATGTCTTTACTTTCATTCATACTTTCACTTCATACGTTCGAACATTCATTTTATTCATTCATTCATTTATTACTTTCGTTCGAACGTTCATTACATTCGGTGACATGTACAGTACCCCCTTTCATCATACATACTACTGGTGCTGGACCTGTGGTGGTTAGCCACGAACGTTGTGCACAAATGCTGATCCAGTCACCTGGGGTAGGTACTTGCACCACTTATCTTTCACTTTACTTCTGGATCAATGCCATATGCTATACCCCGAACGTTGTGCACAAATGCTGGTGCTGGACCTGTGATGATAAATCACGAACGTTGTGCACTAATGCTGATCCAGTCACCTAGGGTAAGCGGCAAGGATCCCATACATACTTCTGGTCAATCACAAAGACTGACCCCGATGTGCATCCTTTGGGGTAGCTAACCCGCACACCGTTGAGCTAACACCTGCCAGGGGTGTGCACCTCCTTCATTTTGCTTGCAAGCCTTTATTACGTTCATTCATTCGTTAATGCATGCATTCATCATCATGTTCCTCTTTCATTATCTTTCACTTTACGTTACATAATACTTCATTCATTCATTTCCATAATTCATAAAGTTTTCGGAAAGATAAACATACATAACCGTAGGAACATACACATAACATACATCCATCATTATATAAGGCATCATTCATATATAGTATACCATAGGTATACCCATGCAACATCATCATCATCATCATGCCTACGTTACTAGTCCACCCAAATGAACCTGGCCATGCTAAACTTAATTTCACAGTGCATTCTGCTCACCCGCATTAGTCTGCCCCGTCCGCATTAGTCAATGCGGATGAGTAATACCTTATCCGCATTAATTTGCCTCATCCGCATTAGTCAATGCGGATGAGGAATGACTTACCGCATTCCTGAGTTGGTCTCCCGCATGGGTTAATGCGGTTTACTGCCTTAACTGCATATCGAGTGTACCCGTATTGGGTTAATGCGGATGAAGGAAGGGCCTTGACCGCATTTGCTTGGTCATCCGCATTAGTCAATGCGGTTGCCTGATGCCTTAACCGCACTTTCCCTGGTCATCCGCATTAGTTAATGCGGTTGACCACAACCACATTTGCTTCGGCAGTCCGCATTTGGACAATGCGGTTGAGTAAGGCAACCTGTAACTTAACCTGTTCCATTTCTACAATCCATACATCATCTCAACATACATTAGCACGGTTTTACCACATCAGTTACTTAGAATCAACTAAACATCATGCGTATCATAAAAATAACTTCTAAAACATACATCAGCAGTACACGTTCGGTCTACCTGCTGAAATCTGTCTACTTGTCTTAGAAATCGTACCTACCGTGAGCATAGCAGTCTAATCGGACCTTATACACTCTCCTACTCATACGTATATACCCACATTGAGAGCCCATGGCTCGAAAACAGTTTCACTATGTGCTCCAGCCCCAAAATCGTTCAAAAATGCTTAAAAGAAGGGGTCTTAGAACTCACATTGTGTTGCTGGGTATGGCTTCTTCAAAACCCGTCGTCGTGAGACCTTGTACCTTGAATCCGCCCTCTTCTTCTTCTTGTTCTTCCTTCAAATTCCCGTGGTCTGCTCTTTCTCTCTCTAGAACACTTCGAAGATTTGGGGTTGTGAGAAAAAAAGAAAATGGGCAGCCATCCCTATGTATATCAGATATTTCTCTTTTCTTTGTACTTTTACACAAAACCCCCTTCTACTTTCTCTTTCTTTTCCTTTTCCTCCAAAATTCTTTCTTTTCTTTTCTTCTTATTATTTCCCTTTGTCTAATCAAAATTGCGGGTGTTACAGATGATGATGATGCGATGCATTATAATGTGTGATGTCGTATGGCTTTATATGATATTAAGCACGTGATTCGTGTAATTGTGCAAGTTGTATGTTATGCATGATGTATGTTATGGGTGTGCGATGCTGCCTTGTGTGATTGATGTTGTATGTTGTTACGTTCCTTATTATTATGTATGATTGTCTTCCCATGGTTACGATGAACATTAATGAATGTAATAAAAGTATTAAGTAACGTAAATTGGAAGATAATGAAAAGAGGAACGTAATGAAAGAATGCATGTGTTAATGAAAGAATGAAAGTAAGAAAGGCTTGCAAGCAAATGTATGAGGTGAGCGACCCTGTTATCGCAACAGACTCGAAAGGGGTCCTTGTCACGTACCCCGGTACTGTGTCAGTCTTCGGACATGAGTCGGGGGTTTGGTTACAGGCCCCGGCACAGTATCAGTCTTCGGACATGAGTCGGGGGTATTGCATGACACAGGATCCAGTTAAATGAGAAGTGGATCGCGTACTCCGGTACTGTGTCAGTCTTCGGACATGAGTCGGGGGTTTGGTTACAGGCCCCGGCACAATATCAGTCTTCGGACATGAGTCGGGAGTATTGCATGAGACGAGATAATGAGGTGAGCAACTTTATGTTGCAACAGACTTGGATAGAGTTCAATCCAGGTGATTGACTCAAATGGGATCTTTGTCGCGTATCCCGGTGTTGTGACAGTTTTCAAACATGAGTCGGGGGTTTGTGTACAGACCCCAGCACAACATCAGCTTTCGAGCATGAGTCAGGGAATTGCATGAGACAAGATTCGAGTAATGAAGAGTAATGAGCGAGGAAATGAATGAATGAAAGAATGATGATGAAGATAATAATTACAATTATTATCAGTATGTATGTATGATGTATGTCAACTGACGAATGAAAAGTACGAGAAAAGAGTAAGAGAAAAGAAAGTAAAAGACAGTGACATGTATATACGAAAGTATGAATGAGAAAGATAATTATGAAAGAACGAATGTATGAAATGAACGAATGAGAAATGAATGATAATGATGTACGTTGAATGAATGAAAGTTAACGAACGAATGATGAAGATAATAATGATATTATCTATGTGTACGTACGATGTGTGATCACGTTCTAAAGTATAGTGTGATTTGAAAGGAAGTAAAGAACGTTTTAAATCGAAAGAAAAGTATGTTTTATTAAAACTAGAACTCACTCAGCAACGCTGACTTTGATGTGTTTCCAGTTGGCAGGTATGTTGCTGAGGACGACACGGGGCAACTACTCAGTTCTTTTGGGATGGCATCCATTGTTATAATGCTTTTGTAAGGGAATGAAAAATGTATTTTGTAATTCGTTAACGACGTATTGTTTTGCAAATGCTATTATGTTTAAATGAGATGTATGTTTAAATGTTTCCGCTGCAACGCTTTTATGTAAGAAGATGAAAATATATGTTTTATGTGCGATGATTGACCAGCTGTGAGGTGCCCGGTAACGTGTAACACCCGGAAATTTTTCTAAGCGAGTCAAGTAATAATAGTGGGCTCGGACGAAAGCCATTTAATAAATATAAAATGGTTGTGGGTGTTAGACCGAGTTAACCCTTCGGGTCACGAGTTTAACGAGTTTGGGGTCGCAGGAACGCCTGGCATATATATAGATGGACGAGCTGAACAACTCTCATTTGCACTCAAACACCCATTTCTAGAGAGAGAAAGTGTAGAGAGAGAAAGTGTCGGATCGAGGCTCGGGTGGTCAAGAATCGAAGGCTGGTGTTCGTGGACTCCTAAACAACAAGAATCGAGGTAAGAAACGTATCTAAATTGCTACATTTGGTGAAAAACCCGAGTGTGAGTTTTTAAGGTTTTAAAGTGGCAAAAAATCGCCCCAAAACACACGTTTTAGGGTAAGAAAACGTGTAATGAGCTTAGTCGCTTAAATATAGCTTCCTGGATGATAATCCAAGGGTTTGGGTGGAAAGGATTGGATTTTTGGGCTAAAACGAGCTGATTCGTAAATTTCAGCTCGTTCTGCGAATTTAAGGTCTCATCCAGCGAAACTGTAAGTTCGTCCAGCGAAACTGGAAGGATTTACAGCGAAGTTACAATTTCGCTTCAGCGAAACTACATATTCGCCTGAGCGAAACTATAGTTTCGCTGATGACTATGCCAATGCCCAAGTTGACCTTAGATATTGCGAAACTAGGGAATTCCAACGAAAGTTGGGTGCTCGAGGTAGCGAATCTGTCCAGCGGAACTGGCAGAATGCTGCCCAGCGAAACTAGCAGCGAAACTGCTAATTCGCCCGGCGAAACTACGGGCGAATTTGCGGGCGAAACTACCTGCGAACTTAGTAGCGAAATTAGGCAGAAATTAACTCTTTTGAGTGTTAACCTATCTGCAGGCAGTGTAGTGTGACCCGCGTCTTTAAGGCTTGATTGAGAAGCTGCTTGTCAAGCAAAGGTGAGTTTCTAGGACCCCTCATTTACTTGTTTTAAACGATTTTGGGGCTGGAACACATATAAACCTGTTTATTGAATATGTATGTATGGTCCATTTGAGTATAATGTTGTGATGTACGTTTAAGGTATGATTGTGGACTTGGGCGTGATGTATGAGGTCCTAGCATGAGTCCCCAAGGTCTAGGAGGGACAATTAGGGCTGTTGTACCCAAAATGATGCATAGTTAAGTCCCGGCTTTCGGGAAAGATACGGAAGTAAGTGCCTGTAGATGACTGATGATGTATGCTATGTATGTATGATGATGAATGTATGATGGGTGTGTGTTCCTTATGATGATGTATGTATGATGGGTGTGTGTTCCTTATGATGATGTATGTATATCTTTCCGTATCTTTACGAGAATTGTTTATGAACGAATGAAAAGTATTAATAACGTAAAGTGAAAGATAATAAAAGAGGAATACGATGATTGAATGAACCATTAATGAACGAATGAAAACGCGGGAGGCTGTCATAGTTACCCACTTCGGTGGGGGTGATGTCACCCGAGTTATGTTTAACTTCGGGGGTGTCGCATAAAGCCAAGTATAGTTATGAGGTGAGCGACTTTGTGTCGCAACAGACTCGGATGGAGTTCAATCTTTGTGATTGACTCGTATGGGATCTTTGTCGCGTATCCCGGTGCTGTGTCAGTCTTCGGACATGAGTCGGGGGTTTGTGAGCAGGCCCCGGCACAACATCAGCTTTCGAGCATGAGTCAGGGATATTGCATGAGACAGGATCTAGTTGGATGAGTAGAGGATCGCATGCTCCGGTACTGTGTCAGTCTTCGGATATGAGTTGGGGGTTTGTGAGCAGGCCCCGGCACAGTATCAGTCTTCGGACATGAGTCGGGAGTAGTGCGTGAGAGTGAGATAAGACGAATGAGGAATGTATCGCGTGCTCCAGTACTGTGTCAGTCTTCAGACATGAGTCGGGGGTTGTGAGCGGGCCCCGGCACAGTATCAGTCTTCGGACATGAGTCGGGAGTATCGCGTGAGTTGATGAATGAGAGGGATAATTGTGAAAGAAAGAAAGTATGAAACGAGTGAAAGATAATGAACGGAAGGAACATAATGATGACGTATGAAACGGGGTCCTTATCACTTGACCTCAGTAATCATGGATGTGTGCCATGAAGAGGGTAAAGTGTGACCGGATCTAGATAGAAGTGAAAGATAGAAGATGCATGAAAGTAATGAACGTACGAATGGATGAATTGAACGTAAGAATGAACATAATGTACGTACGGATGAATGTAACGAATGTATGAATGATAGTAAGAAACGTACGAACGAAAGAAAGAGTTAAGAAAGAACGTGAACGTTAACGATGAACGGTACACGAACTAAAGCTAATGAATGAATGATGAAGATAATAATAATATTATCTACGTGTACGTATGTTGTATGAGCGTATGTATGTAAGAACGGTTTTGATGGAAAGTAAAGTATGTTTTTAATATAAAACTAGAACTCACTCAGCAACGCTGACTTTGATATGTTTCCAGTTGACAGGTAGTGTTGCTGAGGATGGCACGAGGCGACTACTCAGTTGATGAGGCTGGCATCCATATTTTGACATGTCATTGTATTTTGAGAAGAAAACGAATGTTGTAATGAAATGAAATGACATGTTTTTAGTTACTAAAGAAAATTTAAATTCTGCTGCTAAATAGATGAACGATTTAAAATGTTTATGTGCGATGAATGACCAACCGTAAGGTGCCCGGGAACGGGGCGTTACATAACGGGGCCTTACAGGTTAAATGAATTTGAATGACAATTTTTATTAAACATTGAGTTGCAAATGACCAAATTACACTTTTGGACTCGAATGTTAATTTCTATGAAATCTCAAGGACGAAAATGCATTTAACTCTTAATAAATTTTTATTTTATTTAATATTTTATTTATTCAACCCAAGTAATACGTAAGTTTACTAAAACTATTATTACATACTATTGATTAGTGGTTTTCTCTTATGGAATTCTAATTCTTAAATGATGATTAAATAAACATTTATTAATAAAATTAGAGGAGTGTGTTTATTATCTATAGTTCTACCATTGACACAAAACGTAGGTCGAACCACCAACTATAACTTCATATGGTAAAAAATAGAGTTAATTACATGATAGGTTCTTGTGCTTAGGCCTAATTTCACTTTTGGACCCTAGATTTAGGAAATAACAAGAAAGGTCCCTAACATGGATGGATGTTAATTTTTCTGTTAAACTTTAAAAAATGACTAAAATAACCTTTTAAGTTAAAAAGAGAAAGAAAGGGAAAGAGAAAGGTAGAGGGATGAACATAGAGAGAGAGAGAGAGACGAAGAGAAAGAGGTGGGTGGGGGATCGACGATGGTGGTGTGTGTGATGGTGGTGGGGGATCAACGATGGTGGTGTGTGTGATGGTGGTAGTGGATCGAAGGTGGTGATTCTTGTGTGGTGGTGGTGCTCGTGTGGTGGTGATGGTGGGTCGTATGCGGTAGTGCTTGTGAGGTGGTGGTGCTTGTATGGAGATAGTGATGGTGCTGGATCAGAGGTGGTGCTGATGATGAGGATTCAGAGGCGTGAGAAAGTAACCATGATGGCAGGTGTGTAACACCCGTATTTTTAAAGGAATAAAAGGGCAAAAGAGAAAGAAAAAGAATGAAATAAAAGTCAACCCAAAAGTTGAGGGACCAAAAGTGTTAAAAAGCACAAAAAGGCAATAAGAGTTGGTAAAAAGGTGGCATGGCCGCCCATTACATCCTGCACAACATCTTCATTCGGTTTTTAGAGAGAGAAACAGCAGAGACTTTGATTTTTAGAGAGAGAAAGAAGAAGAATTCGAATTCAAGGTAAGAATTAGTGTTTTTAAGTTGTGTTTTGGCTAAGAAACTGAGAATGCATGTTCTTATGTGTGTGTTTTTGTGTTCGGGTGTGTTCATTTGGATTTTATAGGTGTTGAACTTGTAGCAAACGGGTTTTGAAGAAGTCATACCCGAGAGACTGCTAAGGTGAGTTCTAGACCCCGGATTTTACTTGTTTTAAACTCTTTTGGGGCTGAAAATGTATTAAACGATTTTTACCATGTTTAGCTATTGATACCCGTATGTGTTTTGGCATGTTTGATGATGTTTATTAGATGTTTATGTGTAGTTCATGCTTAGAAGGACCTTGGTAAGCTTAGAACATTTAGGCTGGATGTTTGGGTTTGGAAATATCATAGTAATAGGCTGGACAGGAGGTTGATGAGTCTACACAGTAACCTCTTACGCCCAGGATTTGCCTTAGAAATGTTCTGAGTAGGGTCATGAGTCTAAATAGTTCTCATATGCCCAAATAGTACCTAATACGCCTAAGGCTCATAAGCCTCAACAGTGCTCATATGCTTGAAAATGACTTAGAAAAAGTTAAGTGCAAGGTAATATGCCCAAACAGGGCTCTTACGCCTGAAAAGTAGGCTTAAAAGCCTAAGTGTAGTGTAATGAGTCTAAACAGTACTCTTGTGCCTAAAATAATGACTTAGAAAACTAAGTATAAGGTAATATGCCTGAATAGTACTCATACGCCTGAGATTTTTCTAAGTACAGGGTAATGAGCCTAAACAGTGCTCATACGCCTGAATAGCTCATACGCCTAAGGTGAAAAAGTTTCTAAGTGTAGGCTGGTGAGCCTACATATTGGTGAAAAGCCTGAACAGGGCTTATGCGCCCAAACAGGGCTCTTACGCCCAGACACTTAGAAATTTTTAGAAAATTTTCTGGGAGTCTGTGCTTTAGGGTTTGACCGAGGTTGACTAAGGGCCTATTAATGATGGTGTTCCATGCATGATATGTTTATTTATAATAGTTCCTTATTATAGTTATTGTTATTATTATTATTATTACTCATAGTATGTGACTTTACGTGGTATGTTATTATCGTAACGTAAAGAATATTGTAATAATAAAGTAAAAGAGCAATAAAGAAAAGAAGTGGAACATAAATAAAATGTTAATAAGTCTTGCAAGCACATAGGAGGGACACGACTGTGTTGTCGTTAGCTCAACTGTGTTGCGGGTTAGCTACCCTTTTATGCACACAGGGTCAATCAATTGAGATTGGCAGGACCTTTGTAGCGTGCCCTGGGTGATTGGGTCGGCCTTGTACATAGTGCACATAGCCCTTTCGAGGGATACAGTTGACCCTTCGGAGAACATAGTTGACCCTTTCGAGGGATACAGTTGACCCTTCGGGGAACATAGTTGGCCTTTTCGGGGGATACAGTTGACCCTTTCAAGGGATATAGATGACCCATCACCCGTTTTCCATCGCGCACATAGTTGGGGCATTGCGCACTGGTCCACATAGACAGTGGAACATAAAGTTAAAAAGTTTACAGACAAGGCATACAGTACAGAGAACGAACAATATTTGTTCATATAGTTAATGCGTGCTCGCATACACAGTACAGAGTTGTATTTTACAAAAAAGAGTATTTTATATACAACATATAAAAAGTATTTTATTACGTATAAAACTAGAACTCACTCAGCAACGCTGACTTTTATACATTTTCAGTTGGCAGGTAAATATTGCTGAGGATGGCCCGAGGACGAAGCTACTCGGCAAGACAAGGCTGACATCCATCCGTATTTTGATTCTATTGTTGTCTTGTAATGCAATTGAACCATCCTGAACAACATTGTATTGCTTAACAACAGTAGTTAAAAGTAAATGAAAGGTTTTATTACATGAAATTCCGCTGTGTATATTATGAAATGAATATTAATAGGTATCTATGATGCAATGAATGACCAACTGTGAGGTGCCCGGGATCGGGGCCTTATAAGTTGGTATCAGAGCCATTGTTTAAGTGAAACGGGTAAATTTTCAAAAGAAACCTAAACTTAAACTGAAAATGGGACAGGAAGAGGGATGTCAGCCCGAGTAGCTCCGTGCCATCAGGTATTTCTTTTCTTAAAAGTTAACCGGTATTATGTGCGTGTGCTATTCGAATTATGTGATCATAGTAGATTTAGATACTGATGAAGTCAGGATAGGAAATACTTGGGGTGTGAAAAGTAAAGTAAGTGGCTAATCATAACTGGCCACTGTAATTAGGGACTTACTATACTTGACATAAACTGAGCCATTACCTTGAATGACTGTGTTAGTGTTTGAATCTTATAGTGCTTAGGAAATGGCTGGGAAGAAACCTTCGAAAGCTTCTAGAGGTAGAGGTAAACCGCGTATGACCAGGAGTAGTGCCAAAGCTGCTGAGACGACCCATGAGAACCCTGAGGTTCCTGACCG
Source organism: Flaveria linearis (assembly GCA_024085815.1). Lineage (NCBI taxonomy): Eukaryota > Viridiplantae > Streptophyta > Magnoliopsida > Asterales > Asteraceae > Flaveria > Flaveria linearis. The sequence goes on along the minus strand of CM044001.1, from coordinate 36,804,345 downwards.
GACTGAAGGAAATGAGAATGCTAGCCTGAATGCCTCAGCTAGGGAGGCGATTGCTGATGAGGTACACCAGGTCCTGCAGGTAGTTATGCCATCTGTAGTAACCGATGTTATTCGAGCTGTGAGGAACGAGGAGAGAAAGGAGACAGAGGACAGGAGAGAGTCGACTGGGAAGGAAAGCAAGGGAGGAGAGGAACGACCGGATCCTAAGATAGTAGTTTCTGACGAGGAAGAGGAGGATGCAGTAGGGATGACGACCAAGGGATGCAGTTACGGGGCATTCCATAGGTGCAAGCCCCCGACTTTCGATGGTAATGGCGATGCTGCTGCCGCTCACCGCTGGGTGAGGGAGATGGAGGCAATACTAGAGATCAGTGAATGTCACGAAGATCAGAAGGTAAAGTTCGCAACTCACTCTTTTGCAGAATCGGCATTATGTTGGTGGGACAATATTGTCCAAGCTGAGGGTACTAGAGCCATCGGGAAGATGCGATGGAGGGAGCTGAAACAACTAGTGATGGAGGAGTTCTGTCCTTATAGGGAACTGGACAGGATCGAGAGGGAGTTCCTGCAACTCGAGGCGGGAACCATGACCCACCAGCAGTACACCACCAAATTCAATGAAATGGCAAGACTGGTGCCAGATCAGGTGACGCCAGTGTCTCGAAAGATTAATCGGTATATTCAGGGACTGCCAGCTGACATTCGCAGGCACTTGATCGCTGCTAGACCGAGCACCTTTAGGTCGGCAGTGGATCTGGCTATGAGGCTCTACAATGAAAGGGAAGTGACAGTGGTGGAAGTGAAGAAAGCCGGTGGTGGTGACCGGAGTTGGAATGGAAAGAGGTTTAGGAGGGGAGGTTTCACCCCGAACAACAAGAAGATGAGAATGGATGACCGTAGGGTGGGGTCGTCCAGCTCGGGGTCAAAGAAATGTGGCAAATATGGTAGGGAGCATCCTGGTGAGTGTAGGATGGGACTGAACGTATGCTTCAGGTGTGGCCAGCCTGGCCATATCGCTAGAGACTGTAAGAAGACTAGGGCGGAGAGCTCCGGAGCGGGGAATAAGAAGCCAGAAGAAGGAGGGCCGAGGGCAAGTGCTAGAGCTTACACCATGACCCGGGAAGAAGCCAGAGTGGATCCCGATGTCGTGTCAGGTATGTTTCTAGTTAATCAAACTTGTGCCTCTGTATTATTTGATTCCGGTGCTAGTAGGAGTTTTATTTCTACTACCTTTTGTGTTAAGTTGTCTGTTAGCAGTAGGGGTATTAGCGAGCCTTTTGATGTAGAAACTGCTATCGATAAGTCCTCCAGAGTTACTGATGTAATAGAAGATTGTGCCATAGAATTAGAAGGTCATAGGTTTGCTGCTAAATTACATGTGATGCCCCTAGGTGGATTTGATGTAGTACTAGGGATGGATTGGTTAGCAACCTATGAAGCGAATATTGTGTGTCGTAAGAAAATGATTAGACTAACAGCGCCTGACGGAAGTCCGGTGACAATATATGGCGATCGGGTTACGACGATTCCGAAAGTGATTTCGATGGCGGTGGCAGGAAAGTGCATGAGGCGTGGATGTAGCGCTTATTTGGCCTACGTGAAAGATGTGGACACGCCGACACACCAATTGTCCGATGTGCCGGTGGTGCGTGACTTTCCCGATGTATTTCCAGAGGACCTATCAGGTGTGCCACCAGATCGCGAAATCGAATTTCAAATTGACTTGATACCCGGTGCCCAACCTGTCGCCAAGGCATCGTATCGATTAGCTCCGACTGAAATGAAGGAGTTAATCGAGCAACTACAAGAATTGATCGATAAGGGTTTCATCAGACAGAGTATCTCTCCTTGGGGTGCTCCAGTCTTATTCGTGAAAAAGAAGGACGGTAGCATGAGAATGTGTATTGACTACCGTGAGTTGAACAAATTGACGATAAAGAATCGGTATCCGTTACCGAGGATTGACGACTTGTTCGATCAGCTCCAGGGTGCCAGTTGGTTCTCGAGGATAGATCTTCGATCTGGCTACCATCAATTGAAAGTGAGGGAGCAGGACATTCCTAAAACAGCTTTTCGTACGCGTTATGGACACTATGAGTTTCTCGTTATGTCATTTGGTCTAACTAACGCGCCAGCTGCTTTTATGGATTTGATGAACCGAGTGTGTCGGCCAATGTTAGATAAATCAGTGATTGTATTCATCAATGATATCCTGATTTATTCAAGGAGCGAAGGAGAGCATGCCGGTCACATTCGGGAGGTGTTAGAAACTTTGAGAAGGGAGAAACTGTATGCTAAGTTCTCCAAGTGTGCCTTCTGGCTACGCGAGGTGCAATTTCTGGGTCACGTAGTAAATGCGGAAGGAATCATGGTGGACCCGGCAAAGGTTGAGGCGGTGATGCAATGGAAGTCTCCTAAGACGCCATCTGAAATTCGTAGCTTCTTGGGATTGGCGGGCTACTACAGGAGATTTATTCAAGACTTCTCTAAGATAGCCTCACCTTTGACTAAGTTGACCCGCAAGGACGTGAAGTTCGTGTGGGGTCGAGAGCAGGAGAGTGCCTTTGAAGAGTTGAAGACGAGACTAACACAAGCTCCTGTCTTGACATTGCCCGAGGGAAGTGAAGACTTAGTGGTATATTCGGATGCATCCTACTCTGGGCTAGGTTGTGTATTGATGCAACGTGGAAGGGTAATAGCCTACGCATCCCGACAACTGAAAACCCACGAAGTCAACTATCCCACACACGATCTAGAACTAGCTGCGGTGGTTTTTGCGTTGAAGATTTGGCGGCACTATCTATACGGGAGTAAGTACACCATCTTTACAGACCACAAAAGCTTGAAAGACTTCTTCGAGCAAAAGGACCTGAACATGAGGCAGAGGCGATGGTTGGAACTCATAAAGGACTATGACTGCGAAATCCATTACCATCCGGGCAAGGCCAACGTGGTGGCAGATGCCCTTAGCCGAAGGAGAGACCCGAGCCAATTCGGGTGAAGGCTTATCAGTTAATCATGACCTCCGACGTGATGACACAGGTTAAGGAGTTTCAAGACGAGGCTTTGAAAGAAGATCGTCTTAACTCCGAAAAGATGAGAGGTCTAGTCATGGAATTGGGCGAGAACACTCTTGGTGTTAAGACCCGATTCGGGCGGATGTGGATTCCTCGATACGGGGATCTACGTGGGAAGATAATGGACGAAGCCTATAAGACTCGATACTCCATTCATCCCGGTGTTACCAAGATGTATCACGATATGAAGAAAGATTATTGGTGGCCGGGTATGAAACACGATGTAGTGGAGTACGTGAGTAAGTGGCTCACTTGTCTCCAAGTGAAGGCGGAACACCAGAAACCGTACGGGAAGATCCAACCGTTGGATATACCCGGATGGAAGTGGGAGCATATCACCATGGACTTCATTACTAAGCTACCTCGCACATCGAGGGGATGCGATACTATTTGGGTGATTGTCGACCGACTAACAAAGAGTGCCCACTTCCTACCGATCCGCGAGACATATTCATCCGAAAGATTGGCGGATCTGTTCATCAAGGAAATCGTAGCTCGTCATGGCGTGCCGGTGTTTATCGTGTCGGATCGTGACACCCGGTTCACATCGAAGTTTTGGAGGAGATTCCATGATGCAATGGGGACGAGGCTACACATTAGTACCGCATATCATCCTCAGATGGACGGTCAGTCTGAGAGGACGATACAGACGCTTGACGATATGCTTCGAGCATGCATGATCGATTTTGGAGGAAGTTGGGATGATCACTTACCATTAGCAGAATTCTTGTACAACAACAGTTATCATGCCAGTATTGGCATGCCACCCTACGAGATGCTATACGGTAGGAGATGTAGGACGCCCGTGTGTTGGGGAGACATTGGGCAGAAAGAGTTAGGAGGTGTTGAGGTGATCGAAGCTACGACTGAGAAGTTGGGAAAGATCAAAGCCTTCATGAAGGCGGCGAAAGATAGACAAAAGTCGTATGCTGACAAGAGGAGAAGACCAATAGAGTTCAAGGTTGGTAACCGAGTGATGTTCACCTTGGAAAGGGATTATCAGATTCAGGAAACGAGGTAAGTTAAGCCCAAGATACATAGGCCATTTCCGAATCATCGTATGAGTAGGAGAGGTGGGCTATCGACTTGAATTGCCAGATGAGCTAAGTGGAATTCATCTCACATTACATGTATCTCATCTTAGAAAGTGCTTAGTTGATGAAGATATGATTGTTCCACTGGAAGATATTGAAGTGGACGAACGGCTCAATTACGTGGAACAACCAGCGGCAATCATCGATCGTAAAGAAAAGAAGTTAAGGAATAAAGTGGTTCCTCTTGTGTGTGTACAGTGGAAGCACAGGAAGGGATCCGAGTCTACGTGGGAGACTGAAGAGGAGATGAGAGAACATTACCCACATCTGTTTGAGGAATAACAGGTTTCGGGGACGAAACCTATATAAGAGGGTGGACTTGTAACACCCGTATTTATAAAGGAATAAAAGGGCAAAAGAGAAAGAAAAAGAATGAAATAAAAGTCAACCCCAAAGTTGAGGGACCAAAAGTGTTAAAAAGCATAAAAAGGCAATAAGAGTTGGTAAAAAGGTGACATGGTCGCCCATTACATCCTGCACAACATCTTCATTCAGTTTTTAGAGAGAGAAACAGCAGAGACTTTGATTTTTAGAGAGAGAAAGAAGAAGAATTCGAATTCAAGGTAAGAATTAGTGTTTTTAAGTTGTGTTTTGGCTAAGAAACCGAGAATGCATGTTCTTATGTGTGTGTTTTTGTGTTCGGGTGTGTTCATTTGGATTTTATAGGTGTTGAACTTGTAGCAAACGGGTTTTGAAGAATTCATACCCGAGAGACTGCTAAGGTGAGTTCTAGACCCCGGATTTTACTTGTTTTAAACTCTTTTGGGGCTGAAAATGTATTAAATGATTTTTACCATGTTTAGATATTAATACCCGTATGTGTTTTGGCATGTTTGATGATGTTTATTAGATGTTTATGTGTAGTTCATGCTTAGAAGGACCTTGGTAAGCTTAGAACATTTAGGCCTGATGTTTGGGTTTGGAAATATCATAGTAATAGGCTGGACAGGAGGTTGATGAGTCTACACAGTAACCTCTTACGCCCAGGATTTGCCTTAGAAATGTTCTGAGTAGGGTCATGAGTCCAAATAGTTCTCATATGCCCAAACAGTACCTAATACGCCTATGGCTCATAAGCCTCAACAGTGCTCATATGCTTGAAAATGACTTAGAAAAAGTTAAGTGTAAGGTAATATGCCCAAACAGGGCTCTTACGCCTGAAAAGTAGGCTTAAAAGCCTAAGTGTAGGGTAATGAGTCTAAACAGTACTCTTGTGCCTAAAATAATGACTTAGAAAACTAAGTATAGGGTAATATGCCTGAATAGTACTCATACGCCTGAGATTTTTCTAAGTATAGGGTAATAAGCCTAAACAGTGCTCATACGCCTGAATAGCTCATACGCCTAAGGTGAAAAAGTTTCTAAGTGTAGGCTGGTGAGCCTACATAGTGGTGAAAAGCCTGAACAGGGCTTATGCGCCCGAACAGGGCTTATGCGCCCAAACAGGGCTCTTACGCCCAGACACTTAGAAATTTTTAGAAAATTTTCTGGGAGTCTGTGCTTTAGGGTTTGACCGAGGTTGACTAAGGGCCTATTAATGATGGTGTTCCATGCATGATATGATTACTTATAATAGTTCCTTATTATAGTTATTGCTATTATTATATTACTCATAGTATGTGACTTTACGTGGTATGTTATTATCGTAACGTAAAGAATATTGTAATAATAAAGTAAAAGAGCATTAAAGAAAAGAAGTGGAACATAAATAAAATGTTAATAAGTCTTGCAAGCACATAGGAGGGACACGACCGTGTTGTCGTTAGCTCAACTGTGTTGCGGGTTAGCTACCCTTTTATGCACACAGGGTCAATCAATTGAGATTGGCAGGACCTTTGTAGCGTGCCCTGGGTGATTAGGTCGGCCTTGTACATAGTGCACATAGCCCTTTCAAGGGATACAGTTGACCCTTCGGGGAACATAGTTGACCCTTTCGAGGGATACAGTTGACCCTTTCGAGGGATACAGTTGACCCTTCGGGGAACATAGTTGGCCCTTTCGGGAGATACAGTTGACCCTTTCGAGGGATATAGATGGCCCATCACCCGTTTTCCATCGCGCACATAGTTGGGGCATTGCGTACTGGTCCACATAGACAGTGGAACATAAAGTTAAAAAGTTTACAGACAATGCATACAGTACAGAGAACGAACAATATTTGTTCATACAGTTAATGCGTGCTCGCATACACAGTACAAAGTTGTATTTTACAGAAAAGAGTATTTTTATATACAACATATAGAAAGTATTTTATTACGTATAAAACTAGAACTCACTCAGCAACGCTGACTTTTATACATTTTCAGTTGGCAGGTAAATATTGCTGAGGATGGCATGAGGACGAAGCTACTCGGCAAGACTAGGCTGACATCCATTCATATTTTGATTCTATTGTTGTCTTGTAATGCAATTGAACCATCCTGAACAACATTGTATTGCTTAACAACAGTAGCTAAAAGTAAATGAAAGGTTTTATTACATGAAATTCCATTGTGTATATTATGAAATGAATATTAATAGGTATCTATGATGCAATGAATGACCAACTGTGAGGTGCCCGGGATCGGGGCCTTATAAGGTGCAAGCAACAGGACGTGTAAACTTGTGGTGGTGACAGACTGGTGATGATGGTGGCAGGTGTTGATAGTAAGAGGTGGTGCTGGTGGTAGAAGGTGGTGGTGGTGGTGATGATAATGGTGGTGGTGAAGGATTAGTAGGGTTATTAGAGATGGTGAAGATTAAAGATGAAGTGTAGGGTGGGTCCCACCATATAATTAGCTTTATTTTTAATAGTTTGGGGCACTTTAGTCATTTAACATGCACTTAACGGATTTTTTTAATGGCCATCCAATCTGGGAACCTTTTGTGATACATTTTGTTAAACGTTTGAACTGACCTTGTAATTTTTCAAACGTAGGGACCAAAAGTGAAATCAGGTCTAAGCATAGGGACCTTTCATGTAATTAACTCTAAAAAACAAAACCATCTAATCTATGAAGAGTATGATTTAATTATTTCAACTAGCTTTCGACGAATTATAAAAAACAAAAACATAAAAGAAAAACGTTATAATATTATTGTAAAACTTTAAAAAAATAAATAGTAGAATGTAATACTGTCTATAAAAACATATAATGTTTGTGTAAGGCTTTGTATCAATCTATACTAATAAATCAAAATGTTTAGAACCCACAAAATATTTATATACATTATTCACCTAAGCTCCACATAAGATTTGGACACATGTTGTTACCTGAATAAAAGTTAACAATTTAATGAGACATTAAATGCTAATGATTATTTATATATACTTTTCAAATTATAAAATAATTTTGTGATAAATTAAAAACATGTTTCTTTATATTAAAAAACATAAATTTTTTAAAAGAAAAAAAATTATGAAATACAAAGTTTTTTTAATACAAAGAACTTTTAAAAATGACATTGTTTACAAAAGTATCTTTAAAAAATTGTGGAGTTTTTAAAAGAAACATTTCTCTAAAACAAAAGTTTTTTAAAGACGAAAGCTTGAAAAAATATTGTTATTGTTTTATTACTAAAGTAGTTAATTTTATGTTACTTCAAATCATATTTTTTCTAAAAATTATCTTATAGCTCCTAAATAATAATAAATAGTTATTAATTTAATTTAATACTACACAAGTTTATAAATGTGTATATCCATATACATTTGTATAGCTCGTATGCAATTCCATAAAACAATCGCATATAACTTTTTAAATTTGATTCGTCTCCTCTCCCGATTATTATATCGGAATAATTGAGAATAACCTATTACTATGGTTGAGAGAATAATTGGTGATGTTGTCTGATGCCTTAATTTATATTTTTCAAGATAAAATATATTATATATGACGTGGTGGGACCAACTCGACTCTACGCGGTCCGTGTCACGCTCATTTATCACGTTAAACATTTTAATAGTAACGTGACCGAGTCACCAATCCAATCCAATCCTTTTCACATCATTCCTACATTATAAATACCTCCTTCTTCCCCTACAATCTCCTCTGCTCTCTTCTTCTCCCTTACAAATTCATCTCTCAATCAAATATCATCCATGGATTCATACTCCCCTTTCGATTGTCTCATCTTTGGTACGCGTTGTTTCTTAATTCTTATTCTCTGTTTACTTCTATGATTCTTCGAAGGTGTGTTTGTTTATGGACATTGATCATCAATTGCAGATTTGGATGATACTCTGTACTCTTCCAGCATCGGATTCGGAGACGCCACCAAGCGCAACATAGACGGTACGGTTACATACAACACCAAAGCATGAAATGAAAACTCGGTTTCTATTCGGTAAATTTATAATTTATAATTTGTTTGTCGCAGATTTTCTTGTTGAGAAATGTGGATTTGAACAGAGGAAAGCTTCTGCACTTCGTGTCCAATTGTTCAAAACTTACGGGAGCACCCTTGCTGGATTAAGAGTAATTATTATTACTATTACTATTAATATTCTTATGTTGTTATTGTTATTATAACAATTTGGGTGTTTAATCGCAGGCGTTAGGTTATGACGTTGACGCTGGTGAATACCACAGCGTCGTACACGGAAGGTTGCCCTACCATCTAATCAAGCCAGATCCTCAATTAAGAAACCTTTTGCTCTCCATCGCTCAACGAAAAATCGTATGCAAGCAATACTGTCTCCTATTTTTATTTATTTATTTATTTTTATTTTTATTTTTATTCAGGCGGAATATTATATTAATTAAGACAAGCTAAGAGCTTAAAAATATAGAGAGTTAGAATAACAGGTAGAAAATTAAATTCTATAATGTTTTTCAGGTATTTACAAATTCAGATCGAGCCCACGCGACAAAGGCGTTAAATCTTCTTGGAATAGCCGATTGTTTCGAGCAGATCATCTGCTTCGAGACAATGAATCCAAATTTGTTCAATTCGAAGTCGTCTTCACCTGATGAATTTCCTGTAGTTTTGAAGCCTTCATTAGATGCCTTCAATATCGCTATAGACGTTGCTGAGGTTGACCCAAGCACAACGGTACGTACTAATTTCTTCATTAACAATCCAATCACTTCTGAATTAAAAATGTGCATATATAATTTTTATAGCAATAAATGACGTCTTTGTGTTTTGACAGCTATTTCTTGATGACAATGCTGGAAATATTGCAGCAGCCAAAGTTGTTGGCCTTCAAACTGTTTTGGTAATTATATTTTAATAAAATTAAATGATGGATTTTATAATTATTCATTACTTTTATAGATGCTTGATTATTGTTATTATTATTATTTGTATTGATTGTGGCCTTGTGGGACAGGTTGGAAAAACAATGAAGACAAATGGAGCAGATTATGCCATAGAGAAGATACATAACTTAAGGCACGTTGTTCCTGAGATATGGTTCAAGAATAAGAGTCCACAACTAACTAATGCGGATGTTGCTGCTTTCGTTGACGTCGTGTAAATGTGTGTAAAATTAATTTGGGTATCAACCACACACATGTTGCTGTTTTGGTTGACCCGTGTAAAATGTAAGGGGCTGTTTGATAAACCTGACTGGGTAAGATCTGACTGAGTCAGAAGCTGACCCAGTAAGAAGTTCTGACTGAGTCTGCATCTGACTGAAACTTGGCTGTTTGATTTTGTATCTGACTGCCTCTGCTGAATGAAAAAAATAACCTCTATTATTATTATTATTATTATTATTATTATTATTATTATTATTATTATTATTATTATTATTATTATTATTATTATTATTATTGTTATTATTATTGTTATTGTTATTGTTATTATTATTATTATTATTATTATTATTATTACTATTTTTATTATTATTATTATTATTATTATTATTATTATTATTATTATTATTATTATTATTATTATTATTATTATTATTATTATTATTATTATTATTATTATAATAATAATAATAATTTCTCTTCAAAACTTACCTCAATTCAATAGGTTTAACTCAAAATGGCATCTTGCTTGAACCCTTCCTCCATTGAAGACAACTCTGCCGCCCTCTTCACCGCCTCCGACAACTCCCCGGATCAATCCACCAGCCCCTCCTCCTCCTCCCACCGGTCACTACCGCCACCTTACCCCTCCAAACCATCCTACAAACTCACTGTTGAAAACCTCTCATACACCATCAAAACCGACTCACAGTTCACACTTCCATGGCTCCTAAACCGCCCGAACCATATCAATATTCTCAAATCAGTGGCAAGTCGAGTTTACTACAGTTCATATCTGGCCGTGCTAGAAACAACACTTTGGATCCCAAAACCACCATCTCACTTAACGATTTCCCGATCACGAGCCCTTCACAGATGAAGAAGATATGTGGGTTTGTGGCGCCGGAAGGAGGGGTGGCCGTCGGTGGTCGCGACAGGCTGCCGAGGGGTCGCGCCGGTGGGGCAGTGTGCGGTGGTTCTGCGGCTGCCGGTCGGTGGTCGCGCAGGTGGGGCGGTGGGAGGGGTGGCCGCAGCTGGGTCAGCCGGTCAGCAATTGAGATTTCAAGGTCCGGGTCAGCAGCTGAGACCCGGTCAGCCAGGCTCGAAGCCGAAATCAAACGGGCTGACCGCTGACCGAGTCAGCGGGTCAGCCCAGTCAGCTGGGTCAGCACCAAAACAAACAGCCCCTAAATGAATGTAAAACAACATGAATAACGTAGGGAACTCATCTAATTATATTGTCATCAGTTGGGCATCCTTGAGTTGTCAAAGCTGGTTTCATTTGTATGTACTCGTGTTTAAACTGATATAAATAAATATATGTTCAAGTGTAATTTCCTTTTCAAACTAGTAGGTTAACCTCGTGTGTCGTTAGTTGTTCTTAAACAAGTTAAAGGTAACAGCTAATATCACCACTTAGAAATTGTATTTGGATGGTATGTGGAGCACTTTTTAAGATGTTTAACTGTTGTAGGGGCGTACTTAGGGATCTCTTATGGGGTCACCCGCATTTCATAAAATGTTTTTGGTTTAGTGTATATATATATGATCCAATCTAGATCAACCCTTAAGAAATTTTAATACCGTCCCCTAGAATGTTTTAACTTTCACCCCATGAAATTTTGATGCCCTTAAAAACTTTTGACTCTGACCTCAAGAAAAATCAATTTGTGAGTTTAATGTTATACAAACATGAACCAATGATAAACTAATTGCATGTAATTTAATTTTCTTATAAACCTAATAGTTGTTTGAACCTCTGATATACTAATTGAGTAATTGACCACTAACAACTATTTTAAAATTTTAAGCTCATTACTCCCTAGCTTAAGCATTTAACAATTAATTTGATAATCATTATAAATTAACTCAACTACAATTTATTAAAAAAATTAGAATTAGCGACAGATGAGGGGGACGATCACCAGAATTCCTTTTGTCCGAGCCGCTATTGTGAATCAACCCTCTGTCCATGGTTACACACACCCATTTCTCTTATCTGATTCTAAACAAACCTATATCCTAGATTTAAAGGTTTCTTTCTAAACTTTTTCTCTAAATATTGCTTTATTATTTGATTATTTGGTACATTATATATTTGACTAGTAATTAGTGAAAATACAAGGATCGAGCAACAAATCAATTGTATTTATGATGTATAAATTAGAGTTTTTGGAAGAGATTTTTTTGTCTCAGATTTGAACTTAAAACTTTGGACCATGTTTGTGGCCATTGGATGATAGTTCCATGATCAGAAACGTGAATGAATTGAAGGCTGTTATATGTAGCCAATAGTCGCAATAATCCTTCATTAGGTGTCACTAGAATGAAGGCGTATGCCCAATTTTAATTAAATATGCGAAGCTATCGCAACTTTTTAACGAAGGACTACGTCATCTGATGGATTTGTCGGTTCATACAAATTATTGTGTCAACCATTATGTCACTTATGACGTTTCCAAGTGGAGTATAAAATTTTAATTAATTAAAAAAATAATTAATTAATTAATCAATTTATTTATTTATTTATTTATTTATTTATTTATTTATTTATATATTTATATATTTATTTATTTATTTATTTATTTATTTATTTATTTATTTATTTATTTATTTATTTTTATTTATTTATTTATTTATTTATTTATTTATTTATTTATTTATTTATTTATTTATTTATTTATTTATTTATTTTTATTTATTTATTTATTTATTTATTTATTTATTTATATTTTCTTCTTGTATGAAACCATCGCATGAAACCAACAAAACATCCACCATTATAAAATTATTTTCAAACAAGAGGTTTTTCAAATTCATTGAATTTTACTTGACTTGATATCAATTAATTTCATACAAATTTCATATAGCTAGTTTATTTTATACATGGACTACCCATCTATGATCTATCAAAGTTTATGTTTATCATATACTCATTTCTTTCTTTCCTATCACACATATAAAAATATCAATGATTGCTTAATGTGATTATACGATGAACACGAGTACTGATTCTTGATTAATATTAGTCGAGAACTTATCCAAATAATTACAATGATTTGATCCATATCATGTATTTTTCATGTTGTAAAACCAAACACCATATATATTTTAAAGGTTGATTTTATTCTACAAAGTGTATTTTTGCTATAAAGTATGAAAGACACAATGAGGTTAATAAAATAAAAAAATTATATCTTACAATCTAAATCGAATTTCAAAAAAAATACTTCAGAGTCTCTATTCCTCTCATCGTTCTCTTTCAGGAAAAAAATTTAAAAAAATTAAAAAAATTCATTGTGTCTTTTTATGACACAATGATGTCATTGTGTCTTGACGTCATTGTGTCTTTTATAATGACACAATAAAAAAGTTTTTTCTTTATTTTTCTTTTATTTTTTCTTAGTGAGGATGTCTAAAGGAACAAAAGTTTGGAATTACCTTTTTGAAATTCGATTTAGATTGTGAGATATAATTTTTTGTGTTTTTTAACTCATTGTGTTTCTCACACTTTGTAGCAAAATACATTTTATATTTAAATTTTTTTCTATTTTAAATCCTCATACTTAATTCCTAATACATGAATATAGTTTTGACTCTAATTTGAAAATCATTTTCCTAACAATCCTCAACCAATTTCAAAATCGACTTGTTATATTAAAAATAAAATGTAAAAAAACCCTTACCCAAGACCTAATTAAAATCTGAAATCCTTGGAGGTGTTATGCATAAACAAAGGTGGAGTTTGCACCTTAAACATTTACATAATGAATGCTCTAAGCCTAACTAGGAATAGAATGATTGAACCATCTACCTTTATATGTTAGACGGAAACCCTCGCACATATCCTTCCGCTCATTCGTTCAATCCACTTTGAGCTGAAACTGATATTGGGGTCTTGTCTTGGTTTCTCAAAATGCTCTAGAGTCAAACCCTTAACTCATAGGAAACGACCTCTCTTCCACATTCAATTAGGTGGATATCATCAACACTATTTTCGTAACTAAAAATCTCCAACACAATGTGATTCATCCTTCCTTTAACGGTTCCAAGTGTTTCTAACCCTAGGATGAAGCTTGTGATTACCACAAAACTTTAGTCTCATTCAGATGATGTAGTTTTGCTGATCTCAAGGTTTGGTGGAATGCAAAGCGTTAACTCAATATTCCATCATGGGTGACTACATACATATATGTGGGCTTGTTCATTAAACAATCAAGTATGTTCATTAATTCTTATAGATCCAATCACCCAAATACCTTTCTTTTTTTTTTTTTAAACGGCCAACGAATAATTTTTAAGCCCGGTCATCCGCGTAAACCAATTGGCGAAAGGTCACTCACACCCGCGAACACAGTCAGCGCTGGTGACCCGGCTCGCCCACCATTCCAAGGGAAACCCACCACCCAAAGGCCCACTGTGGTAAAACCCTTTGCCCACTTGAAGCATATTGCACCTAGTGAGACTCCAACCCATAACCTCCACTTTAGAAAGTCGCCTCCTCCTAAAGCAGTTGATCTAAGACTCATTATCACCCAAATACCTAATTATCATATTACAATCTTAAGTTCATTGCCCTTTTAACTCAGTCATTAAATTATTGAAAATTGTTTATTATAATGACACTATTTCTTAAAAAAGTTGTGGTTTCATCTTCTAAAGCTCTCGAATTTATCGATTTGGGTAACTTTCTTCGGGTCCTCACGAACAACTGAATTTTATTTTTCACCCTAATCAAAGAGAGAATTTTTTATCTGAATCAGGTTATATATTTTCATCATGTGATCCAATAGAGAACCGAAATATTTTAATATTTAACGTTAGTCAACTCAACCTAAAAAAATTCGGCCACCATGAAAAAGGTTATTGGGTCCTCCATAGTTTATAAGTGATCACCTTCTAGCATTCAACTAAGTAATCATATTTATATATGTGCATTGTTGATAGTGTACCTTCACTATCATATTATAAACGAGACAATGCCTTTATTATTAGTCATAACACACTTTGTTGATTATTAACAAAAAGTCATACCTAGAGGTGTTCAATATTCGAATCGGATTCGGAAAACTCGAAATTCGATTCGATTCTAGTCGAAAATCACTGATTTAAAATTCGATTCGAATTTTTAAATTCGAATTCGATTCGATGTGTAATTATCGAATTCGAATCGAATTACGAATTTGTGATTTTCGATTCGATTCGATTCGAAATTCGAACTACAAATACACACATATGCATTTCTTTATTTTGTATATTAATTTAGCAATATGCATATGAGAAATTTAAAATTAAAAGTTAAAAAATAGATAATCAAAGATGTTAAAGCCTGATTAATACCTTTTGACTTATTTGAAACTTATAATATTTCATATGTTACACTTGTTTATATATTTTAAGCATTTGAAATTTGATTTGTCGAATGAATTTTAAAAATGCTATTTGATTAAATATTTTTTTATTAAATACGAATTGAATAACTTCAAATTCAACTCGCAATTCAAACTTTTTTGAATACGAATCGAATTCGAATCCAGTTTGAAAGTTTTGAATTCGATTAGATTCGAATTCGTTTTTTATTTTTCGAATTTGAATCGAATTCGATTTTAGTTTGAAAATTTCAAAATTCGACTTATTCGATTCGATTAACTCGAATTCGACTAGATTCGATTCGATGAACACCCCTAGCCATACCATCAAAATCCAATTGAATAGGTCATGAAATCTTATTTCTTTGATTCCTAAGATGCTACTCCTCCATCAAGTTAAAAAATCTAACTATAATCTATATAGCATCCTAACCTTATTTCTTTGAAATACAGAATGTATTTCAAACCATAATCTATAACTTTCTTTAAGTATTTAAATGTTCTATTTACAATTGCAAACCATAATGTATAATTTTCTTAAGTATTTAAATGCTCTATTTACGAGTTCCTAGCATTAAATTCTTGGATTACATTCTTGTATGCATGGTCTTACTATTTAGGCAATATCATGTCTAGTTTGTCATAGCATACATTTGCGTATAGGGCCATAGCACCAAACTTTGATCAAACGAGGCGATTTGAACCCTCAAAAGGATCATGCATGTCAATTCAAGTGGTCGCCGAGTAGTTGTTCTAGTTTAGAAAAATAGTACAAGTGTTGAATAAATGCGGCTGAGCAAAAGTAATACGGACAAGAGCAGAAAAAGACTAAGTGTGGACATCCGCATTTATCAAATGTGGATGACTCAAAAAATGCGGTTAATTACTTGGTCATCCGCATATGAAAAATGCGTTTGAATAAACAAATACTAACACGGATAAAAAGAAATGCGATTGTTAAAGAAAGATATACGACCAAGTTAGATGGTCATCCGCATTTGACAAAAGCGAATGAACCAAAAACTAATGTGGTTACACAAAAACAATTGCTTATACTATTTTTGTACTTTTAACTTATATTATTTGATGTAATAGTGCATGGTAGTTTAGTGAATGTAAAGGTCATGTATAAGACTTATAAATAGAATAGTTTCTTTTAACTTTTGTAACCCTGCTGAAAACCCAATTTTATTTTGATCTTCTGATAATCAATATACAAGAATATTATGAGTATTATGCTTTGTTTGATCATCGTTGATTGTAATTCGGCTACAATTATGCATTGAAATCATTTAGTATATTAGTTCCATTGTTATTTATCATCAGTCATACACTACCCTGATCGAGTTTGGTAATTTCAACCAATTATGGTTAGTTATATTAATTGTTCATTCAGTTTGAATATATTATAGAAATGCATGTCTACTTTAGTTATTAACTAATTGACGTGTGTAAAAGTGTTGGATTCTAACAAGGCTTTTCTAGATATCAATAGAAGGTAATTGCAGAATCTTTACTAACTACTTAATACCAAAACACAAATGTAATATTTGAATACAACCAACAAGAAGATATTTTTTTAAGTAATCATTTAATTATATTCACTAATTACAAGATGCAATAACTGGAAACTAGTGGACAAACTAGCTAACCTCAAAACTATACAAGTGGGAGTTGTTTGTACTATGAAAGCTACGCAGTAGAATTAATTTTGACCATCTATTCTAAGTTTAAGATCAAAGGCATGTTCCAGCCATTGATCTGCACATTATGGCATTCCATAAATATGCAATATTATTGACAAAACAATGTACAACATAGATAAAAATCATTAACACAAAATATAGACAGTTGTATAGTAATGTTGTCACCACTACTATTCAGTATCGTCACTCTTGTCAGAAGTAGTGAATCAGTAGATCTTCAAGACTTCAGTAGATACATATATGTTAATTCATAGTTATTCAGTACTTCATCAGTTAGGTATGATCTATAGACTTGTTCTTCGGCATATCAGATATTCTCGGCACTCATCATGATACTAGTGTTTATGTAGCTTTATTCTATTCATATCTCAACAAATTCCTCTTAAAATGATGCTACCAAAACTATGTTCTTACCTTCAAGCATTCTAATCAAGAGGACCTCATGCATGTACCCTTTGGATCCCTGGATTATTAAGATGAATCTCTACCAAGTCTCTCATGTTATGCTGAGACAATCTGAGTAGGTTGAATTCACTTACTCTTATTCTTCCAACACCAATAGAAGTTCAATAGAAATAATTTATGGATGGCTCAAAACTCCATGCACTAATTGGATCATGTATATTTAGAGGAGTGACATATAGGACATCTTCTTCACCATTTTTACTTGGTTCTTAGGGCCATTTATGAGAAGGATCTTAGAGCTGATGAAGGTTGAGAATGATTATAGAGATGATGATGTGAGAATAGTTGGAAGGAAAGAAAAATTCAAATTACATTTATTGGAAAATATATTATAGTAAGATTTTAAAAATCTTACCACCCTAAACTTAATTCCTGATGGTTTTTGTAATGATGGAACAGTCTTTTTCAGGTGAAGTACATCGCCACTACTTCTCAAAAGATATAAGTGCGCCCTACCAAATCCTTGTGTTACTTCGTGTTGAAATCATCAGTATGTTGAATTGCGAGTATCGGTAGATAGAGTGTATATAATACCCGTAAAATAAAAATTAAATAATAATAGAATTATTAATAATAAGCATAATAACAAATAAGTATTATTTAGTATTAAAAATATGTACTAATGTTAATATGAAAAAAATGGAATCACGTGGGCTATGACCCACAACTTTATATTCATGTACGCAAACTCAATAGTCAAGATCCAAACCCGAATCGTTATTTCCTTTTGACTTGGTCTTCGGGGATGTTTGGGATTACTTTTGAAAAGCAACTTATGACATTTGAAGGGGTAAAAAGACAGAAATACCCCTCCAGAAGTCATTAGAAGTTACAAATTGTAACTTCTAGTGACTTCTGGAGGGGTATTTCTGTCCTTTTACCCCTCCAAAAGTCATAAGTTGCTTTTCAAAAGCAATCCCAAACATGCACGAATCATCTTCTATGGGGTACCCTCTATCTCCTCCAATGAACTCCTGAGAAGACGACGATGATGATCCTTTGCTTCAAGCGACTTCTAATCCAATGACTTATAGCTCGATCTGCCCTCAAATAGCACCTCACGAAGCCCAAAATTACCTCATGGTGCTCCCGACTTAGTTGTTATGTTTAAGTCTCTCTGGTGATTGGAACTTGCTGTTCCAATCTCTAACCTGCAAGAAACACCATTAAATCACTCCATCACCACTAAATCAGTTCATCACTTGTTAGTTGTTGTCGACATACCACCATTTACAACCGACAAGGACCGCGAGCCACAGTTGGAAATCAGGGGTGGTTGACGCTTCTAATTCATCTTTGATTCGCGATTAGGTACCCAGAATGCTTTTCACTTTTGAAACCATATTCTGTGAAGTTTTGTTTTGAACATATTGATTTCAATTATGCAGCCCTGTTACACCACCATCTACCACCTCATAGTGTTATTTCAGCCCCCGATTTTTTCCGGTCCAGGTAATAAATCCATTCTGTCAATTGACCCATTCCGACATAGGTGTTCATATAATCCGTTTGAATATAGCTTTGGTTCAGGTGACTAAAAATATAACTTGAATTTACTAACCAGGTGGCTCGAATTGCAAGACATGCTTGTTTGTTTCTCTTACTGATACTCGTTGAACTCTGTTTTTGAATTGCATCCATGTTAATGGAATGCTCCCTGTTGAATTGATAACTAATATTAATTATCTAACTATGTCACATATATTAATTCTTTGATAAATAATTAAACTTCATACTCCAATTGAATATATTATCCACCAAACTTAGTTGTAAAAATAAATAAGGAGGTATAATTGTCACTGTGGTGTTATGTATAATTACGAACTTGATATATAACTACAAATTGGGTTATAAATAGTTTGGTGGATGAATAGCTTTTAAATCTACTATTAGGGACAAGGGTAACAAATAAATAAATAAATAAATAGAAAGAAAGAAGAAAAAAAAATAATTTATTGAAATATACAAACCTATTGTGGCATTCCATTTTCCTTTGATATTATGTTATGCAAATAGTAAAATAATGTAAAAAAGGAAGTAGACCATTTATAGAGATCAAGATATTAATCTGTAATTAACTTTATGTAAAAATAATAATAATAATAGGTATGCATACAATTAATACACATAGGTTAAAATAATTGAAAGTCTAGTGATGCAATGCTTTGAATTTCGTCTAAACAAAACCCAGCTGTACAGGAGTTAAACATTAACAAAAGATTTAAAGCATCTGTCGCCGAAACATTTACTAACTAACTAATAAGACGACGCGATGAAAGTGTCATAAATCTCATTCAAGATGTTTAGAACGTTGATATTTAAAGGACTTAGCGACAACTTGACTTTGTTGATTTGATTTGCTTATTGAGGTACGGATTCTAGGTCCTTTTTATCATAGTATAAATCATGTTTTCCGTTACTATGGAGTATGGATTTTTGTTACTTTTATTGTTATATTCGCCATTACTTCCGTTAATATGACCCGTTTGGTCTTTGCGCATTGACTAGTCGTCTAATATTATTTATTTAGCTTTGCTCTGACTTATTTTGAGACTTGTAGCATGCAATAGACTTTTATAAATTTGTACTCATTATTGCATGTTCTTAGAAATAATAAATTGAAGTTTATTAATACGTTATGTGTCAGGTAGTTATACTACCTTTTGATTTGTACTCTGTTACCCGAGCATGTCCGACATGTCATTATGACGTCAATGACATGACACTTTTCGTGACAGTGTTTATAAAAAGCTCACGGCATCTCCATTAACACATTAGTACTTAACTACTTTGGCCATAATTATATGGGAGGCGAATGGATCGATCATAGTTCAGTTCAGATCAGTTTAGTTTCGGGGGATGTAATCATGTGTGTACGCCCCACACACCATCTCATTGGTGCATAGTTTAGCTAGCTATGTACTTATCAGTTCAGTTTCGGCTCTAGGTGCTTATTATATTACACGACTTATTTTATCTTATTACATGTTCAGTTCAGTATCAGTATTATATGCTTAGAATTAGATTTTAGTTTTCAATATCATATGATCAGTTTAGTAACAATTATCATTATTATATGCTTAGAATCACTACTATTGTTCTTTCCATCATTGAGCAACCATTGGCTCAACCGTATTTTCTTTAGTGGTGTTTTCTTATTTATTTGTAGGTTGTCAGGGTAGCCCGGGAAATCAGTGAAGAGTGAATTGAAGATCAAAATTTTCTTTTACTTTAATTGATGTAATGAATAATTTAATTAGGTTTATTTAGATTATTTTGGTTGTTTGAAGTTGACTTTGGATCATTTCTTTAATATTTTGGATTGGGTTTTAATTTGATATCTGTAATAGTGACACGTCAGTCTCTTGGGGTTGGGGTGTTATAGTGTATCTTAAAAAGAAAACAAGTTTTCACAATTTTTCAAATGAGTTTTATTAATAATAATTTTGAAACTATTTTTGTAGAGATTGTGAGTTATTCAATATTCATCATTTCAATAGCATATCTAAGATACTTAAATTTTGTTTCATTAAATGCCTTTGTATAGAGACCTGCATATTTTTTTATTTATATGAACCTTGACTAACTTAATAATCCTTTTCTCTGCACTATCACGAATAATATGGTACTCGATGTCAATGTGCTTTGTCTTAACACCTGCACTGGATTATTGGTAATTGATATAGCGCTATTGTCGTCAATATGAATAGGAGCGTTCATGAAGTTGACACCATAGTCTCTGAGTTAAGTTTGAATCCATGGCACCTAAGCACAACAACTAGATGCAGCAATGTATTCTACTTTGGCAGTTAATGTAGAAACACAAGTTTGCTTTTTGTTTGTCATGAAACCAATCTTCCTCCTAGAAATTGACAACCCCCTAAGATAGACTTATTGTTAATGTTGAAACTTCCATAGTTACTCTCAGTATATCCGTAGAGATTGAAGTCAGCACTCTTGAGGTACTATAATCCCAACTTAGCTTCCCCTTGAGATACTTTAGAATCCCCTTTGTAGCAATTATGTGTGATACTTTAGAAGCTTCTTTAAATCCTAAACACAAGCATTGTTTCGTGAGCAAATGTCTGAATGGTTCAGACATTTGCCTCTGAATGGTTCAGACATCTGCCTCTGAATGGTTAAGACATTTGCCTCTGAATGGTTAAGCATTATACTAATGCTGAATGGTTAAGAGGTCTAATGCTGAATGGTTAAGACCTTTTATCTAAATTGGCAGACATTTGTCTTTTAATAGTTAAGCGATATACTAGCTCTTAATGGATTAGACCTCTTAATGGTTCAACACTTAATGGTTCAGACCTCTTATTTGTTCTACACTTAATCATTCAAAAATTTCCAAACAGCCCCTAAGTGTAATCCTTACAGGGAAGCAGTTGATCAGCAGCAATTCCAAGCTATCATTGGATCTCTTATGTATCTTACAAGCAGCAGACCAGATATCATATTATTGGTAATTGATATAGCGCTATTGTCGTCAATATGAATAGGAGCGTTCATGAAGTTGACACCATAGTCTCTGAGTTAAGTTTGAATCCATGGCACCTAAGCACAACAACTAGATGCAGCAATGTATTCTACTTTGGCAGTTAATGTAGAAACACAAGTTTGCTTTTTGTTTGTCATGAAACCAATCTTCCTCCTAGAAATTGACAACCCCCTAAGATAGACTTATTGTTAATGTTGAAACTTCCATAGTTACTATCAGTATATCCGTAGAGATTGAAGTCAGCACTCTTGAGGTACTATAATCCCAACTTAGCTTCCCCTTGAGATACTTTAGAATTCCCTTTGTAGCAATTATGTGTGATACTTTAGAAGCTTCTTGAAATCCTAAACACAAGCATATGGAAAATATGATATCTGGTCTACTGCTTGTAAGATACATAAGAGATCCAATGATAGCTTGGAATTGCTGCTGATCAACTGTTTCCCTGTAAGGATTACACTTAGGGGCTGTTTGGCAATTTCTGAATGATTAAGTGTTGAAAAAATAAGAGGTCTGAACCATTAAGTGTTGAACCATTAAGAGGTCTAATCCATTAAGAGCTAGTATATCGCTTAACTATTAAAAGACAAATGTCTGCCAATTCAGATAAAAGGTTCTTAACCATTCAGCATTAGACCTCTTAACCATTCAGCATTAGTATAATGCTTAACCATTCAGAGGCAAATGTCTTAACCATTCAGAGGCAGATGTCTGAACTATTCAGAGGCAAATGTCTGAACCATTCAGACATTTGCTCACGAAACAAACAGTCTGAACCATTAAGTGCTGAAACATTCAGACATCTTAACCATTAAGAGGCTGATTCAAATGTTATCAAACAGCCCCTTAGAGGTTGATACAACCAAAGAGCTCTTAGCATACACATGTGAAGTACAAGGAAGTTACTTCAGAAGATTTGATATAAATCAGTGAATTATGCTAAGTATCAAATCTTTTGACGCCAAAAGCCCAAATCTTCTGAAGCCAAAGATGAAGTCTTCTGAAGCTTCAAAGACAAAGTCTTTTAAAGCTAAAGGCTGATTTCTTTAAAAGACAGAGAAGACATGCTTTTTCTGAATCACCTTTTGACAAAATCTGACTACTTTCTGCTGTCATCTCTGATAGACTCACCAACTTAGATGAGTTGGTAAAAAGACCATAATTTTGTCAAACTATAGATTAAGGTCTTGTGTCTATAACTTTCTACTTTTTTACTTTTATCCTTTTTGTATTAGATAAGGATGTGAGCTATGGCATGTTATAGTCACTAGTCAAAAGAAAATCTGTCTTTTGACTCTACATTGATCTTATTGTCTAGATTAATGTTTCCAGCTGACCTTCAAAGTATAGCTGGCTATAGGATGTAGTATAAAGTGTCTCAAGTACTTGTAATTTCTATGCAAACTTTGTAACACTTGTAAGAACTTGAGAGCAATATACATTATTCTTGAAAACCATATTAGTGTGTTCTTGTTCTTGTTCTGTTCTTTACTTGTGTTCTTTGTTTCATCATAAACCGATTCTCTATTTGATCAGCTAAGTATTACAACTCTCCTAACACTATGAAACTGTTGCATTGACCCCCTTCACCGGTCTTACATTCCCCTTCAAGATCATGAATTAATGTAAATGCTTTGGACATTGGTGTCTTTACATCTAGTAGCTTGAAATCCTAAGATGTCTTTTACATACTTAGATTGATTTATCAAGATGCCATTAGCAGTTTGCTTGACCTATAACCCCAGAAAGAAAGTGAGTTCTCCCATTGAACTCATTTCAAATTGATTTCATAAGATGTTTAAAATCTTTTCAATCCTTCATCTATAGACCAAAATATGATTTTATCCATATGCATTTTCACCAACATGATGTCAATTTTAACTTTTTAATGAAAAGAGTCTTATCTATGGAGCCTCTATTGTATCTATTTCTCAAAAGAAATATAGAGAGAGTCTCATACCATTTCTTTAGAGCTTGACGTAGCCCATATAAAGGTTTATCAAGTTTACACACATGGTTTAAGAACTTAGGATCCTCAAAACCAGGTGGCTGGCATACGTATACTTCTTCATCTATTTTGTAATAGAGAAAGACACTCTTCACATTTATTTGAAAATTTTTAAAGTTTCCTGAGGCAGCAAATGCAAGGAAGATTCTAATTGCCTCAAGTCTTGCTACCAAATTAGAAAAATTTGTTTTAGGGTGTTTAAAAGATGGCTCAATTGCTAAACTACCACCTTTTTTGGAAGGTGTAGTATTAGCCTCTTATTCAGCAAGTTGCCTAGTGCCTATGTGTTCACTACATATGACTCTTTAATTGATGAGTCACCGTGATCATTGATGGCTGATAAATTACATTTATGGTACTCGCATGTACATCTGCTGACTGTAGCTATGTTGGATCAACATTTGTTCCCAGCTGAGTAAATATCAAATGAAGATCAACTATGTTGTCTTTGGTACTTGTGGTTTGAACATTTGCAGATTGATCTACTGAGTCTCCAGAAACATTGTCAAACAAATGGTTAAAGGCATTTATAAATCCATTTAGATCCAACTTAGAATATAAATAACACTATTTGAGACATTTTTATTAAGTATTACATTTTAAGACTCTTTAATAGTGTGATCTACTCTATTGTTTACCTTGTAAGCTTTAGTTTATGAGGAGTATCAAACAAAGTACCCATCTACCGATTTCTCAAAATATTAAACAAGCGATTTTTGGTATTAAAGAGAGTGCATGGACATTCAAAAGAACCTAAAACACAATGAATGGTCATTTCTTATGCCACAGTTCATAAGAGGTTTTCTCATGAGTCTTGACTATCAATACTCTATTCTAAACATAGCACACAGTGCTGACTTCTTTAGCCAAAAGTATTATAGGAAGTTTAGAGTTAGACAATATGGTCCTTGCAGCCTTATTAAGTATTCTATTTCTTCGTTCAACAACACCATTTTGACGAGTAGTTCTAGGAGTGCTTATTGTCTTGCAATACCTTTAGATTCATATAAAGAATCAAGAGTGTGATTTTTAAATTTAGTACCCTGATCATATCTAATGATTTTAAATTTTAGGCCAGTTTGGTTCTTAATTTTAATAACAAATGACTTTATTATTTCATTAATTTCATCTTTGGTTTCCAAGAAGAAAACCTAGATGAACCTTACAAAGTCATCTATAATAACCAAGCAATAGGAGTTTCTATCTAAACTCTTTACACATGTTAGACGAAACAAATTCATTTGTAATAAGTGTAAAGGAGTAGTATTTGAATTCGTTTTCCTGGACTTATGAGAAGATTAGTGTTGCTTTCTTTTTAGACAAGCAACATAATGATCAACACATGAATAAATGGAGGAGTGATGAATAGGGAACCAAACCTGTTTAGTCTTGGGTTTTCCAAATTTTAGCAATTTATTTGACTCTTTTGAATTAAGTACTAAATGTTTGGTTTGGGGTCTAGGATCAGCTAAATTCTCCTCATGGTTGATGTATGTCTTTGGTCTCTAGATCTTCTTGGTTTTTGAATTTGTAGAATGGTTGGAAGCTTTGACATTTTCACTTTCTTCTCAATAGAGATTTTTATTGAACACTTATTAGCGGATATCTTTTTTTTCTTAGGTGCTAATGAATTGGATAATCTTCTAAACTTCATTTTCTTTGTAGATGTTCTTATTTATCAACACTTAACTTTTCTTTCTCCTGAATGGCCTTTAATGTGCCACTTCTCTTTCTAAGTGGCTTGTTAGCATTTGAGTGGTTATTAAGAGATCTTGATGCTTCAATTAGGCTTGTATACTTTCTTTTGAATGACATTGGATTGTAGTGACAATCTTTGCTAGATGATTATCTTTGCCACATACTAGGAAAATGAGATTTTGTTTTTCTTCTTTGTAATTTCGATCTTTCTTTCAAGATCTTCAAGCTCTTTCTTCATGTACTCCTTTCTTCCCCTTTCAATAAGCTCATAATCAATGAAATCCTCAAGAGTTGCCTTCTTTCTTGACGACTTCATCTATTGATGTTTATCTTCCTAATTCTTCTTCCTTTTTTCTTCACTAAGCATTTTTTCCTAAGCTTGTAGCTAGCATGTATGGTTAGATCAATCTTTTTCTCGAAAATTACTTGTTATGAATCCTCACAGCCTCATTAGTTGATTTTTAAACGTAAGGTTAGGGTCTCTCATGGGTGTTTCTTGAGGTGATAGCATAAAAGCTACTACCATGTGTCTTCTTGGTGCATCCTTTCTTCACTTGAGCTCTAGACCTCCTAAGCAGCTATGGTACTCTTCAAAAGATGCATTTTCTTTTGTTTTTTTGGCCACTTTAATAAGCTTCACCTGCTTGATCTTTTCCATCATTCTTTCTTTTTTCCTTTTATTTACATTTTCATCCTGAATCACTTCCTCCTTTTTAATTTTCTTCTCTACAGCTTTATCAGCAACTAACTTGACACATATTGGATTAGTAGGTACTTGCTCTTTCACTTCCTAATTGAACCTAGGAGTGTATGTTGAAATGTATACCATTGGTGGTTCTGCAACATTGTATCCTAAATTTGTCTTGGTTTGATATAGTGTTTACGAGTTCTAAGTGAAGCCAAGCAATTTTCAAAATTTCCAATTTGAGCATTGTATTTATTTACATAGTCTTAGCTATTGCTAAATCATATTGTGTGAACTTTAATCTGGGTAAGAGATTATCAATCTGGGTCTCTAGGTTAGTTTGTTCATGCTTTAATGCAAAAACAATTTTCTTAAGCTCAATTATCTTTTTGTTTTACGCTTATTCAGTTTTCTTAAAATCACTTTTAAGAATTTTAATTACTTTCACATTATACATGAGATCCAGGTTGTGATTTTGACACATGTTTACCTTTTTAAGGCATTTAGATGTACAACAGGGTTCAGTAGTTACATGTGCTGAAGAAGTTGAACTGCCGATCATCAGTGGATTGTTGATAGGGAGAAATCTTCTACTAATTGAGTCTTTATTATTTGGTATAGTAGCAATGTGTCTTTATGCAACTGAAGAGGTAGGAGTTTAGAAGCTTGAGTGTTGCTTGATACTTGAAGTGCTTAATGAAGATGGATTAGACTTTACTCTTGTCTATTCGAAAACTAAATCTTCTTTGTCTCTGGAATTTTCTTCATATTCTCTACTAAATCTGATTAAGCCTGAAAGAGATCATGGATATCTGGTAATTGATGTCAATTTCTCCAAGATCATCTAAATTTATGCACTCCAGATCTTCTTTAAATAGTTTGGAAGAAGTTTTCTTGCTTAGTGACAAATGTTGAGTTTGAGTGAATGGATGAAAAAGTTGGAGCTAATGAGTGCTGATTCCAACTGCCATAAGGTAATGAAGGTGGTGATTCAGTAGTTGGAGATTCGGGGCATGTGAGCATTGCCACTTGATGAGTCACCATCAGAATTTGATGAGATTGATGAGGCTGCTAGGCCCTAGGGTTTATGAATGGGGGCCATAAGTGCTGAAGACTTTGAAATGCTAGGGGATCTGCTAAGAGATTCTTCATTTACATTCATCTCTATCTAATAGTCACTTAGAATGCTATATAGTTCTTCAAGATTCACAGTTTTTAGATTTTTAGTTCTTCTAATGGATATAATGTAAACTATCCATGATATGGGCAAAGACCTTAATTTTTTTTTGAAAATATCACTATTCTCCATCTTCACCCCTATTTCATTTAGAGAGTTTAATAGCTCCACATATCTAAGATATATATCTATCATGGTTTCCTTTTTGATGTAACCGAAGTTCTCAAACTTTTGCTTTAAAACATCTCTTTTGTTCTCCTTCATATCTTTAATTTCTTTATATCTGGCCTTTAATGTTTCCTATAGTCTCCGTGCAGTTGTGAACTTCTTGAAGCCATGGATGATGTTGTTTGGTATGCTTATTCTGATCAGTAGCATAATTATAGAGTTTACATCTATCTTCTTCATATCTTTATCAGAATACTTAGTAGGATCTTTTGGGATCATCGTACCTTATTTACCAACAATTTAAACCATTTGAACATATGATCCACTCAGTATTGACATCCAAATTTTCTGATCTTGATTTCTTAGTAAATCTTCCATCTGAATCTTTTAAGTGTCATAGTAATTCGAGTGAGCATGTGAGGATTGGTTTGACTACCATTTTCCAAGTCATGCTTGGTAGAGGATAAGTATTTGTACTTGAGAATGATTGGAAGAGTGAATTCATGAACATTTAATGAAGTTGTATTAATGGTAGAAGAAAGAACTCATACATGTTCATTAAGAAGAAGACTAATTGTAAGGCCCCGATCCCGGGCACCTCACAGTTGGACATTCACAGCATAAAACATACATAATATAATTTTAAGCAGCGGAATTATTTAAACAAAAACCATCCATTCATTTAAAACATTGTTGTTAAGCAATACATTTTAGTTCACAAGTCACAAAATATTTAATTGAATGGATTACAAAACAACAGTATCGTCAAAAACATAAAGGATGTCAGTCTTGCCCACCAAGTAGCCACCCCTGTATGCCATTCTCAGCAACCTGTCACCTGCCAACTGGAAAATACATAAAAGTCAGCGTTGCTGAGTGAGTTCTAGTTTTATAGTTAAAATACTTTACTTTTCGTTCAAAAACCGTTCCTCATTTTCACAGGTGATCATACATCGTACGTACACATAGGTAATACTTTCATTATCTTCATCATCGTTCAATTCGTACTTTTATCATTCCTCTTTAATTAAGCTGTGAGTCTGTTGCGACACCAAGTCGCTCACCTCTAAGCCAATCACGAAGATTGACCTACATTCCTGTGAGTCTGTTGTGACACCAAGTCACTCACCTCTATATCAATCTCAAGGATTGATCCTGCGTGCATCCTTCGGGGTAGCGAACCCGCATCACAGTTGAGCTAACACCTGCCAGGGGTGTGCACCTCCATTCATTTGCTTGCAAGACTTTCGTTCATTCGTTTACGTTCCATTCCTCTTTATCATTAATCTTTTACTTTATTAATGATAATAATTATTGATCATGATCATTCCACATAGAAACATACAGTATTATTATTAATAAGCATATTAATAATAATAATACTAATAATATTATAAATAATATTATTCGTACTCTTAATAATATCCCTAATCATAATATTAATTATAATATTAAGAAGAGGATATTATTACATTCAAACCTCATCATTCATTCATCATCATACATTCATCATCATACGTAATCATACATAGCATCATCAGTAATAATAAGGGTTAATCATAATCATCATTACATGCATGAAACATCATCATTTATTAACCCTAGTCAACCCTGGTCAAAACCTCGAACTTCGGATTTGCAGGAAATTTCTGTAAAAAAAAATTCTAAGTATCCTGGACGTTTGAGCCCTGTTGGGCGTATAAGCCCCCTGGGCGTATGAGCCCTGTTAGGCGTAAGAGCACTGCTGGACTTTTCATCTTATACTTAGAATTATCATCTGGTCATACGACCACCCTGTTGGTCGTATGAGCACTATTGGTCGTACCATCCCAGACTTAGAAATATGTTCTGATCATACGACCACACTGTTGGTCGTATGAACACTAGTGGACTCATTAACATACTTAGAAAAATATCACCTGGTCATACGACCATACTGTTGGTCGTATGAGTCCTATTGGACCTTCAACACACTTAGAAAATTATTTCACCTGGTCATACGACCACACTGTTGGTCGTATGAGTCCTATTGGGCTTCAACACTTAAAAAAAATCTCCTGGTCATACGACCACACTGTTGGTCGTATGAGCACTAGTGGACTCATCAACTTGTACTTATTTATTCTAAGTCCAAATCTCAGACATATTAGTAACCTGTTCATGTGTCTAATTCATAGTCCAAGTCCCAAACATCATAATGCCTAGTTCTAAACATATATACATGATTCTAGGCATAAATCTAACATAAACATAAACATACATACATTCATTTCATACGGGTATCAACCCAAATTTTATAAAACATACTTACATGCATTTTCCAGCCCCAAAATGTTTAAAACAGGTAAAAAGGGGGTCTAGAAACTCACCTTAGTTGTTTCAAATCTTAAGACTCTTCACCCGAGCTCCTTTAATCGATTCTAACACCTGGAAACCTTCTAAACACACATTTGGAACACATAAAAACACAATTAAGCATTTAACCGAGGCTAAGGTTAGCCAAAAACAACTCAAAATACTCAACTTTACCTTAAACTCGAATTTCTTCTTGTTCTTCAATGTCCGAAGGTTTCTCTGCTCTCTCTCTCTCTCTCTAAAATATCGAATGATAGGGAAATGCAGGCATCATGGGCGGCCATGCCTCCCTTTTTGTACAAAATAAATAATAACTTTGCCCATTTGGCCCTTTTTGGCCCCTCCTCTTTAGTTGACTTTTATTTTCTCTCCTTTTTCTTTCTATTTTATTCTTTTAATTCCTTTAATAAGAAGTTACGGGTGTTACAAGTCCACCCCCCTTATATAGGTTTCGTCCCCGAAACCTGTTATTCCTCAAACAGCTGTGGGTAGTGCTGTTTCATTTCTTCTTCAGTCTCCCACGTAGACTCGGATCCCTTCCTGTGCTTCCACTGTACACGCACAAGAGGAACCGCTTTATTCCTCAACCTCTTCTCCTTACGATCAATGATTGCCACTGGTTGCTCCACGTAGTTGAGCCGCTCATCCACCTCGATATCCTCCAGTGGTACAACCATGTCTTCATCAGCTAAGCACTTTCTCAGATGAGATACATGGAATGTGGGATGAATTCCACTTAACTCATCTGGCAATTCAAGTCGATAGGCCACCTCTCCTACTCGTGCGACAATTCGGAAAGGTCCTATATATCTCGGGCTTAGCTTCCCTCGTTTCCTGAATCTAATGATTCCCTTCCAGGGCGAGACCTTCAACATGACTCGGTCGCCAACCTTGAACTCTATCGGTCTTCGCCGCTTGTCAGCATACGACTTTTGCCTATCTTTCGCCGCCTTCATGAAGGCTTTGATCTTTTCTAATTTCTCAGTCGTTGCTTCAATCACCTCAACACCTCCCAACTCTTTCTGCCCAATGTCTCCCCAACATACGGGCGTCCTACATCTCCTACTGTATAGCATCTCGTAAGGTGGCATGCCAATGCTGGCGTGATAACTGTTGTTGTATGAGAATTCTGCTAACGGCAGGTGGTTGTCCCAACTTCCTCCAAAATCGATCACGCACGCCCGAAGCATGTCCTCGAGTGTTTGGATCGTCCTCTCAGACTGACCGTCCGTCTGAGGGTGATATGCTGTACTAATGTGTAGCCTCGTCCCCATTGCATCATGAAACCTCTTCCAAAACTTGGAGGTAAACCGGGTGTCACTATCAGACACAATAGACACCGGCACACCATGACGAGCTACAATTTCTTTGATGAATAGATCCGCCAATCTCTCGGATGAGTACGTTTCGCGGATCGGTAGGAAGTGGGCACTCTTTGTTAAGCGGTCAACTATCACCCATATGGCATCATACCCTTTTGGGGTACGTGGTAACTTCGTGATGAAATCCATGGTGATGTGTTCCCACTTCCACTCGGGTATATCCAACGGTTGGATCTTCCCGTAGGGCTTCTGGTGTTCCGCCTTCACTTGTAAGCAAGTCAAGCACTTACTTACGTATTCCACTACGTCGCGTTTCATACCCGGCCACCAATAGTCTTTCTTCATATCGTGGTACATTTTGGTAGCACCGGGGTGAATGGAGTATCGGGTCTTATGGGCCTCGTCCATAATTCTACCACGTAGATCCCCGTATCGAGGAATCCACATTCGTCCAAATCGAGTCTTAACACCAAGAGTGTTCTCACCCAATTCCGTAACTAGACCTCTCATCCTTTCGGAGTTAAGACGATCTTCTTTCAAAGCCTCGTCTTGAAACTCCTTAACCTGAGTCATTACATCTGAGGTCATAATTAGCTGGTATGCCTTTACCCGGATCGGCTCAGGCCTTTCTTTTCGGCTAAGGGCATCGGCCACCACGTTGGCCTTGCCCGGATGGTAATGGATTTCGCAGTCATAATCCTTTATGAGCTCCAACCATCGCCTTTGCCTCATGTTTAAATCTTTCTGCTCGAAGAAATACTTCAAGCTTTTGTGGTCTGTGAAGATAGTGCACTTCGTCCCGTATAGATAGTGCCGCCATATCTTCAACGCAAAAACCACCGCAGCTAGTTCTAGATCGTGTGTGGGATAGTTGACTTCGTGGGTTTTCAGTTGTCGAGACGCATAGGTTATTACCCTTCCACGTTGCATCAACACGCAACCTAGCCCAGAATAAGATGTATCCGAATAGACCACCAAGTCTTCATTTCCCTCAGGCAATGTCAAGACAGGAGCTTGTGTCAGTCTCGTTTTCAATTCCTCGAAAGCATCCTCCTGTTCTCGACCCCACACGAACTTTACATCCTTGCGAGTCAATTTTGTCAAAGGTGAGGCTATCTTGGAGAAGTCTTGAATAAATCTCCTATAGTAGCCCGCCAACCCCAAGAAGCTACGAATCTCGGATGGCGTCTTTGGTGATTTCCTTTGCATCACAGCCTCAACCTTTGTTGGGTCCACCATGATTCCCTCTGCATTTACCACGTGACCCAGAAATTGCACCTCGCGTAGCCAGAAGGCACATTTGGAGAACTTAGCATACAGTTTCTCCCTTCTCAAAGTCTCCAACACTTCCCGAATGTGACCTGCATGCTCTTCTTCGCTCCTCGAATAAATCAGGATATCATCGATGAACACAATCACTGATTTATCTAACATTGGCCGGCACACTCGGTTCATCAAATCCATAAAAGCAGCTGGCGCGTTGGTCAAACCAAATGACATAACGAGAAACTCATAGTGCCCATAACGCGTACGAAAAGCTGTTTTAGGAATGTCCTGCTCATTCACCTTCAACTGGTGGTAGCCAGATCGAAGATCTATCCTCGAGAACCAACTGGCACCCTGGAGCTGGTCGAACAAGTCGTCAATCCTCGGTAACGGATACCGATTCTTTACCGTTAGCTTGTTCAACTCACGGTAGTCGATACACATTCTCATGCTACCGTCCTTCTTCTTCACAAACAAGACCGGAGCACCCCAAGGAGAGATACTCGGTCTAATAAAGCCCTTGTCAAGCAACTCCTGCAGTTGCTCCATCAACTCTTTCATCTCCGTCGGAGCCAAGCGATACGGTGCTTTTGCGACAGGTTGAGCACCCGGTATCAGGTCGATCTGGAATTCGATCTCTCGGTCAGGTGGCAATCCCGATAAGTCTTCGGGAAACACGTCCGGAAAGTCACGCACAACTGGTACATCAGATAGTTGTGGTGTTGGCGTCTCTACATTCTTTACATAACATAAGTAGGCGCTACATCCGCGCCTCATACACTTTCCCGCCACCGCCATCGAGATCACCTTCGGAATCGTCGTAACCCGATCGCCATATATTGTCACCGGACTTCCGTCAGTCGCCGTCAGCCTAATCATCTTCTTTCGGCACACGATATTCGCTTCGTAGGTTGCCAACCAATCCATCCCTAGCACTACATCAAATCTACCTAGGGGCATCACATGTAATCTAGCAGCAAATCTATGGCCTTCTAACTCTATGGTACAGTCCTCTATCACATCAGTAACTTTAGCGGACTTACCAATAGCGGTTTCTACTTCAAAGGGCTCATCAATGCATTTACCACTAACAGGCAATTTAGCACAGAAAGTAGCAGAAATGAAACTCTTACTAGCACCAGAATCAAATAACACAGAAGCAAGAGTTTGATTTACTAGAAACGTACCTGACACAACATCGGGGTCCGTCCTAGCCTCCTCCCTGGTCATAGTGAAAGCTCTGGCACTCGTCTTCTGCCCCTCAGTCCCTGCCATCTTCTTTCCCCCGGAACTCTCGGCCCTCGACTTCTTGCAATCCTTACTCATATGCCCCACTTCACCGCAGTTGAAACACCTCACAGCCTTACAGTCTCTAGCCATATGACCGGATTTCCCACACCTGAAACATACGTTTAACCCCCATCTACACTCACCACCGTGCTCCTTACCACACTTGTCACACCTTTTGGGTCCCGAGCTTGATGACCCCACCCTACGGTCATCCATTCTCATCCTTTTGTTGTTCGGAGTAAAACCACCACGCCCGAACCGCTTCCCATTCCAGTTTCGGTCACCACCACCAGCCTTCTTCACCTCCGCATCTGCTACCTCCCTCTCATCATAAAGTCTCCCAGCCAAATCTACTGCCGACCTAAAAGTGCTTGGTCGTGCATCAATCAAATGCCTACGAATGTCAGCTGGCAGCCCCTGTACATACCGGTTAATCTTGCGAGATACCGGCGTCACCTGATCTGGCACCAGCCTCGCCATCTCATTGAATTTGGCAGTGTACTGCTGGTGGGTCATGGTTCCCGCTTCGAGTTGTAGGAACTCCCTCTCAATCTTATCAAGTTCCCTGTGAGGACAGAATTCCTCAATTACTAGCTTCTTCAACTCGGACCACTTCATCTTGCTTATGGCCCTGCTGCCCTCAGCCTGGACAATATTGTCCCACCAACATAGTGCTGAGTCAGTAAAGGAGTGGGTGGCAAACTTCACCTTCTGATCTTCCCGGCACTCACTGATCTCGAGTACCGCCTCCATCTCCCTTACCCACCGATGGGCAGCCGCAGCATTGCCATTTCCATCAAAAGTCGGGGGCCTGCACCTCTGGAATGCCCCGTAGTTGCATCCCTTGGTCGTCACCCCAACCACATCATCTTCCTCTTCATCAGATACTACTACCTCAGGACTCGGTCGTTCATCTCCTCCCTTGCTTTCCTTCCCAGTTGACCCTCTCCTGTCCTCCTTCTCCTTTCTCTCTTCATTCCTCACAGCACGAATAACATCGGTCACTACAGATGGCATAACTGCCTGTAGGACTTGGTGTACCTCATCAGCAATCGCTTCCCTAGCTGAGGCATTCAGGCTCGCATTCTCAGTTTCTTCATTCCGGTTAGGAACCTCAGGGTTCACAGGAGCCGTCTCAGGAGCTTTAGTGTTGTTCCTAGTCGTACGCGGACGACCTCTACCTCTAGCAGCCTTAGAAGGTTTCTTCCCAGCCATTTTCCTATGCACTATAAGATTCAAACACTAAAACAGTCATTCAAGGAACAGCTCAGTTTATGTCAAGTATAGTAAGTCCCTAATTACAGTGGCCAGTTGTGATTAGCCACTTACTTTACTCTTCACACCCCAAGCACTTCCTATCCTGACTACATCAGCATCTAAATCTACTAAGAACACATAAATCACATAGCACGCGCACATAATACTGATTAACTCTTAAAAAGACAATACCTGATGGCACATGGCTACTCGGGCTGACATCCCTCTTTCCGTCCCATTCTCAGTTTAAGTTAAGGTTTATTTTTGAAAATTTACCCGTTTCACTTAAACTTTAGCTCTGATACCAACTTGTAAGGCCCCGATCCCGGGCACCTCACAGTTAGACATTCACAGCATAAAACATACATAATATAATTTTAAGCAGCAGAATTATTTAAACAAAAACCATCCATTCATTTAAAACACTATTGTTAAGCAATACATTTTAGTTCACAAGTCACAAAATATTTAATTGAATGGATTACAAAACAACAGTATCGTCAAAAACATAAAGGATGTCAGTCTTGCCCACCAAGTAGCCACCCCTGTATGCCATTCTCAGCAACCTGTCACCTGCCAACTGGAAAATACATAAAAGTCAGCGTTGCTGAGTGAGTTCTAGTTTTATAGTTAAAATACTTTACTTTTCGTTCAAAAACCGTTCCTCATTTTCATAGGTGATCATACATCGTACGTACACATAGGTAATACTTTCATTATCTTCATCATCGTTCAATTCGTACTTTTATCATTCCTCTTTAATTAAGCTGTGAGTCTGTTGCGACACCAAGTCGCTCACCTCTAAGCCAATCACGAAGATTGACCTACATTCCTGTGAGTCTGTTGTGACACCAAGTCACTCACCTCTATATCAATCTCAAGGATTGATCCTGTGTGCATCCTTCGGGGTAGCGAACCCGCATCACAGTTGAGCTAACACCTGCCAGGGGTGTGCACCTCCATTCATTTGCTTGCAAGACTTTCGTTCATTCGTTTACGTTCCATTCCTCTTTATCATTAATCTTTTACTTTATTAATGATAATAATTATTGATCATGATCATTCCACATAGAAACATACAGTATTATTATTAATAAGCATATTAATAATAATAATACTAATAATATTATAAATAATATTATTCGTACTCTTAATAATATCCCTAATCATAATATTAATTATAATATTAAGAAGAGGATATTATTACATTCAAACCTCATCATTCATTCATCATCATACATTCATCATCATACGTAATCATACATAGCATCATCAGTAATAATAAGGGTTAATCATAATCATTATTACATGCATGAAACATCATCATTTATTAACCCTAGTCAACCCTGGTCAAAACCTCGAACTTCGGATTTGCAGGAAATTTCTGTAAAAAAAAATTCTAAGTATCCTGGACGTTTGAGCCCTGTTGGGCGTATAAGCCCCCTGGGCGTATGAGCCCTGTTAGGCGTAAGAGCACTGCTGGACTTTTCATCTTATACTTAGAATTATCATCTGGTCATACGACCACCCTGTTGGTCGTATGAGCACTATTGGTCGTACCATCCCAGACTTAGAAATATGTTCTGATCATACGACCACACTGTTGGTCGTATGAACACTAGTGGACTCATTAACATACTTAGAAAAATATCACCTGGTCATACGACCATACTGTTGGTCGTATGAGTCCTATTGGACCTTCAACACACTTAGAAAATTATTTCACCTGGTCATACGACCACACTGTTGGTCGTATGAGTCCTATTGGGCTTCAACACTTAAAAAAAATCTCCTGGTCATACGACCACACTGTTGGTCGTATGAGCACTAGTGGACTCATCAACTTGTACTTATTTATTCTAAGTCCAAATCTCAGACATATTAGTAACCTGTTCATGTGTCTAATTCATAGTCCAAGTCCCAAACATCATAATGCCTAGTTCTAAACATATATACATGATTCTAGGCATAAATCTAACATAAACATAAACATACATACATTCATTTCATACGGGTATCAACCCAAATTTTATAAAACATACTTACATGCATTTTCCAGCCCCAAAATGTTTAAAACAGGTAAAAAGGGGGTCTAGAAACTCACCTTAGTTGTTTCAAATCTTAAGACTCTTCACCCGAGCTCCTTTAATCGATTCTAACACCTGGAAACCTTCTAAACACACATTTGGAACACATAAAAACACAATTAAGCATTTAACCGAGGCTAAGGTTAGCCAAAAACAACTCAAAATACTCAACTTTACCTTAAACTCGAATTTCTTCTTCTTGTTCTTCAATGTCCGAAGGTTTCTCTGCTCTCTCTCTCTAAAATATCGAATGATAGGGAAATGCAGGCATCATGGGTGGCCATGCCTCCCTTTTTGTACAAAATAAATAATAACTTTGCCCATTTGGCCCTTTTTGGCCCCTCCTCTTTAGTTGACTTTTCTTTTCTCTCCTTTTCCTTTCTATTTTATTCTTTTAATTCCTTTAATAAGAAGTTACGGGTGTTACACTAATTTTATTGTTTTGAGGCCCATTATTACTTTCCTTGTTTCCTCGCAAACTATTTCTGGTCTTTATGATGGACATGTAGTTTATTCATATTCTAGATCTCTTTATAAGATTATGGTCTAAATCTTATTAATGCTAAGACAACTTGTAGCCATGTTGTTTAATGCATGGTTGCTCCATGCATGTGCTAGAGGCGGGAGGATACTACACGTCGAGTATTCTTTATGACCAGTCCCTTCCTTTTTGGATGCGATTTGTTAGTTGGGTCTGTGTGTGGTTTTTAAGTTGGATAGCATGTTTATCATTTAGAGTGGACTTATTGAGGGGTTACCTTTTCAAGTACCCCAATTCCATTATGTGAGTTTTTTAGGATTGGGATAATATACTCTTTGACATTAAATTCCTACTGATTTTCTTAGTTTGATCCTAACCAACATTGTTTAGGTAAACACTCTCTTATAGTGATGTGTAACTTCTTCTGTACATAGTCGTCTTCATCATATGTTAAATTGTCGGGGGGCTATTCTTTCATTAGTGGAAAACTTTTATTATATTAGCTATAAACAGGTTATCAGTGATTAGTGATAACTTGCCCCATTAGCAATAAGCGCCATCAATTTTGTAACATCCTTGATTTTTCATGCTTAACCTACTTGCTTAACTCTTTTCATGATTATGGTACTTCAATGTAACCATTGACTGAATTCAAGAACCTATTTATGAAAACTATCTCACGTTCTATGTATTATGATTCATGATAAAGCTATTAAATGTTAGTATGATTCTATGATAACACATGTGTAAATACTTGGTTGTGCTATAAACAGTAACTTGGAAGTGCCCTAACATTAACCAAATTCTAAAACAATGCTAAATTACAACATAAGTGAAACATATATAACCATAAGTCAAAAATTTACATATGTGTAACTTAGCTTTGCATATGTAACTTTTGTTAAAAGCATAAAGATTTAATTAATTAAATTAAGTCTTGTAATAATAAAATAGAAATATACATATACATACATATATATATA
Organism: Flaveria linearis; assembly: GCA_024085815.1. Taxonomy (NCBI): domain Eukaryota; kingdom Viridiplantae; phylum Streptophyta; class Magnoliopsida; order Asterales; family Asteraceae; genus Flaveria; species Flaveria linearis. The sequence goes on along the minus strand of CM044001.1, from coordinate 36,765,888 downwards.
CATATATATATATATATGCATGGATAATTACAAAACTATATATATATATATTATATATATATAATTTTAGTATTTTAATCATTTAAGTGACAGATATCTAATAAACTAATAAATAATTAACTAGTAATTATCCTAAATCTATCAAATAATAAACTATACTTATTCTAACTCTAAAATATCATTAAAAAAATTGTTCATCCTCATCCCTACTAAAATATATGATTTCTATTAATAATAATATTAAGAAAATCAATCCTAATTGAAACCTAAAACCTTAATTTTACCACTATATTTTACACCAAAATCTAAATATAGAGCTCTCATAGCAACAAATCTCACCCATATAAACTCTCTTGAAGATCCAAGAAGCTTTCCCCATCAAGTAAGTGTTCATGTTCTTCGTGTTCATACCTTTTCAATTTATTCTATCCAAATTCAATAATAACTAGCTTGTATATATGATTAAATAATATATGTTTATAGTAATCATAGATCTAAGATGGATCAAAGCATCAAATATATATGAAATCATCAAAACTATGCTTAAACACATCAAACTTAAATTTTGGATTTTGACAGATTTATAAGGCCAACTCCGGACAGTCATATCTCCCTCATAACAAATCCATTTTTGATAATTCTGTTTTTAAAATAAAATTCATAGTCTTATCTTTCCTCCCGTATAAAGAACGTCTTCTAAGTCATTGATTTGACCTCTCAAACAGCTCGCGCAAGTTTAGTGCGCGAATCTGTCCAAAGCTATCAAAACCCTAAATTTTGCAACATTTCAATATTTTCAAAACAATGATTTTTATTATAAAATAATCAATACAAACATGTTTTAAATAATAAAAGTCCAAACTTTAATAATTCTTATGATTATCTATCAAATTTAAATCATGTTTCTAGAAAAATTCTTCATATTTTCAATTGTAACCCTATACTATACAACTTGTTCATTCTCATCCTTGCTAGACTTATATTTATACTTGTTTCATATACTTTATAAACATACTAAACACATCTTTGACTTGGTTTATTATACATCTAGAATCGTTTCATCCAGTATGTAATTATAGGGCAAGCAAAAGCTTCTGGCTAATAGAAGACGGGTACTTAAGTGATGAAAATCAACCATATCTTTCCTGGGAATCCTTTTATTGGATGTGCTACTCTGTGATAACACATATCTAGTATACGACAATCACTCTTGAACTTTTACAACAACAATCCCTTAACTATCGACAAATATAATAAACTAACTAAATAAACTTACTTAGGGCAATCCTCACTCCTAGTTACTACAAGTTACAAGGTCAACCCACCTACTTTACAAGGTGAGTTAATAGCTCCTTTTTCTTTTTATATTTTAGGGTGGAAACATGCTTTTTATATCAAACTGGAAATTCAAACTCTAAAGTCAAACTAGTATTTTGCAAACTCAATAACAATTTTCTTATACTAGTAAAACTAAGCTGATTATACATTTTGCTAATTCTATGACATATTTAACTATAAAGTCCCTCTATTTTCTAAAATCTACACAACCATTAACTTCAGGAAAGCCACGGGAGTACGCAGATAGATCTATTGGCATGCCAAGCTCATGCGGTACTCGGGTTGATGCATGCCAATCAATGTCAAGCGTCCTTTAAGTAAACGTATTCTTTTTGACTTGGAAGGAGCTGAATGTTCAGAAACTATATACTGGACAAACATACTATTAGTCCAACCTCTTGTGTCAGGGGGTTAGACGGGAGGACATTCGATCGATAGGGTTGGTTATGGACTAATGTGTAATAGTTTATTTACTTGTATTTTGAAAATTGTTTGTCGGTTTGTACATTGTTATCTACTATATGTATACTTATAAACATATATTCTCACCAACTTTTTAGTTGACATATTTTAACATGTTTTCAGCTAATGGAAACTAAATTCGTGCTTTGCTCACGCTAGGTTTCAAGGATAAGATTTAGTGTAAGGCCTCGTTCCCGGAGACCTCATAGTTGGTCAATTATAGCACTAAACATATATAATAGTATACATCTCATAAAATATTGCAGTGGAATTTTATTAATAAAAGTCATTCATTTCATTGATAATTACTGTTGTTATCCAATACAACATTGTTTAAATTACAAAAGAAAACATCCGTTAATTGCATTACAAAACAACAATAATATTATGCGTGAATGGATGCCAGTCTTGCCCTGCCGAGTAGCCTCCCGGTGTGTCATCCTCAGCAATCATTACCTGCCAACTGAAAATGCATAAAAGTCAGCGTTGCTGAGTGAGTTTTAGTTTTAAAGTGCTAAAATACGTTATATAGTTCATATATGAAATATTCTTTTTATTAAAATACTTTCTTTACTTTCGTACATGATCATTCATCGTACATACAACAAGGTAAAACCTTATTCATCATTCATTATCGCACGTATTCATTCGTTTCAAACTTTATCATTATCTTTCACTAATTCTACATCTTGTCAAACTTTACCCCCATCGTGGCCCGCAGCCACCATTCCGGGCACGAAGCCTCTTCATTTCCTGGCACAAAGCCACATCATATCCTGGCACAAAGCCACATCATATCAGGGGTAAAGTGACAAGGATCCTGCTTCGTACTATGGACCAGTCACCAAGACTGATCCCCTTGTGTGTGAACCCTCATGGGTTAGCCAAAATCGCATGCTATAATAAACACAGTTGAGCTAACAACTCTCAATGAGTTGTGATCCTCCATTCATTCTGCTTGCAAGCATTTTCCTTCATTCGTTCTTTATGTTCCACTTTCATTATCATTAATCTTATCTCTTTTTTTAATGATAATACTTTACGTTTATAATCATAAACACACCACGTAAAGTCACACATCAATATATAAAGGAACATAATAACAGAGCATAATCATGCATAAAATAGGCACACATAACCTTAAGTCAAACTAGGGTCAAAACCCTAAAAATCTGATTTTCCAAAAAATTCAGAAAATTTTCTAAGTGTCCAGGAGCATGAGCACAATGCAGACACATGATCCCCGCTTAGGCGCATTATAACTATTCGGGCGCATGGCCCTACACTTAACTGTTTTTCACTAACTCTTAGGTGCATGAACTGTTCAAGCACATAGGCCTACACTTAGGCGCCTGAGTAAAAGTTGGGCGCATGGGAACTATTAGGGCGTACGACCCCAATACTTAGGCGTCTGGGCAAATTTATTAGGCGCATGAATAATTGTTTAGGTGCATGAACATGCACTTAGTGTTTCTAAGGCATTATTTACGCGCATGAGCTACTATTTGGGTGTATGAGGGTACTGTTTGGGTGCTTCAACCTTACTTAGAATTTCTAAGTCAATTTTCCAGGCGCATGAGCCCTATTTGGGCGCATGGCCACCTATTTAACATATTTCTAAGTCATTTTCAGTCCCAAACTTGATTCGAATGTGTTCTTTACTTATTCTTACCATTCTAAGCACCACATAACATAAATTATCACAAAAACACTAGCATACATACACAAGTTGTTGGATCATGATAAGGCTGGTGCAACCAAATTCACTTCATAGTCATCTTTTGGTACTACATTCAAAGGCTTCCGAAGCTGAGCAAGAGATCTTTCGAAAGTCTGAAGAACAGCTGAAGATATCTACTGAAGGCAAAAGCTGAAGTCAACTGCTGAAGACAACAGCTGAAGCCAACAGCTGAAGATATCTACTGAAGGCAAAAGCTGAAGTCAACTGCTGAAGACAACAGCTGAAGCCAACACTGAAGACTATCTTCCGAAGACAAAGTCTGATGAAAGAGCTGAAGACAAAGTATGAAAGCTTCCGAAGACAAAGTCTGATGAAAGAGCTGAAGACAAAGTCTGAAAGTTTCCGAAGACAAAGTCTGATGAAAGAGCTGAAGACGAAGTCTGAAAGCTTCCGAAGACAAAGTCTGATGAAAGAGCTGAAGACAAAGTCTGCTTCCGAAGACAAAGAAGACTCCAAGCTTCGAAGAAGCAGTCCTTCGAAGTATAAGTGCCTTCGGAAGAAGTTATTCTTCCGAAGCACTTTATCCTTCGGAAGACATTGCTATGTCCAGCAGATAAAAGTATGGTCCCTGACAGTCCGCTGCAGACCTCTGATACAGCATGGCATCTTCCTAAAGAGCCATGTTGTTGACCATACTTTATTCTACTGTTCACCTTTTTATGATAGTACATGTTACCAACTTTAGTTGGTGACAAAAGGTAAGTCAGGGACATGTCCTGACTACCAACTCTCAGGCAAAATGTCTGAAAGACCTCACCTAGAGTCTTGTAGTATAGATGTAAGGTTAGAGGTGTCCAGCTGGAATCAAAGTATTCCCGGCTGTAGGTAGTATTATATATATCTTCTCCCTGTAACTCTTTAGGTAAGCGATTTGAGTCCAAGTGTCTTGTAATCCTTTGAGTTGAGAAGCAATATATAAAAGTACCTTGAAAATTTACTTGCTGTGTTAAATTTTCCTACTGCTTGTTACTTGTTATATTGTGATCAACTCTTCTTAAAGACTACTTGCTGAGTGTTGATTCACAGTGAGTTGAGAGAAAAACCACCCGAAATCCGATCCTGCAATTGGTATCAGAGCTCCAGGCTCTTGATTGCGAGATCTTACCATCCTAATAAACCTGTTTTTCACTCCTCACCACAATCCACTCACTCAAATGGCTGCTCTATCCAAGGCTGATATGGAAACCGGTACCTTGACCAAGTCCCCCATGATCACCCCTGAAGATTTTGACACATGGTGTATCAGGATGGAAGGCTTCATCAAGTGTCAAGATTCAAGGATGTGGGACTCCATTGTCAATGGTCCTTTCATACCAAGCACTACATCTGCCACTGGTAATCGGATCATCCCAAAAGATGTTGATGATTACTCAGAGGAAGATAGGAAGAGAATAGAGCTAGATCAAAGGGCTATGACTTGTCTCCAAACTGCTCTCCCTAACTCCGTCTACAGACGCTTCAAGAAGTGTAAGACTGCTAAAGATTTATGGGAAGCTTTGAAGCTGATGTATGAGGGATCCAAGGAAACTCAAGAGAACAAGAAAGATCTCTTGAAGCAGCAGTTTGAGAACTTTACTTTCAAGGCTGGTGAGACCTTGACTCAACAATACTTCAGGTATGTTGAGCTAGTAGACACTCTGGCGGACATTGGAGTAGCTCTTGAGAACAGAGACATAGTTAGGAAGTTCATGTCTTCGCTTCCTAAACTATGGACTCACTACTGTGTTGTCATCAAGAGAACTTCGGACCTTAAGACTCTTTCTCTTATAGAGTTGTATGGTATCCTAAGTGCATTTCAGATGGAGATGAACATGCAGAACCCCTCTGACCACTCCAATAACCAACCGAGTTCAGCCCTTCATGTGGTTGAAAGGGAAAGCATAGAACCGCAGCATCAGTTGCTATGCTACCCTGACAACTCACATACTGGACCCTTCATTACTCTACCTGAGACTCCAAAGTCTCAAAAGGTTCAACACAACTCCTTTCAGGACGGTTGTGCCTTTGTCTCTGGAAGTGGACACTCTGGTGATTTTCAATACTGCTTTGATGATCTTGAGTGCTTCAGTCCAGATGATGTGGAGTACATGGACATTGTCCAGCAGATGGCTCTTTTAACTTACAGAGCGAAGAAGTTCTTCAAGAGAACTAGAAGGTAATTCCCTCAAAACCCAGTCAACAGCAAGTTTGGGTTTGATAAGAGCAAAGCAAGGTGTTACAACTGCAACCAACTTGGTCACTTTGCTAGGGAATGCAAGGCTCCCAAGAACAACCCGGGAACCCCACAGGCCTCCACACATCCCACTGCTCCCAAGCATGAAGAGAAGTCAACTGAAACAGCTGCTATTGCTCAGGAAGTTGACTGGAGCTTCATGGTACAGGATGTAACTCCCGCTCAAGCACTCATGGCCGGAACAGATGATGATCAGGTATATGAACATCTTTGTACTGCTGCCTGTATTGCTAAAGTTAAATTGTATAAGGATTACATTTCGAAAATCAGATCTGAGGTTGAGTCTTTAAATGTGCTAAAATCTGACTTTAAAAGAGCTGAATCTGACTATCAAAGGAAAATTGATGAGTTAGAGAAAACTGTGTCTCTTTTGAAACATGAAAAGACTAACTATAAGACTCAAATCAAAGATCTGATCTCCAAACTTTCTGAAGTTCAAGCCCAGTTAGTCACAGCTGAGGCTCAGGCCAGGAAGCAAGCTATTGCTGAGCAAAGCTTCCAAACTATTTTGCATCAACCTCTCATTCCCAAATGTTTTATCAAAACAAAGAAGGGTTGGGAACCAGTGAAATAGCTCCACCACACTCTTATGAGTCTATTAGACTACCTAGATGTGGTACTGAAAAGCAAGAGGTTCTAACTGCTGACCCTTCTCCATTGGAACTAGAGGATGAAGTGAAAATAGTGGCCTCCACAGGGGAAAACAGGAGGATACACCCATCTCCACCTGTGATGACCAAATTCTGACCACCAAGGCAAGAAGAAGCAGAGCTAAAGCTGCTAGAAGGACTGCCAAGAAGGTTGCAGAGTCCAAGCTTAAGTTTGACCCTAAGCAAAAGGGTGTCTTCATTTCTACCGATTTCAAGTGGTAGGTACTCCTGATTCAGGAAAGGATTGTAGTACCAGCACTCCTGTCCTACTGAAGGATCAGAAGTTGAAAGGGAAAGTTGCTGATGACGAGAAGAAACCCAAGAAACAGCAACCTGCAAGTTCCCAGAAGACTAACATTGCATGCATAATGTGTGGTCTGCACAACCACATGGCTAAAGATTGTTACTACAATCCAGCAAGCACACATTATGCAAATAATGTTAGAAAAGAAGAAGTCAGAGAAGGTTTCTCAGTTGGACCACTTCAAAAGGTCCAAATAATGAAAAAGGGAAAGTTGGTCTCGGAAGCCAAGTTGCTTTCGGAAGAAACTGCTTCTTCCGAAGGGAAAATGGCTTCGGAAGCCAAACCTTCTAAGGTTCGGAAGAACAAGAAGGCTCCCTTGAAACCATCTCAGAAGAAGACTACTTCAGAAGAAAAGGTGGTGAAGTCTTCTTCCGAAAAGAGAGAAGCTTTGGAAGAAGACCATGCTGCAAAAGCTTCAACAAGCTCATCCTTAAAGATCAACCAAAGGATGGATTGGAAGATCAAGGAAGATGATGTAGCCCAAACCTCTTCTTCATCAACGACCTCTATTGAACCCCATTGCATATCTTTTGGTTCAATTATGTCACTATCTTTGGAAGAGCCCGAGACCTGCAAGGCTTGGGCTTCCAAACAAAACTAACCATCTCATCTTATGTGCAGGGACATCCATTTGACAAGAACAACAATATCTGGATTTAGATAGTGGATGCTCCACGCACATGACAGGGAACAGATCTCTCCTTCAACAATTCCAGAACTTTGATGGAGGGCCTGTCCAATTTGGAGGTGAGGCCGGAGGATATATTTCTGGCAGAGGAAGTATATCCAATGGCAAAATAAACATTGACAAAGTTCACTTTGTCAAACAGCTTGAACACAATCTGTTAAGTGTTTCTCAATTCTGTGACCAGAAGCATCAGATGCTTTTCACAGAACATGAGTGCATTATCCTCAGACCAGGGATGACAATTCCTCCGGAATTGGTGCTTCTTAGATCTCCCAGGAAAGGGGATATGTACAAGCTAGATATGAACAATGCTTCTCCTATGGGTGAAGTATCATGCTTTCTTTCCAAAGCTGATAGTGATGAGTCAACACTATGGCATAAACGCATGTGTCATGTGAATTTTAAAACAATGAATAAATTGGCTAAAAATAACTTGGTACATGGTTTGCCTAAAAGGAATTTTTCTGCAAAGATAACTGTGTTGCATGCCTGAAAGGGAAACAACATAGATCATCTCATAAATCCAAATGTGTTAACTCTATCACTACTCCATTACACTTGTTGCACATGGATCTCTTTGGTCCCACAAGTATAATGAGCATTGGAAGGAAATCATACTGCCTTGTGATCGTTGATGATTTTACAAGATTTACATGGGTATTCTTTTTAAGAAGTAAAGATGAAACTGCTGAAACTTTAAAATCTTTTATTCTTAAAATAGAAAATCAAATTGATCACAAGGTTAAGATTATTAAAGTGATCAAGGGACTGAGTTTAAGAACTTCGTTCTTGACTCATTCTGTGACTCAAAAGGGATTGCCAGACAATATAGTGCTCCCAGAACTCCTCAACAAAACGGTGTTGCTGAGAGGAGGAATAGGACACTTATTGAGGCTGCTCGGACCATGTTAGCTGATTCAAAGCTGCCTCTAACATTCTGGGCAGAGGCAGTCAGCACTGCATACTATGTGCAGAACAGCATTCTTGTAGTGAAGCCCCATGGAAAAACCCCTTATGAGTTATGGAACAAGAGGCCACCGTTCATTGGCTTTCTAAGGTCCTTTGGCTGCAGGTGTACCATACTTAACACAAAGGACAACTTGGCAAAGTTTGCTGAGAAGTCGGATGATGCTATCTTTATTGGATACTCTTCTAGCTCTAAAGCTTATAGAGTATACAATATCAAGAATCAACAATTTGAGGAGTCATCCAACATAGTTGTTAATGAGCACACTCCTTGTGTTAGGGGAATGGACCTGAGTATATCTTTGATTTAGAATTGTTTCCAAACTATTCTAAACCATCTTGTGAGAATGTTTCAGCTGGAACAGGTGCTCAAAGTGATGCTATGCTGATGCAGGTCAACTATATGAGCTTCCCAGACCTATTCCAAATTCTCCAAGAGCTGAAGGGCAACAAGCTTCAACTATTCACAGATCTGACAGTGTAACTATCTCCAGAAATAGTGAAGCTTCAACAAGTGAATCACTTGATCAACCTCAAAGTTCCTCAGGTGATCCACTACAACACCAGGTTGAGGGAAGTGGTATTCTGAAGGAACAAGCAACTGTTAATACTACTTCACAACCAGCCATTGATGATGTTTCTCAATCATTCAATCAGTCCTCATTGAATGACTCTGAACAGCAGTTGGATAGAGTGATCCAGTTCCTGATCAGAATATGTCTAACCTAGACTTATCTCTGCAACTGGAAGTGATTCCTCGTGTTAGGATTCACAACACTCATCCAACTGAGAACATCATAGGGAATGTCTCTGAGGGTGTGAGAACAAGAGGACAAACTCATCATGGGAATGTCTGCTTGTACTCATGCTTCCTGTCTCAGATGGAACCAAAGAAGGTAGAAGATGCCTTAAAGGATAGTAGTTGGGTTGAATCGATGCAGGAGGAGCTGCTTCAATTCAGAAGACAAAAGGTCTGGAATCTATGCCCACTACCATCTGGTCAAGTACCCATAGGCACTAAATGGGTATTCAGGAACAAGAAAGATGATAGAGGCTTGATTATCAAGAACAAGGCAAGGCTAGTAGTTCAAGGATACACCCAGGAGGAAGGAATTGATTATACTGATGTCTTTGCACCTGTTGCAAGACTTGAGGCAGTTAGGATCTTCCTTGCTTATGCTGCATCCAAGAACTTCACAGTCTACCAACTTGATGTCAAGTGTGCTTTTCTATATGGGGATATAGATAGGGAAATCTATGTGTGTGAACCTCCAGGATTTGAAGACCCACACCCCAACTATGTGTGCAAACTGGATAAAGCTCTATATGGGCTGCACCAAGCACCTAGGCTGTGGTATGAGACCTTGTCTCAGTTTCTCCTGAAGAATGGATACACTAGAGGTACCATTGACAAGACTCTTTTCATCAGAAAGAGTGGAGAAGACATTTTGCTTGTACAAGTCTATGTTGATGACATCATATTTGGTTCTTCAAACGACCAAATGTGCAAAGACTTTGAAAGCATTATGAAGCAGAAGTTTGAGATGAGTTCCATGGGAAAAATGGACTTTTTCCTTGGAATTCAGGTGAAACAGATGACGGAAGGGTTCTTCATAAGTCAATCTAAGTATGTCTCAAACATCTTAGAAAGATTTGAAATGAAGGACTGTAAACCAGCCAAGACACCCATACCCAGAAACCATAATCTTTGCCCTGACCTTGAGGGGAGGATACTGATCAACATCAGTATAGAGCAATTATTGGTTCTCTGATGTATCTCACTGCAAGTAGACCAGATATCATGTTTGCCACATGCATTTGTGCAAGATATCAGGCTGCTCCAAAGGTGTCTCACCTAGCTGCTGCAAAGAGAATCCTCAGATACCTCAAAGGAGCACCTAAACTAGGTCTCTGGTATCCAAGAAATAGTGATTTCAATCTCTATGGATACTCTGATAGTGACTATGGTGGCTGTAACATTGACAAGAAATCAACATCAGGAGGATGTCAATTTCTTGGTGGAAGGATTATCTCATGGCAATGCAAGAAACAATCCTGTGTCTCTACATCAACTGCTGAAGCTGAATACATTACTGCTGCTAGCTGCTGTGCTCAACTGCTATGGATTCAAAATCAGATGTTAGACTATGGGTTCAACTTCATGACTAAACCTATCCATATTGACAACAACAGTGCTATCTCCATTACTGAGAATCTGGTGAAGCACTCCAAGACAAAACACATTGATATCAGGTATCATTTCATTAGAGATATTCATGAGAAACAGCTGATAAAGTTAATCAAAGTTGACTCAAATGAACAATATGCTGATTTGTTCACAAAGGCATTTGATGAACAAAGATTTAAGTATCTCATATCAGCAATTGGGATGATAAACATTGAATAACTACCTCTTTTGAAGACCTTTTTAAATGAGTAATGTCTTGTGTCAATACAATTTAAGCCCTGTTACAAAAGATCTTTAAATTATTCCAAGTGTAAATTCCTTCCGAAGAGGAATTAACTCTCGGAAGATATTCCTGAATATCTTCCGAAGTCAAATTTCTCAATGGAAATTTTCTTCTCGGAAGAGTTTTTGGTCTCGGAAGAAGCGATTGATTTTATATCAGATCTACTTCCGAAACTGGTACAACTCTCCATTCGGAAAGACAACTTTACCTTCGGAAGCAATGCCTTGCTTCGGAAGATAGAGTGCTTTCAAAGGACAATTTTACCTTCGGAAGCAATATCAAGCTTCGGAAGATAAATTGCCTTCGGAAGAAAATTACCTTCGGAAATGTTTTACCCTCGAAAGTAAAGATTTTTATATGTAACGGATATCTTTTGGGCCCCACTCTGTAAAAAGTAAAGCTTTTGTTAATAATGTCAGATTATTTAAAATTATCCTTGCCGCCAACATCATTTCTCCACCGTAAACCACCATACCACCCACAGTAACCCTAAAACAGTTACCCTATTACCACCACTACCACTATTCACCCCTTTTAAATAATCTTGACTCATCAATTTCATCTTCTTTTACCACTTTACAGCCCTAACTGTTCCCTTCACTGTCAAACCCTCAATTTCACTCAAAATTTCAAGCTTACCTTTTCTCCAGTGGCGCTAAACCCTCAGCACAACCAAGTCGCATTACTTGATTCGTCAAGGGATGCTGATTTCACCCAAATCATCACCTTTCTCACCGAATCCACCTATCTCACTGCACTAACAGTTAACCCCACCTTATGCTCCAACCATATGTCAGAATTTTGGAGCAATGGTGAAACTACAGTACTGAATAGGGTTCGAGTCCTGAGAACCCGAGTTTGTGGCCAAGAGTTGGTCATCAATGAACAGCTCATCAGGGAGCATCTCGAGCTTCACGATGATGGGGCTCCTACTGAGTTCCCCAAGGAAGACTTGGAAGGCACCTATATCCTCATGGGATATGGAGGCGATGTCAGCAGGTCTACAGTATACAAGTTCAACTTCTCTTACCATTGGAAGTTCCTGCTGCACATTGTTCTACATTGCCTCTCCAACAAATTAGGGGGTTAGGATCAAATCCCATATGAACTAGGATGCCTAGTTCATGGGTTGGTGAGAGGACTCAGATTCAACTACTCACGATTTATGTTGAACAACCTAATCGCCAATCTGAGCAGGGATACATTCTTCATGTATCCCCGATTTCTTCAACACATAATCAACTGTGAGATGGAACCAAGCAAGCTTGTCTGCGCAGCTGCTCTTCCTGTTCCACACATGAGGCCTACCATCTTCAAAATTCTGAAGAAGATGTCCACCAACATCACTGGACGGTACACTCCATTACCTCCAGAGATGACTGAGCGTATAGCTCCTGGTGACATCCCTGTTAACCCCACAGGTGATGAACCCACACCAGCAACATCCACCACAATACCAAAACCTTCTTTACCCATCAAAGCCACATATCAGAGACGCCCCAAACGAACCCTTGTTCAATCTACTCTGATTGAACAAGCTCCTTCTGTTCACACCGAAAGGACTAGAGTGGAATCATGGGCTCCCACTCAGTCCGAGGTCACACCATCCTTCACATTTGACCTCAATGTGGGTTTTGAGCCTCCTCAGTCTCAAACCCCTGAGCCCGAACCCCAAGCCTTTAGCCCACAGGGTGAGTCTCTACACTCCCCTGTGCAGCCTTCTAGGGACAGCCCCACCATAGGCTCAATGCCTGTAGACATTGATCAAGGTCCCGGGTCAGTAAGACTAACCACCCTCTCTTTCACTGACCTTTTACTCCGAACTGATGAAGAGATTACATCTCTCCATGGCCATGAAGTTGATCTACAACACCCACTGAGAGATCAACAGAGCCAAGAGGGATCCCTTGTCTCTAGCCCCCATCAGAAGCCAGCTACGGAGGTGAGTCCCACTGATGTGGAGGGGACTCATGTAGACTCAGCTGCCACTACTCAGAGTCTCTCATTGAGCTCTCAGGACAGTGGTAACATAATTAGGACTGAGTCTACGGCAACTTTGCCCATTGACATCTCTGAAAGAGATGACTCTGAGCAAAGGAAACCAGGCTGCCAAGAAACCACATCTGGTGGTGAGAGTGAGCATACTAGGTATGTTATCTCATCTCCCCATGATTCTTCTTATGAAGATGAGGGAAGTATGCAACTAACACTTCAGTACTTGCTTTCTAAGGTCTCTAACCTGGAATCACAGGTGAAGATCTTAGAATCAAGGACTGCCACTCAGCAACTTGAGATTAACTCTCTCAAGGCTAAACTAGCTGAGAAACAGACGGAGAGGTCTGTTAGGCATGTACCAATCCAGGTCTCAATGACTTCTTCCTCTAGCTCATCTAGCTCTCAAGATGATGCTACCAAAAAGGGGGAGAAAGTTCAGAGACAAACACCACAGGAACCACAGACCCAACTCATTTCTTCCCAAATCATTACACTACCTGAGTCATCTCAATCCTTTCTGGAGATTAACTCAAGGATGCTTCAAGATCTCTACAGACTTTTCACAAAGTTTGTATTGAGATCATCCCTAGAACAGCCCAGCCCCGACACCACACTTGCATACTTTGGGGCTGAGGAGCTTCAAAGACTGACTGCACCTTCTACCACTGTGGACGAAGTTGGTCAACCTAAGGTCTTCATGGAACCTGAGATTAGCTTCGAAGGGGAAATGGGGACTGATGGCCCAGCAACTGAAACAGATGGGACAGAATCTGCAGAAGTCTCATCTTCCGAAGCTCAAGATGAAGCTTCCGAAGCCTATATGGAAGCCTCGGAAGAACAAGAAAAGTCTTCCGAGGCCGAAATAGAAGCTGCGGAAGGCTTGTTTCAGATGTCCGAGGAACTGACCATCACAGATGTCATTGCTGAAATAGCATCTGAGGTGAGCAGGGAGGACACTTCTGATATTCCTCCAATCCAAGCACCAGCTGAACTTCTCTCTCAATCACAACCCTCCATCCAAGAACCACCACAGTCAAGCACCATCAAAGACAAAGGCAAAAGGAAATTGACTGCGGAAGAGCTTCAGGAGGAGGAGAGGATTGAGAAGGCTAAAAAGAAAGGTAGGTTTCCTACTGAAAAGGTGCTAGCTGCTAGTTCTAAGGCAGCCGCAGCCTATCAGGAAGAAATCAACCAGAAGAGAAGAACAGCACTCATTGACCAGCTCATCAGTCTGGGAGCTGTCAATGAGGAGATACTCCTGCTACCACTAGAGGAGTTGGTGACTTTGGAGAGGTCAACCAGGCTACAACAAGAAAGGGAAGCCAGGTTGGCCTTGGAGAAGGAAGAACAAGAGCAAAGGGAGGCAGCCCTGAAGCTGAGAGAGGCTAGGATCAAGTTCCTACTCTCAAGAGGCTTCAGTCTTCCTGAACTGTCTCCACATGATGATGACATGATCCTGCTGCTCCACAACAAAAAGCAGGATCAAATGGAGAAGGAAAGGAAGAAGGCTGCTAGGGAGAAGTTGAAGGTGAAGAGGAAGAGGGAGGAAGAGAAGGAGGTCACTGCTGCCAAGAAGTCAACTGACAAAGCCTGGATGAAGGACTATCTCCGGGCTCATGGATTCTCTGGTAGGCAGGTGGGACCTATGTCCGAAAGGACACTCCAGCGGATAGTCAGTGAAATCAAAACTGACATCCGTTTGGGGAAGAGAAGGGAGATGTATAGGAGGGTAAAGGGAACGGTCTCAACCCCAGCCACTCAACCACAGCCACAACCCACACCAGAACCAACCCCTTTTCCCATTAAACCCAAACCCACTGATAAAACCTTCACCCCTCAACCCACAACTCTACCTAAACCTACCACATCACCTCAACCACCCAAACTACCCATCCTAAAACCCAAGACTCAACCCAAAACCACTAAACCTAAGCCTACCCAACAACAACCAAAACCATCCCCTCAGCCTCCTAAACATCTCTCCTTTGAGGAAATAAAGGAGTTCAAGACGAGGCTCATCAACTGCACTACCTTGAGCAGCATCTCCTGTGAGGGAGAAGTTATCAACATCACCTATGTTGATAACTCTTCAAGCTCCCTCACCCTAGGCCAATTTCTTGAATTGCCTAGAGACACTTTGGGCCAGGCTGCAAGACTTCTTGGTCTCAACTCCGATACCCTCAATGCTAAGGAGAAGAGGCTAAGAAGAAGACTGGTGACTCTGCTGGATACCAGGAAAGAGGACAGGATTTCTGGTCAATCTCCTGGACCTAGAAATGCAATAATCCAGTGGAGGTTCGATGAACCTTCTCACAACTTTGTTGTGGAAAGGGAGAATGGTGAAACCAACAGGCTAAATGCCACTTCTCTATTGCATCTCAGCAGATTCGACCTTGCTGAGCTTGCAGAGAAGCCATTCTCCAATCCCTCCAACTCTGAGACTGCTGCACACATCAGAAACCACATCAGCGGTCTCCACTTGGCTGAACGAAGTAGAAGAGCCAAGATTGAAGAAGAGTTGAAGCTGAAGAGAGTGGAAGACAAGGAAAGATCAACCACCAAAGGCACAGCCTTTCTACAGATGGTGGAAGGTCCTGAATTGGAACCAATAGTTCGATGGGAATATGACTATACTTCCCATCAACTAACTCTTTTCAGAGGGCCACAACAGAGGGTACATATAATCCAAGGTGATAGAGTAGAGGTTCTGTCCACCAAGGATCTGTACAAGATTCTCAGCACCACAGCAGGAAAGAATGAAGACACCGATAAACATCTGCTTTCCTTGGTGCTGAGAGCTTTGAGAAGAAGAGAGAAGTGAAGTTTTGGTAGCATCAGCCTAGGGGGAGTTTGTTAGATCATGATAAGGCTGGTGCAACCAAATTCACTTCATAGTCATCTTTTGGTACTACATTCAAAGGCTTCCGAAGCTGAGCAATAGATCTTCCGAAAGTCTGAAGAACAGCTGAAGATATCTACTGAAGGCAAAAGCTGAAGTCAACTGCTGAAGACAACAGCTGAAGCCAACAGCTGAAGATATCTACTGAAGGCAAAAGCTGAAGTCAACTGCTGAAGACAACAGCTGAAGCCAACAGCTGAAGACTATCTTCCGAAGACAAAGTCTGATGAAAGAGCTGAAGACAAAGTCTGAAAGCTTCCGAAGACAAAGTCTGATGAAAGAGCTGAAGACAAAGTCTGAAAGTTTCCGAAGACAAAGTCTGATGAAAGAGCTGAAGACAAAGTCTGAAAGCTTCCAAAGACAAAGTCTGATGAAAGAGCTGAAGACAAAGTCTGCTTCCGAAGACAAAGAAGACTCCAAGCTTCGGAAGAAGCAGTCCTCCGAAGTATAAGTGCCTTCGGAAGAAGTTATTCTTCCGAAGCACTTTATCCTTCGGAAGACATTGCTATGTCCAGCAGATAAAAGTATGGTCCCTGACAGTCCGCTGCAGACCTCTGATACAGCATGGCATCTTCCTAAAGAGCCATGTTGTTGACCATACTTTATTCTACTGTTCACCTTTTTATGATAGTACATGTTACCAACTTTAGTTGGTGACAAAAGGTAAGTCAGGGACATGTCCTGACTACCAACTCTCAGGCAAAATGTCTGAAAGACCTCACCTAGAGTCTTGTAGTATAGATGTAAGGTTAGAGGTGTCCAGCTGGAATCAAAGTATTCCCGACTGTAGGTAGTATTATATATATCTTCTCCCTGTAACTCTTTAGGTAAGCGATTTGAGTCCAAGTGTCTTGTAATCCTTTGAGTTGAGAAGCAATATATAAAAGTACCTTGAAAATTTACTTGCTGTGTTAAATTTTCCTACTGCTTGTTACTTGTTATATTATGATCAACTCTTCTTAAAGACTGCTTGCTGAGTGTTGATTCACAGTGAGTTGAGAGAAAAACCACCCGAAATCCGATCCTGCACAAGTACCTACGGGTAACATACATAATAATTGTAAAAACATTTTGCATGCATTTTTAGCCTTAAAGAAGTTTAAAACAAGTAAAAACCGGGGTCTAGAAACTCACATTTTACAGCCTTGAAACCACTTCTTCAAATTCAGGCTTTTTAAAGAGTTCTAATACCTAAAACACCAAGAACACATAACCTGAACACATATACACACATAAAACATGTAGAAATCGGTTTCATGGTCAAAACCTATAAAAACCGAACCGATTATGAAAAAAATTACTTACCAAGGCCTAAATCAGCTACTTCTCTCTCTAGAACCGATGAACACTCTGCGTTCTCTCTCTAAAATTGTCGAGTAGTTGATGTAATAGAAGTTGTGGGCGGTCATGCCCACTTTAAACATAATAATAATAAAATTTTGTCCTTTTTTCATTTTACCCCGTCCACTTTGGCCTCTTTTCATCCCTTTCAAGATACTTTATTTTTCTTTTTCTCATTTCTTTTCTTTTCTTTTAATTGACAAAATTTCTGAGCGTTACAAGTCTACCCCTCTTAAAGAGGTTTCGTCCCTGAGACTTGTTACTTTTCGAATAACTGAGTAATGTTGTCTCATCTCTTCTTTAGTCTTCCACGTAGACTCTGAACCCTTTTGGTGTTTCCACTGCACACGCACCAATGGAACCACTTTATTCCGCAACCACTTCTCTTTCCAATCAATGATTGCCAATGGTTATTCTACATAATTGATTCGTTCATCCATTTCGATATCATCCAGTAGTACAATCATATCTTCATTAGCTAAGCACTTTCTTAGATGAGATACATGGAATGTCCGATGAATTCCACTTAACTCATCAGGCAGTTCTAATCAATAGGCCACCTCTCCTACTCGTGCGATGATTCGAAAAGCCCCTATGTACCTCGGGCTTAGCTTGCCCCTCTTCCCGAACCGAATGATTCCCTTCTAAGGTGAGACCTTCAACATAACTCGCTCCCCCACCTTGAATTGGATCAGTCTACGCCTCTTGTTGGCGTACGACTTTTGTCTATTCTTTGTCATTTTCATGAATGCTTTGATCTTTTTTAACTTTTCAGTTATAGCCTAGTTATAGCCTCAATCACCTCAAGGCTTCCCAACTCTTTCTGCTCGATGTCACCCTAACATACGGGCGTCCTACACCTCCTATGGTATAGCATCTCATATGGTGGCATACCGATGCTTGCATGATAACTGTTGTTGTATGAGAATTCGCCTCGATCACGCATGCTCGGAGCATATCCTCGAGTGTCTGAATCGTCCTCTTAGACTGACCATCTGTCTGAGGATGATAGGCCGTGCTAATGTGTAGCCTCGTCCCCATCGCATCATGGAATCTTTTCTAAAACTTTGCTGTGAATCGGGTGTCACGATTCGACACAATAGACACCGACACACCATGACGAGCTACAATTTCCTTGATGAATAGATCCGCTAGTCTCTCAGATGAATACGTCTCACAGATCGGTAGGAAGTAAGCACTCTTGGTCAGACGATCAACTATCGCCCATATGGTATCGTACCCCCTCGTCGTACGGGGTAACTTCGTAATGAAGTCCATGGTGATGTGCTCCCACTTCCACTTGGGTATATCCAACGGTTAGATATTCCCGTATGGATTCTGATGCTCTGTCTTCACTTGCAAACAAGTAAGTCACTTACTCACATACTCTACTAAATCGCGCTTCATTCCCGACCACCAGTAATCTTTCTTAATATCCTGGTATATCTTTGTGGCATCAGGATGAATCGAATATCGAGTTTTATGACCCTCATCCATAATCCGCCCCCGTAGGTCTCCGTAACGAGGGATCCACATCTGCCCAAAGCGGGTTCTAACTCCATGGGTATTTTCTCCCAACTCCGAGACTAGACTTCTCATTCTTTCTGAGTTAAGGCGATTTTCTTTTAACGTCTCATTTTGAAATTCTTTCACCTGTGTCATCACGTCAGCGGTCATAACCAACTGATAAGCCTTCACTCGAATCAGTTCGGGTCTCTCCTTTCGGCTAAGGACATTGACCACAACCTTGGCCTTACCCGAATGATAATGGATCTCACAGTCATAATCCTTGATGAGCTCTAACCACTTCCTCTACCTTATGTTGAGATCTTTTTGCTCAAAGAAATACTTTAAACTCTTATGATCCGTGAAGATTGTGCACTTCGTCCCTATAAATAGTGCCTTCAAATCTTCAGTGCGAAGACCACAACTGCTAACTCCAAATCATGGGTAGGGTAGTTGACTTCGTGGGTTTTCAACTGTCGGGATGCGTAGGCTATTACTCTTCCACGTTGCATCAACACGCAATCTAGTCCCAAATCAGAAGCATCCGAAAATACCACTAAGCCTTCCCTCCCTTCGGGTAATGTCAAGACAGGAGTTTGAGTCAATCTCGTCTTTAACTCCTCAAAAGCACTCTCTTGCGCTTGACCATATACGAACTTCACATCTTTGCAGGTCAACTTGGTCAAAGGTGCGGCTATCTTGGAAAATTCTTGAATAAATCTTCTGTAGTAGCCCGCCAATCACAAGAAACTACGAATCTCGGATGGCGTCTTTGGAGATTTTCATTTCATCACCACCTCAACCTTCGCCGGGTCCACCGTAATTCCTGTATAATTCACCACGTGACCTAAAAATTGAACTTTGCGCAACCAAAAAGCACACTTAGAGAAGTTGGCATACAACTTCTCTCTTCTAAGTGTCTCCAATACTTCGCGTATGTAACCGGCATGTTCTTCCTCGCTCTTTGAATAAATCAGGATATCATCAATAAACACGATCACTGATTTATCTAACATTGGCCAACACACTTGGTTCATTAAATCCATAAAGGCAGCTGGCGCGTTAGTTAGACCAAAGAACATAACGAGAAACTCGTAGTGTCCATAACGCGTGCGAAAAGCTGTCTTAGGAATATCTCGCTCCTTCACCTTCAACTGATAGTAACCAGATCGAAGATCTATCCTCGAGAACCAAGTTGCACCTTTTAGCTAATCAAACAAGTAATCAATCCTCGGTAACGGGTACCGATTCTTCGCTGTCAACTTGTTTAACTCCAGGTAGTCGATGCACATCCTTATATTACCGTCTTTCTTCTTAACAAACAATACTGGAGCACCCCAAAGGAGAGATGCACGGTCAGATGAACCCTTTATCCATCAACTCCTGCAGTTGAACCATTAGTTCCTTCATCTCGCTTGGAGCTAATCGATATGGTGCTTTGGCAACAGGTTGAGCACCGGGTATTAAGTCAATTTGAAACTCAATCTCGTGATCCGATGGCACACCTGGCAAATCTTCTGGGAACAATTCCGAAAAGTCACATACCACTGGTACATCAGACAATTATGGTACTAACGCGTCCACATCTTTCACATAAGCCAGGTAGGC
This sequence comes from Flaveria linearis, assembly GCA_024085815.1. Taxonomy (NCBI): domain Eukaryota; kingdom Viridiplantae; phylum Streptophyta; class Magnoliopsida; order Asterales; family Asteraceae; genus Flaveria; species Flaveria linearis. The sequence continues at coordinate 36,745,686 of CM044001.1, read as the reverse complement.
ACTACATCCACGTCTCATGCACTTTTCTGCCACCGCCATCGAAATCACCTTTGGAACCGTAGTGACGCGATCACCGTAGACCGTCACCAAACTTCCATCGGGCGATCGAATCATTTTCTTGCGACACACGATATTCACCTCATAGGTCGCTAACCAATCCATCGCTAGTACAACATCAAATCCACCTAGTGGTATCATAATTAGCTTGGCAGGAAACCTATGGCCTTCTAGTTCTATGTCACAATCTTCTATCACATCATAAATTCTGGTAGACTTACCAATAGCAGTTTCCACATCAAATGACATCAATACTTCTACAACTAATAGGCAACTTATCACATAAAGCAGCAGCAATGAAACTCCTACTAGCACTAGAATCAAATAATACAGAGGCACAAGTTTGGTTCACTAGAAACATACCTGACACGACATCGGGGTCCACTTTGGCCTCCTCCCTGGTCATCGTGAAGGCTCTAACACTCACCCTCTGTCCTCCTTCCTTCGGCTTCTTCTTCATCCCTGAACTCTCGGCCCGTGGCTTTTTGCAATCTCTACTCAAATGGCCTTCCTCACCACTGTTATAACACCGTATAACTCCACACATCTTCGCCACATGACCGGGCTTTCCACACTTGAATCACACATTCACTCCCCACTTGCATTCACCAGTGTGCTCCCTCCTACATTTACCACACTTCTTTATCCTCGAGCCTGATGACACCACCCTACGGTCATCCACCTTAATCCTCATGTTGTTTGAGTGAAACCACCACGTCCAAATCACTTCCCATTTCAGTTTATCTCACCACCACCTGTCTTCTTCACCTCAACCATGGCCACCTCTCTCTCATTGTATAACCTCCTAGCCATATCAACTGCCGACCTGAAAGTGCTCGGTCGGGCAGCAATCAAATGCTTGTGAATATCAGTCAGCAATCCCTGCACGTACTTCTTAATCTTCCTCGACACCGGCGTCACCTAATCCGGTACCAGCCTCACCATTTCGTTGAACTTAGTAGTGTACTGCTGGTGCGTCATAGTTCCCGCCTCAAGCTGTAGGAACTCCCTCTCAATCTTGTCCAACTCCCTGTGAGGACAGAACTCCTCAATCACAAGCTTCTTCAGTTCTGACTATCTCATCCTGCCAATGGCCCTGCTACCCTCAGCATGGAGAATGTTGTCCCACCAACACAATGTCGAGTCAATGAATGAGTGAGTGGTGAACTTCACTTTCTGGTCCTCGCGACAATCACTAATCTCTAACACTGCTTCCATCTCCCTTACCCAGTGGTGAGCAGCTGCAGCATTGCCATTTCCATCAAACGTTGGGGGCTTGCATCTTTGAAATGCCCCATAGTTACAACCTCGTGCAGTTTCCTGCACAACTTCTTCCTCCTCTTCCTCACTCGAGACAACTGTCTCAGTCTCCAGTTGTTCTCTTTCTTCTCTCCCAGTGGTCCTCCTCTTTTCCTTCATTTCATCCTCCCTCATAGCCTTAATCAATTCAGTCACTACAGATGGTAGAATCGTCAGCATGACTTGGTGAACCTCCTCTACTACTGCCTCCTTCACCGAGGCCCTCAAGTTCGCACTCTCATCGACGCCCTCATGCTAATGAACTTCAGTATATGCAGGGGTCGTTTCAGCATCCCTAGCCTTGTTCCTTATGACACGTGGCTCAGTACCACATCCACCACGTGCTCCCCCTCTCAAAACCTTAGAAGATCTACCTCCAGCAATCCTCTAATCACCATAAGATTCAAACACTAACACGGTCATTCAAGGTAATAGCACAGTTTATGTTGAGTACAGTAAGTCCCTAATTACAATGGCCAGTTATGATCACCCACTTACTTTACTATTCACACTCCAAGCATTTCCTATTCTGACTACATCAGTATCTAAATCTACTAGAAGCACATAATTCAAACAACACACTACACACGCACATAATACTAGTTTACATTAAGAAAAGAAATACCTAATGGCACGTAACTACTCGGGCTGGCATCCCCTTCCCTTAGTTTTATTCTCAGAAGATTAGGTTTTGAAAATACTTTACCCAATTCACTTAAACTTTGGATCTAATACCAACTTGTAAGGCCCCATTCCCAGAGATCTCACAGTTGGTCAATCATAGCACTAAACATATATAATAGTATACATTTCATAAAATATTACAGTGGAATTTTATTAACAAAAGCCATTCATTTCATTGATAACTATTGTTGTTATCCAATACAACATTGTTTAAGTTACAAAAAAAACATCCGTCAATTGCATTACAAAACAGCAATAATATTATGCGTGAATGGATGCAGTCTTGCCCTGCCGAGTAGCCTCCCCGTGTTCCATCCTCAGCAATTATTACCTGCCAACTGAAAATGCATAAAAGTCAGCGTTGCTGAGTGAGTTCTAGTTTTAAAGTACTAAAATACGTTATATAGTTCATATATGAAAATAATCTTTTTATTAAAATAATTTCTTTACTTTCGTACATGAGCATTCATCAACATACAACAAGGTATAACCTTATTCATCATTCATTATCGCACGTATTCAGTCGTTTCGAACTTTATCATTATCTTTCACTAATTTCACTTTTATTATCATTAATCTTATCTCTTTCTTTAATGATAATACTTTACGTTTATAATCATAAACACACAACATAAAGTCACACATCAATATATAAAAGGATCATAAGAACAGAGCATAATCATGCATAAAATAGGCACATATAAACCTTAAGTCAAACTAGGGTCAAAACTCAAAAAATCTGATATTTTCAAAAATTCAGAAAATTTTTTAAGTGTCCAGGCGCATGGGCACTATGCAGGTGCATGGTCCCTGCTTAGGCGCATTATCATTATTCGGGCTCATGGCCCTACACTTAACTGTTTTTCACTAACTCTTGGGCGCATGAACTGTTCAGGCGCATGGGCCTACACTTAGGCGTCTGAGTAAAAGTTGGGCACATGGGCACTATTGGGGCGCATGACCCTAATACTTAGGCGACTGGGCAAATTTCTTAGGCGCATGAACTACTGTTCAAGCGCATAAACTACTGTTCAAGCGCATGAACATGCACTTAGTATTTCTAAGGCATTATTTAAGCGCATGAGCTACTGTTTGGGCGTATGAGGGTACTGTTTAGGCGCATCAACTTTACTTAGACTTTCTAAGTCAATTTTCCAGGCGCATGAGCCCTATTTGGGAGCATGGCCACCTATTTAACATGTTTCTAAGTCATTTTCAGTCCCAAACTTGATCCTAATGCGTTCTTGACTTATTCTTACCATTCTAAGCACCACATAACATAAATTATCACAAAAACACTAGCATACATACACAAGTACCTACGGGTAACATACATAATAACTGTAAAAACATTCGACATGCATTTCCAGCCCCAAAGAAGTTTATAACAAGTAAAAACCGGGGTCTAGAAACTCACCTTTTACAGCCTTGAAACCACTTCTTCGAATTCAGGCTTTTTAAAGAGTTCTAACAGCTAAAACACCAAGAACACATAACCCGAACACATATACACACATAAGAACATGTAGAAATCAGTTTCATTGTCAAAACCTATAAAAACCGAACCATTTATGCAAAAATTCACTTACCAAGGCCAAAATCAGTTACTTCTCTCTCTAGAACCGATGAACACTCTGCTTTCTCTCTCTAAAATTGTTGAGCAATTAATGTAACAGAAGTTGTGGACGACCATGCCCACTTTAAACATAATAATAATAATATTTTGTCCTTTTTGCATTTTAGCCCCTCCACTTTGGCATCTTTTCATCCCTTTGAAGATACTTTATTTTTCTTTTTCTCATTTCTTTTTTTCTTTTAATTGACAAAATTCCCGGCGTTACATTTAGTTGGATCTAGTTAGATTTTGAGTAAAATAAAGACTTATTTGCTTCTTCAGTTTATTTGTTTTCAGAATTAGTGTAATTAACTATTCGATTTTAATAAGTAATTTTCTTTAGTACTCTTTATACATGTGTTATGATTCAATTTTCATCACGCTTCAATGTTTTTGTTTTAGCTGGGGTGTGATAGAATCTAACTTGTGTCACATAAAGTATCCATTAAAAGTAACTCTTCGTCGTTACCAACTCTTTGCCAATGACAATCTTCATGATAGGAAGTTACTTTTATCAACAGTGAAGTACCTTGCCATTGATAACTAGTCATCGCTAAAGAAGACTCACTATAAACATGTCTTCTTCATTAGGAATAACTTATCATTAAAGGTAATTTATTAAAGGTCTGGTTGTGTAATCGGGTTTTGGGTTAATAAAGTTGGGTTTACTTGGGTATTTAGACATTGGGGAAACGAACCTAAACATTGAATCAATAAGAATTACATAATCAATATTTGGTTTTCAAGTATACTTGGGACGGGTTAATCAGTATTTAAGTTTAAGCAGTAAATTATCAAGGAGTCAAACATTTCTACTCAATCCTTGAACCTATGATTTTAACATCTATAATTGATGTTGATATCACAACCATGTTGTTGATTGTTAACATTTACAAGGAATCAAACAATGAAGCATGGTATATATTATATAATAATTGTGTTCGTAACTTGATTATAGTACATCATTTTAAGCTTTATGCATCAAATACATTAGCCTGTAAAGCAAAGTCAGGTTTTGGTATGCTTTAGAATTTTGATATAGGGTTCAGATCTTTTGAGTTATATTTTATTCAGGTTTGGGTAACGTTTAGTCGGGTTATGTATTCGGGTTCGAGTAAAACTACGTGCCCCCTATGCATTTTTAATCCTGGATGTGAATATGTACTTCCCGCCCATCGTCCTCAATTCAAATAAGATCTTAATTAATGTATTTGTCGTTTTCTTTTCTCTGCAAATCATCGTTTCATTTCATCAACCTAATCCACTCTGATTGCGGATACTATGACTTCCCGTGCAGGTAAACACAAATTCATAAACCCTAATTTCATTCTGTTTTCACTCTACCTGTTGCTGAATGAAATCATGTATTCAACCTTTTCACTTAGGCGATAAGGGTGTTGATCTCTGGTCACAAATTACAGCAACCGAATCTCATGATCCAATTCACCAACAACAAACCGCCATTGTTTACAGAAGAAAAAACCCCCAAAACGAAACCCTACAAACCACGTGAGTTTCCCCTCTTTTTGAGAGAATACTATATTATTCTCTAGAGTTTCATCAAGCAATTTGCAAATACAACATAAACGTTACACTCACAGTACACATTTTTCAGGAAGCATGTGAGTTCCATTCAGAAGAATCGGGTGAGTTTGGCCCCAGGGAAGAGGATCAGTTGGAACCGTTCCCTTTTCACCAGGTTTCATTCTAACTCAATTTATTGCTTTTGGATGTTAGTTGTCATTATCGAGTTATTATGTCTATAAAATACTGGTGTTGAGTGATATCAGTGAAGAAGCTAATCTATATTATGTCTTTATGTGTGCATTTGTATGCTGTTGCAGAGGGAGGACGAGTATTGCTGTTGCGGCGTGTGATAACTATGGACCCGAAAAGGAGAAGCGAATAAGAAAAACAAACCTCCTCTTGCTAGAGTATGATTCTTCTACTTGTGACTGTAGTCTTGATGTACAAGTTTTCAGATTTTATTGCATTGGAATGTAATTGGTTGCTTATTTATTTTGAAATTAATTTGTTTAGGCAAAAGGGGTACCGTCTCAAAACTTTGAGAAGGAGCGTGCATACTTTCAGGAGGTTGATGCATTTGAATTGTTAGAGGAAAGCCCCTCGCCACAAAACAAAACCTGGGTTATGGGCACCAAAAATTGTGTTCTTCCATCACATATATCAACTGTGTTGAAGAAGTGGTTGCATAATCGCAGTTGTGGTCCCTCTGCTTCACTTTCCAAGATCTTAGAAACTCCAGAGCTATGCAGGGATTCTGTTCACAGTGGTGTTTTGGATCTCTATAGTCAAAATAAATGTAGTTCAAGTTTCATTAGTTCCACAAAGATAATTGAAGAAATAGAGACGGAGGGTGATAAAGATTCTGAAGATTTAGGTTTTGCTATTTGTAATCTCTCTTTATCATCACAAGACTCTGCCTTGGATGAAAAGTGGGATCCATTACTGGAACTATTAAAAGTTTGTGGCCAGTCTTCTCCATTAACATTTTCAGATGTGATATCTGAGTATTGGTTGGTTCTTCTATTAAAATCTTAACTGGCAGCATTAGTATTTAATGAACATACCATTTAATACAAAAATCTTTTGTGAATACAGTGACCTCCAAAGTATAGCCAAGGTAGGTGAAGGTACATATGGAGAAGTTTTTATAGCTGGTAAAACTGTATGCAAAGTTGTTCCATTTGATGGTGACTCATTAGTAAATGGAGAAATTCAAAAGGTACTTCTTTCTGAAGATATTAGCCTTCCATTGTTTGTATAGTTAATTTTGGACCCCAGATGTTCTTTAATTATTCAGCGGGATACACTGGGTATGTTTGTTTGTTTGTTTGTTTGTTTATGTTCTTTAATTAATGTTTATATTTATTGTCACGCTCCTACATTCAACTAAAACACGCACTTCAGTGTGAATGTTGGTGTTCATTTTAGATGATGCTAACACCTTACTAATTGGTGGGTGTCTGTTTTACTTTAACCTTGTGTTTTTGTTGTGCTATAGAAAGCTGAAGAATTACTTGAGGAAGTTATGCTTTCTCTAACACTGAATGATTTAAGAGGAAATGATGCTCATATTCGTAATGTTTGTCCTACATTCATACAAACTTTAAGGTAAATCTTCCTTTACATCTTTACTTTATAAGACCATATATATGAATATCAATGGACAACTATTGCTGGGGCTACTAGAAAAACTATGGGAGCACTGATTTACAGCTGTTACATGGTGAGTTTATTAAACTGAATTGCTTAGAATGCCAGTAGTGTTGTACGCGACTGAAATTCGTTAAGTTCTTGTAGTTCCTTAAACTAAAACCATATCCTTTTCTTTTCATTAGAGCTTATCTATTTATTTTCCTCTAATTTTTAAATTTTGGTATAATAAAATCAAGCAATAATTCTTGTTTTTATTATTTGTAATTTCCTGCCTTATTTGCAAAGGCGGTAAAACTTGGTTGTCTGTAGGCATTAGCTTTTTTATTTTATCTTCGTGTTGAACATAGCTAAAAGGTTGTTTTAATTTGTAATCAGCAACTACTTGTTATAGTGTTTCTTTATGCATGTTCTTATTCGTCTGACTTTGTAATTTATATGATCCTCCGGCTAGTGTATGCTATGGATCTGCAATGATCATGGCTTACATTCACAACTGATAATTGCACGCATTTGATTCCCTATATATGCAGTTTAAGGGTATGCGATGGTGCTTATGATGAAGCCATGATTAGAGCATGGGAAGAATGGGATAAGAAGCATTTCTCAGAGAATGATCATCCTACTGAGTTTGCTGAGAAGCAGGTTTCAGCTCATTATGATGAGTACTCATTTACTATCACTTTTTGGAAACACATGTTCTAACAATCATATGCACTTTACCTCAGCATTTTGTTGTGTTCGTTCAAGAACACGGAGGACAAGATCTGGAGAGCTTTGTGCTACTGAACTTTAAAGAAGCATGCAGTTTGCTAGTTCAAGTATGTTCATTCATGGTGACCCCTATCTATGAATGAGTCAGTTTGGGTTATGTTTTATCTCTAAGTGCTAAATAAGCAAAAAAAAAAAAAAAAGGAAATGGTTGAAAATACTTAAACTGTAATTTTTATGCATGTGACCCCCTTAATTGATGCCTTCAAAAAGTTTATAATAACTGTAATATACATATATATTTTTTTCCCAACAATATTTAACACAAATAAGATATACAAGGTTAGGAAAAAGAAGTGTTTCTGGTTAAGGAGTTTAGCCAACTTAGTCTGATCCATATGAAAAAGTTATTTGTTTTGATTACTGACCAACCAGCCTATTTTGCCACTTCTATGACAATCTAGTGACATTACTTAGTTCTAATGGTTAATGAAACATGTATTCAGGTTACTATGGCTTTGGCGGTGGCAGAAGCTGCTTTTGAGTTTGAACACAGAGATTTGCACTGGTTTAGTAATTCTCATCATATATTTTCGTTTATACTTTTATCATTGGTGGTTGTCAATTAAAACTGATTCAACTCCTTACTACACAAATGTATATAGGGGCAATATCTTGTTGAGCCGAGAAGGTTCAGAAACATTACAGTTTATTCTTGATGGGAAAAAAATGATTATCAAGACACACGGACTGGTGGCATCAATAATTGATTTTACACTCTCCAGGATCAAAACAGGTACTTTGTTGTATAATTATAACTAAAATAGTAAAATCTAAATGATGTGCTCTTTATCACAATTATTTCTTGTTGGCAGGTGAAAGTATAGTAAAATCTGAATGATCTGCTCTTTATCTGACAATTATTTCTTGTTGGCAGGTGAAAGTATTCTTTTTCTGGATCTATCGTTGGACCCAGGACTCTTTGAAGGCCCAAAAGGAGATCAACAGGTAGCTGCTAACACAAGTTACTAATATCAGCTAGCAATTTCATTCTAAAGTTTCAGTTTTTAATATTCTGTGCAGTCCGAAACATATAGGAAAATGAAACAAGTTACAGACGATTGCTGGGAGGGAAGGTATGATAACTAGGAGTTTTCTAATTCTGTATAAGTATGGTAACTCTATAATATGGTGGGTTGGGTATCAATTTACAATGGATGTCATTTAAGATGTGTTAACTCTCGTGTATGAAATGATCATACAGCTTCCCCAAGACAAATGTGTTGTGGTTGCAATACCTGGTTGACATTTTGTTGCAGAAGAAAGATTATGTAAGTCATTTTGCTAATAGTATCAGAGAGGTCTCCTATCTTATGATTTGGTGTATGTAACTCAGAGCTGCTGTAATTTGAAACTGTTAACGTTGAATGTTTGATAGGATCGAACATCTAGAGACGAGAGGGAGTTTCGTTCATTTAAAAAGCGTTTAAATGGATACAAGTCTGCAAATGAATCGGTGGTTGATCCTTTTTTCAGTGCACTAATTGTTGCCAGTGATGTTTGAGAAAAAGAATGCTAGCAGATGATTATGAAAGGTTCAAGTCATCTAATTTTGAGCGTTTAGCTTTGACAAAAATGTCAAGAAAGTAGTAATATGAAAAAGGATGAGATGCATGTGTATGTATGTGTATGTATATTGACAAATTGTCAACCTTCTTTTAGCGTGTACATTCTCATTTAATATATCATCTTATTGTTGATTGTTATGTTTGAAAAATTACTGTTCAATTCTTATAAATTTTTTAATATTTTTGAAAGTAGTTGTGAGTGAAGCAGAGATAAAAAAAGTAATGATAAGTGACTTTTAGTATAATTATATGGATAGAGATAAAGAATTTACCGTGAATACTCTTATTCTTTCAATTCCTTTCCTTTTTTTTTACTTAATAGAAAATAAGGTTTGAAGCTTTGTTGTATTTTAGGCGGTCTAGTTTTTAATAAAATTTATGATGAAACATATCTAGAAATAAATACATTTTATTTAAATAAATATCATGTGGTTGTGGAGCAAATTAGAAATATACTATATATGACCTGATTTATTTTCGAATAGCTGTGGTAGAAATTAAAAATACACTATATTTCACTAGATTTGATTTCAAAATAAAATTTAGAATAACTTATTATTTGTATCTTTAACGTTTATGCATTTTAACTACTTGTATTTTTAATGTTTTAAAATTGTTATTTGTTTCCTAATGTTTTATTTGTTTTTCCATTGGAGTTCAAATAACTAATATCTTCAGTTTTTTGTTAAACCTTCTGTGCAAAAGATTAAACTATCGCAACAAACTAAAAAACAAAAATAGACTTGTGGGACCTACCCACTCTTTTAATTGTACTTAATAATTACATTTATCCACTCATCCTACATTCCTACTCATCTTTTTTTATATTCTATATGTCACAAGCACATACACACACATACACTCCTCTCTCCATCATCAACACCATAGCCACCCACCACCATTGTCGCCACAGTTATGTTCTTACAAACAATATTAAATATTGAAAACCAAAAATCTAAGGAAATCAAAAAACAAAAAAAAATATTACTTATCTGCATAGTTGTTCGATAGTGTTTAAATTCCTATATAGAGGAAAGACAATTATTATTAAAATGATACAAACCTATAGCAATGAGAAGCTTTACTTGATACGTATGCAGTATGCAAATGCATATTACTGTTGATGCGGTTTGCTTTTAGTTATATTAAATAATAATGGAAACTTCTTTAGAAATTAACTTTTTTAGCTATGTAGAAACGAAGTGTGAGAATATACAATGATGCTAAAAAAATCACAAAAAGAATTATATGTCACAATCTAAATCGAATTTCAAAAAAGTAATTCGGAGTCTCAGTTCCTCTCGTCGTCCTCTTTCAGAAAAAAAATTCATTGTGTCTTTATATGACACAATGACATCATTGTGTCTTTCATAATGACACAATGACGTCATTGTGTCTTTCATAATGACACAATGACGTCATTGTGTCTTTCATAATGACACAATTACGTTATTGTGTCTTTCATAATGACACAATGACGTCATTGTGTGTTTTATAATGACATAATGACGTCATTGTGTCTTTCATAAATGACACAATAAAAAACGTTAATTTTTTTAAATTTTTTTACTTTTTTGTTTATTTTTTTTCTTAGATTTATTTTTTGTTTACTTTTTTTCTTAGTGAGCACGGCTAGGGGAACAAAAGCTCGGAATTACTTATTTGAAATTCGATTTAGATCGTGAGATATAATTTTTTGTATTTTTTTAACTCATTATGTCTTCTCATACTTTGTAGCAAAAATACGCTTTGTATTTAAATATTTTTCTTATAATTTTATAAGTAACATGAGGTTTAGTTGTGACTATACGACAAAAAAGGATATACACACAATTGTTGACTTTTTATCTAGTTTCATCACTTTTTAAATGCAAATAACTATTGACAATAACTTAACTCAGCGTAACATCGGGTAAACATAGGTTGTCATGAGGCACCATTGTACGCATAATGTAGATAAAAATAACCATATCGTAAGGGTATGTTCGATAGTTAAAAGAACATTATATTGTTGAGAAAAAAGGTAAGTTAAAAGTAAAGATCACCCTCTATATAGTAAGCGTACTTGGATATTGAAAAAAAAGGTAAGTTAAAAAAAGTATGTAAAAACGTAATAATAAATGTTAAAATGAAAAAAATTTAAAAAAAGCAAAAAATAGAATAGGCGGCGTTTTAAAACAAGGATACTGGCAAATGACAGGCTCTTTGGCTATGTTAAAATGAACACCCTTTCCAATATCACCATGTTTGTAGTTTCTAAAAAATGTATGAAAATAGCCTGAATGCCCACTAAAGAAGATGCATGAAATTTTCTGCAATAATGCATGCTTTTAACAAATGATCATCCATGATGAGAAGCTTATTTTTTTTCTTCTAAGTAACTCTACGTGATAGGCTGGGTCAGTGGTCCATCAATGATCCTTTAGCTGTTCAAGAAAAAAATAATTTTTTTTAACCGTTCAAGAAAAAAGTACCTTACCAGTAATCATTTAACCGTTCAAGAAAAAAGTAACTTCTTTTAACCGTTCAAGAAAAAAGTAACTTACCAGTAATCCTTTAACCGTTCAAGAAAAAAATAACTCACCATCCTAATTAACATGTGGCCCCTACACTCCTTACTGTAATTTTGCAATTAAGGACTTCATCTTAGGTTCTAACTCCCATGAAGCTTAACAATGGATCAATGGACCTCAAAGCTATGTCAAATAAGGCCATACATTGTTTGTCCCTGTCATCAGCCATTATATATTGAGTTTGTTGGAAGCTGCAGCCCTATGTACGGACAACTATTTGAATACAATCTCATACCAAGTTGGGTCATCGTTTCTTTGGCCCATTTTTGGTTATCGAGAAGGTAGGCAAAGTGGCTTACAAGCTAGACTTACCTTCAGATGCCCACATTCATCTAGTCTTTCATGTCTCCCTGCTCAAAGGAGCTCAGAGAGAAAATTTGCTAGTACTACCTTTGCCCACTAATCCTCTGCCTACTGTATCAGCCGCGAGCAATCATTGATCGCCGATAGCCTGGAGAGCCAACAAGCCAGGAGCTCAAATTTTGGTCCATTGGCAAAATTTACCCTTATCTGATGCTACATGGTAGGATCTGCCAGATTCACATTTCCTTTTCCTTATTTCCATTCTTGAGGTGAAGAACGTTAATGAAGGCTGAGAGTTCAGTTCACAGAATTCTTCTTCTGTTTCTTTTTTTTTTTCTCACTCTCTGGATCTTTGCTAACATTTTTCTTCTCAAAGAATTCTAGTCCAAAGACAAAAAAATCAAACAAAAAACAGCTCTCTATACCCTTGGGAGGTGAACAGAGTGAGCTAACATTTTTCTTCTCAAAGAATTCTAGTCTTTTTTCCGTTCTTTAATCTGAATCTTAGCCAACATGTTTCTTTTCAAATGGTTGAGAATTAAAAGTATCATTACCCTATATATGAAAAAGGCAAATGCCATCAGGTTTTGAAGGTTTTTCGTTTGAAGGTTTTAAAAAGTATCTTTTCCACTTTTCAACATTTGCCACACAGGTTTGAAGGTTTTTCGTTTTAACCCCTCAGCACCACCCTTTTGTATATAATGACATTTGGGCCTCCCTTACCACCGCCATCATCCCCCTGCACCACCACTGTCTCTCGTTACACCATCGGCCCCCACCTCCGGCGGCGCTTCGAGTGGAGGATTTCCGTTTTTAGCCGTGTGGGTGGCCGTGGTGCTTCCGGTTTCGATTCAGCTCGCCTGCCTTTGCTGGTGGTGGCGCGTCCGGTTTCCAGATCTCAACCCAGTGGGTTTATGGTTGTGGTTGCTATGGCGCTGGCGCCGATGTGGTCGCCTGCAGCGCTGCAGCCTATTATCGGTTGAGATCCGGTTGTTTTCGTGACTGGGGGTGGCGCCTCCGCCTGGCGTCTCGTAGCATTGGTGTCGTCGTCGATGGTGGCTATTTCACATTTGGGTGGTCGCCGGCAGGCAACATGCAGGTGGTGGTTGGGCTGGTGTCGATGTCGAAGTCGGTGCGGCCTGCCGCGTTGTAACGTTGGCTCCGCCGCCGATGATGATTACAACGGCCTTCCGTTTCCGGTTACATCGCGGCGGTGGGTTCGCCGACTGTGCGTATCGTTGCTCTTTGACCTGGCCAACCGACTTGTACACCGTTGTGGTTCCAGTGGTTCGATGTTACCGGTAGTTGTTTCTTAAACTCGGTTTCAGTATGTTTCTTCCTTTGTTAGGGTCTCTGTTACACAACTTTGACTGCCTCAGTTTATGTTGTTTTATGTGATTAGTACTTGGTGACATGAACCTTGGGTTATTGGTCTGATGAATGTGTAGGTTTGCTCTGAAACCGTAGATCGTTCGAACTTCGGTTCCCCTACATGTTCTTTGGCTATGATGATTGTAATATAGACTGTTGCTTGGTGTGGCATAAACGAGGATGATGAGTGACATGTTTTTCACTTGTAACCCGTATCACAGCCACATCGGTTTACTAATGAGATCTGAGCCACACTGTATATGCTTATTATGGTTTTTGTCTTTGTATTAGTTATTGCTATGTTGGCTATGATATACATGAAAACCACTGGTTGGATTGGCCTGTCGATCATTTTCAGTGTGCAGCCATAACTTGCCATTAGTTCTAAGCCGCACATTAAACATTCAAATTTTACGCACCGATTTGCGGCGTTCCCAAGAAGCGCAACGCGCGTCTGGGTAATCACACTAGATAATATAAAATAGATACAAAGGTGCAAGTGATGTTTCTTCTAAAATGGTTAAGAATTCTAGTCTCATAGATATAAAATATATTTAAAAGTGCAAGTGTTGAGATTTGTCTATTTGTGTTTTAGTATTTTGTATTAGTAGCATTTTGTTTTTATAAACTTTAAACTTGGATAAACACAATTGCTAGACCATCATCACACCTTTTAGTTACTGTAACGATGTACAGCTTGGTAGTAATCTTGATAACAAACTTTTGAAAACAGAAAAGAACATAAATGTCATCGCACTAATGGGGTGTCGATAACATTTGTAGCCAAATGACTATGACTGCCAATTTTGATCATGAGAATGAAAATTCTAACTTGTAATAGTAGTTTTACTTGCTAACTACCATTCATTATGCTTACTCGAGTCTTCTCCCAACCCCCAATCATTACCGCTATCACCCCAGTCTCCAGTAGGCTCCCAAGTCGTGTCCTCCCCGCAATTGTAGGCGTCTCCTCCCTCTTCCTCCCACTTGTTGTTGACAACACCATTCTGATCACAACTTTCCGACTCAACTGCCACATTTTCCTTTTTCTCTGGGAGAAAACAACCTTTATAAGAGTCATTCTCAACACAATGCCAAAGCAGCTTGTTCCAATGCTCATCCTGCGTGCCACATTTTAACATCAGGTAATATCACAATTCATCCTATTTCACTATTTCATTACAATGTTATTTCTTTTCCTTTTGGTTTGGTTAGATATTACATGAGCAAGGGTCCGGTAATAACTTTAAACAAGCTGGCACTTTAACTCCAAACGTATAACTTTTTTTTAAAATAATAGTGTCATGACAATTACAAATACAGATTGAGCAACTTTCAACCAAATAAACTCATTCATAAGTATATAGGTTGCATCTGCCACCTTTAATTTTCATGCCTTTGATTTCAAAGTGTAAATTTAGGGCAAATACAATTAGACAAGTAATGTAAGTTTCAATATTACCTTGCATATAATATGTGGGTTCCCAATAGCAATCAGCAAGGATCTAGCTCGAGTGATGGCAACATTAAACCTCCTAGGATTACTTAAGAATCCCAAACAATGTCTCTTGTCGGTCTCATCGTGTTTAATAGTTGACCGAACGGTAGATACTATGATGACCTCCCTTTCTTGGCCCTGAAAGGACTCTACCGTGCCAACCTTAATCTCGGATCCAATAAAAGTTTCAAGTGCCTTGCTTATTTTAAGCACTTGCTGTCTATATGGCGTTATCACCCCGATATCTTCATTCTTTATCCCTTTATCTATCAAGTTCAAAATAACCTCAACTACCTCACTTGCCTCAATTCTATTAAACCATGACGGATTATTCCCTTCTCTCTCATCAACACCTTGAACACCTAGAAACAGAACTGGAAATTCCGGGTTTGGTATAAAATCCTTCCAAGTTAATGGGTACAAGGTGTCATCTTCTTTGCACGAGACCAAGTCCCCTTTATAAAACAACTGTGAAGGAAGTGACAATATGTGTTGGTGGCAACGATAATTTCGAACCAATTTAGTCACATAATTCTGATCACCATCTTTATAAAACTTAGATTCACAGAGTCTCTCCATAAATGATTTCCCTAAACCATAACTTTCAGCATCTTTAGAAAAGATTACGGGACCTAACTGCACAGGATCGCCAGCAAGAACAACAACCGTATCCCGTCTGTAAAAATGAGATATTGGAATCATTGTTTCAGGCTCGGATGCCTGGGCTGCTTCATCCAAGAAGATATGTGTGAAGTGGCCCATTTTAAGACCTTCTGAATAAAGAAGAGCAGCACTTGCATATGTGGATATTATAATCCTATATCGTATAAGTTGTTCAAATATAGGACAGCTAAAGACCATCGTCTCTTCTTCATCAATACTACAAAAATCAAGAAACTCGGGTTTGATATCGTCTACTGAACGAGCTGTTGCATTGAGCCGAAGTATATCCCCTTTTCGGATGTTAACAGGATTCTCCATTACAAGTCTTGCCAAGAGATGATCCGCTGCATTATTTGAAGGTGCACAGACAAGAATTGCAGAATCCCTTCTGGTTTTGTAAAGTTGAAGGATAGCTTCAGTAAGCGTCACAGATTTACCGGTTCCGGGTGGACCGTGAACAACGTAAGGTGGGCCCCCTTTGCAACCAAGGATCATCTCAACTGAACTCAATTGCTCCTCATTCAGATTACAGGAAATTGGAACCAGTGGGCGGGTTTCTATGTGTCTCTCCTTTGAAGAAAACTCAGGGAAGAGAAATTCTGTATCAAGCTTCCCAGAAGCTTCTAAAGCTTGGTACAATCTTCGCATGCTGAGTCTATTATATTCAAATTGTACATCATAGCGATCACCTTCAGAATGGAAACCTTGAAGATCTTCATGAAATGATATGAGAACTTCTTCAGCCTCAACACGAAAGATAGGCCCCTGTAGAAAGAAATTAAATCATCTGTCCTCGTACTAGAATGAGTGGCAAAATAGTAATAACAGATATTAGTAAAAGCAGCTAACATTTCGCAAGAGCTAGGTTGGCCTGAAACCCTTTTTGCCCCATTTTTTACAAATTAGTATGTCAAGCACGATTACAAAATGAATATATTTATGATAATTACCTAATTTCTTAAAAAAAGCAATTAAAAACTATACGCATGTAAAATACATTTTGCGCAGCTTTAGGCTTGCTTGACCTGTTCAACACAAGTGGCTTGCTTTCTTGTTAGCAAAAAGAATAAATATTGGACCCCATATACAAAAAAAACCCAAATGTACTCAAACTGCCATATCTGGTCCTAAAACTGTATATTGAATTGAAATTTAAGAGGTTTCTTCCTCTACTTTTTCATTGACTTGTTTTCTTGTTAGCAAGAAATAAAAAATATGATCCCTTAAGAGATATAAAATCAACCCAAATGAACCATGCAAAAGTAAATGGGTTGAATTGCGACATTTGGTCCTGAATCATGTATTTTGAAAAAAAAAATCTAAGAGGTTTTGTCCTTGATGACATCATATAAGCTATAATGGTTTATTTTATCATGTGAAACAAACCTTATAAAGAGGAGACATATTCTGTTCATTGTGGGATATAGGCTTCGCAATAACAATATCTCCAGTAACGAGTGATGGCCTTCTCTCAGCCAATCCCGGTACTTCAAGTGTAAGGAACCTACCTTTTCTCTTGAAAGTTACATTTTGCATGTCATATGCTCTCATGTCATCCTGAAAAACAGCTCAACCATTTCAGAGCTAATAAAAACAACAAAAAGATTAGTGTGATATAGTCCATAAGCAAAGAATAGAATACCTCAAGTTTAATTTCTTCCATAATAAGCAGCGTTCTAAAGAAGGTGACATAGTTCTTCCGGGTTAAACCTTCAATTAGGGAATCAGGAGTTGCCTTACTTTCAATTACTTCCCTTATAGCCTTGGGGATTTGATATTCTGGAAGTTTATATTTATATGGTCGACTATTAGCCTTTGCAGGACGAGATCCCCTAATTACTTTGAGGCCCACATTAGGTGAATATATTCTAGGGATTAATGGTTTGTTTCTTGATGGTCTGTTAAATGGCTTGTTACTAGTCAATGACCGTGAGATCTTATCTTCTGCCATAATAAATCCCACCCTTTCGATCCTATCATCATCAAAATTAAAGTGAACAGCTGTTGTGTGCAGACCTTTGACCATTGCTTTACAGGATAACCAATGGTCAACGGTTTACCAGGTACCAAAGTCCTGTCCTCCATGGAAAACGACTCTACAAATGATTTGATGTATTCCTCATCTGAATCAGGAGAGGGAGGTTCCATCACAGAGAGAGTAAAAGAGTCTTTCGGCTTAGAATCGTATATCTCAACCGACCATAATGTTACCGCATCAG
Organism: Flaveria linearis; assembly: GCA_024085815.1. Classification (NCBI taxonomy): domain Eukaryota; kingdom Viridiplantae; phylum Streptophyta; class Magnoliopsida; order Asterales; family Asteraceae; genus Flaveria; species Flaveria linearis. The sequence goes on along the minus strand of CM044001.1, from coordinate 36,727,888 downwards.
TTGATGTGTTCTCAATGGTGATGGGGTTAAATACTGTTTCACCCACAACTACGAACTGCGGCTTCCCGTCTACCAAAGGAAATGGAACTGAAACAACAATTGGACCCTCGTTCCCTGGATTATAGTTATAGATAGATGCATCGTTCGCAAAGTCAACGTTGCCAATATCCCCAACGTCACTAATCACTGACCGTGTTTCATCATCGTGGTTGACTGATCCCATTGAGTAAAACAAGCTGCATGCTCGCATTCAAATACTAGATGATTAGTAGCTACTCATTACTAAGAAATGTAAAATTATTAGAGCTTGAAACTTATAAAATATCAAAATAAAATGTCCATTCCAGAAAGGAGCCCCCATCACAGGGACTTTTGTAACACCATATTTGTCCTATACTCCTATAGGATGACCAATACACAGATCATATTCTTTGTAGCCGTTTAATAATTGTCAGAAAGATGATTTTCCTCCATAACCAAATCATATATCAGATTTGAGCTCAGAATAAACAAAACTATTCTTTATTGCAAAACGTCTAGTCATCTTAGTATGACACCAAGCAGATGGTTAGGATGATTCTTACCCACCAATAATGCATGATTTATTCTTATAGCAAAATAGACAACGAATTAGGCTAAAAGGGCCAACATTATTTCACAATTTGAGCTTCCCATCAAGATTGTTTATTAATGCAGAGTAACAAACACATTTTCAGTGGTCAACACCAACAATGCTCAGAAAATACAGTATACAAAACCTAAATATTAACCATTAAGGTTACACTGAATAAGAAACTATAAAAGTGCTAATGTGGTCAAATTTCATTGAAACTTTTTCAATAGATCATGATTAAATCACAGGCAGAATGATCCTTTCTAAATGAAGATCGTTCAAGCCATAAATCAAGCCCTTCGGTTATGCAGATATCAAAATTCAAACACAGAATGGAGATCGAAATCTCCATGAATCCATAAAATTGAAATGTACTTCAACTACGCTCATCAATATACAAAAAGAAACAGACGATCGAAACTAAAAGTCCGATCAGAACTGATTCAACTCCAAACCTCAAAATAGAGTGTCGGAAACTAAAATGAACAGAATGAAGATATCATATCAAATCTGTAGATTCATGATACAGTGGATTTCTAGAAACATGCATTCTGAGTACAAAATCATCGACGATGATACCCTTGATAAAGGAATGAAAATTCGAAAACCTGCTTGCAAATTGATGGATCGAACCCTTTGCTTGGTGGATGGAGCGATGGTTTTGGTTTGTCGATCACTTACACATTTGTGATTCCTAAATCATATAGAGGAACAGCATGAGTTTAATAAGGAATTCAAAGTCGGGGGTTGATGATGATTACTTGATTAGGGTTCTTCTTCACTGTGGAGTGGTGGAGTGGTTTAGCCGATTGGGAGCCTTTTCTCTTTTTTTTTTTTTCTTTTTCTTTTTCTTTTTTTTTCTTTTTTTTTTAAACGACAAATCTATCCGACTCCAACTCTAAAATTACATCAAGTTACATCATGTCTAGGTTTGAACCCAGGATCTCCTCTGTAAGAGACAAAACCTCTATCAAGTAGGCTACTCCCACATTAACTTTTTCTTTTTCTTTTATTTAAAAATATCATATATTTATCTAAAGTAAATATTCTCACATCAATGATTTCCTAGACCGCTAAAATTACTACTTTTTTCTGTTGGGCTTCAATTGGTTGTTATGGATACAACCCGTATAGGTTAATATAGGTTGCACAGGTAGAATATTTCAGGCAAGCATACATCGTATTTTAATACGCCCTGTGCATACGTATACGCGTTGTATAATATGTAGCACATACATGTCGTATGACCGTATATGGGTCGTATTGTATGTCACACACAAGGAATGAGTGTTCGCTGAATAGAGACTCATTTGATATGTGTCTCAATTATTTGATAAGATATAAGATTTGGTCACTTATTTAATTTGACATACAATTTGGTCAATTACTCTTAACAAGATGATTTCTTAAGATGATTAACTTGATTGAGGAATTGTTATTTTTGGTACATCAAACAGAGGAGAATTATCCTCCTCTTATACAGGTTTGTACAATTATTGTTGGCTGTTAATGGGAGACAAGGAAACACCACTAAGACACCACTAAGAAAACACTTTTACTAAAAAATGGGAAATGATGTAAATGTTGCTGATCCCAGCTGTTCTTCATTCTGCTTTTGCTTTCCAACACGCCCCCTCAAGTTGAACGGTGGGATCTCCAAAGTTCAACTTGTCCAAGCATTTGTGTAATAGTCTCTCGTTAACAGCTTTTGTTAGGATGTCTGCCAATTGATTTTCAGACTTGACGAATGGAAGAGAAATGATTCCTGATTCTAATTTTTCTTTGATGAAGTGTCGGTCAACTTCCACATGCTTCGTTCGATCATGTTGTACCGGATTCTCTGATATTTGGATTGCAGCTTTATTATCGCACATGATTTTACTTGCTTCGTGCGGTGGAAATCCTATTTCACTTAGGAGCCTCCGTACCCACAGAACTTCTGTTAATCCCCTGGCTATTCCCCTGAATTCGGCTTCAGCGCTTGATAATGCCACGACCTTCTGTTTCTTACTCCTCCACGTGACCAGATTTCCTCCAACTAAGGTAAAATAACCTGCAGTTGATCTTCTCTTGTCTTTGTCTCCTGCCCAATCTGCATCAGTGTACAATTGTACTTCTAAGTTTCCATTTGGTTTGAACACAATTCCATGTCCAACGGTGCCTTTTAGATATCTTAAAATCCTTAAGACTGCATCCATATGGGTTGTTTGTGGTTGATGCATAAACTGGCTCACTATCCCTACCGCATATGCTATATCTGGTCGGGTGTGAGAGAGATATATTAGCTTTCCCACAATTCGTTGATATCTTTCCTTGTCAGCTAGCTCTGCTTGTTCTTCCATGTACAGTTTTGATTCATGATCATAGGGGTTTCTGCTGGTTTGCAATCAATCATACCAACTTCAGTTAGAAGATCAAGAACATACTTCTTTTGACACATAAATATTCCTTGTTTTGATCTTAGAATCTCAATTCCAAGGAAATATTTAAGTCTTCCTAGGTCCTTCATTTCGAACTCATTGAATAAGTTCTCCTTTAGTCTGGTGATTTCTTCTTCATCATCCCCTGTAATAATCATGTCGTCCACATATATTATTAAACAAGTCGTTAGATTATCCCTTTTTTTAAGAAACAATGTGTGGTCTGAGTTACTTTGTTTAAACCCATATCGGCTCATAGCAAGAGTGAATCTTCCGAACCATGTTCTGGGAGATTGTTTTAGTCCATATAAGGACTTCTTCAACCGACATACTTCTCTATCACCGAAGTTGCTTGTGAACCCCTGTGGTGCCTCCATATATACCTCTTCTTTGAGCTCTCCATGTAGGAATGCATTTTTTACATCGAACTGGTGAAGTGGCCATTCCTTATTTGCTGCTATTGAGAATAGGACCCTGATTGTGTTCATCTTTGCGACTGGAGAGAAGGTTTCGGAGTAATCAATCCCATATGTTTGGGTATAGCCTTTGGCCACTAATCTAGCTTTATATCTTTCGATCGTACCATCCGGCTTGTATTTAATTGAAAACACCCATCGACATCCGACTGGTTTCTTCCCTGTAGGTAAGACACACTTCTCCCACGTGTTGTTCTTCGTTAAAGCTTTCATTTCTTCTTCCATTGCGTTTCTCCAGTGTTTTGATTTCAAGGCTTGCTCTGGGTTGGTGGGAATGTCTTCAGTGTACAGCGATAAAGAGAACGCCTTAGCTTCTTCGGACAACTTACCCTCGGCTATATTAGCCATAGGATATTTGGACCCTCGAGACTCCTTTTCAGGAGAGTATCTTTTTGGGGGAATTCCTCGGTTTGTTCTTGGTGGCAGCACGTATGTTTTTGGTGCGGCTTCCTGTGTGATTGTATCTCCCTGTTCTTGTTCGTGCTCTATTTGTTCTGCTTGTATGATAGGCTCATCTGGTTCCTGCACATGTTCACTTTGCTCTTCTGCTTGGTTAGTGATATTTTCAGGAGTTTCGGTAGATTCAGTGTTACTTACCTCTGGTATCAAGTCAGGAGCAACTTCTTGGTGGTGACACTGACTTCGGGTTTGGATGGAGGAGGTGACTCATCCTGGGTATGGTATTCTAGCCAACTCAGTGATTCAGGATACTTGCTCTCCCCCTTATCACTGTTTTGGGAGGCATAGTAATACTCAGTTTCAAGGAAATCACAGTTCATAGTGGTGAACATGTGCCGGGTTTTAGGATTGTAGCACCGATACCCCTTCTGGTGTGCTCCATATCCGACAAAGACACATTTTTCCGCACACGGAACAAGTTTAGTTCTATTGATTTTTGGTATATGAACAAATACAGTGCAACCAAAAATCCGGGGTTCGAGTGTAAGGATGGACGGGGGTTTGAAAAATTCGGAGAGAACTTGTAATGGAGTTTTGGAGTTTAGGATTTTAGTTGGAAGACGATTAATCAGATAAGTGGCAGTGGCAAGGGCCTCTGGCCAAAAAACTTTTGGGACTTGTGACTCTATCAGGAGGGCCCGAGTTATTTCTAAAAGAATACGATTCTTTCGCTCCGCAACACCATTTTGTTCAGGTGTGTGAGGACAGGTTGTTTGGTGAATAATACCTTTCGATGTGAAAAATTGTTTCAGCTCATTATTAACAAATTCTCCACCATTATCGGATCGAAAGATTTTAATGTTTTTCTGAAATTGATTTTGTATCATCGTGTAAAACATGATGAATTTCTCAAAAACTTCGGATTTACTTTTTAATAGGTATACCCAGGTCATTCGTGTACAATCATCCACGAATATTACGAAAAAACGAAGATTTTGACCCCCGATAGTTGGAGCTGGTCCCCACACATCCGAGTGAATTAACGAAAAAGGCAAATCAACTCTTGTGTTATTTGGTTTAAAGGTTTTTCGATGGCTTTTAGCTAACACACAAGTTTCACAATGTGACTTACAATTGGAAGGAAATAATTTGGGAAATAAAACACGCAAATAACCCGTAGATGGATGTCCAAGTCTTCTATGCCATAGCCAAGCTTCACGTTCCACTGTTCCATGAGATAGCATAACATTACCATTTTGAGTCACCTCATCCACGTAATATAATCCTTGTTTTTCAGTGCCACGCCCAATGATCGCTCCCGTCCTGATATCCTGTAAGATACAAAATGTCGGTTGCATAAGAACGGAGCAATTTAACTCTTTTGTTACATGGCTAATGGATAGTAATTTATGTGACAATGAAGGAACATAGAGACAATTTGAAAGTTTAAGAGTTGGTGAGATCTCAATTGTTCCACCATTTTCTACATTCATTGTTTCTCCATTTGCAGTGTGTATATAGGATTTTGTTGGACTCGAAGTTGTAGTAAAATCGGATAGGTCGTGTGTCATGGTATCCGTTGCTCCACAATCAAAAATCCATGACTGTTCCCGGGATTTGTTGTTTTGAATCATATGTGCCACACCAAATTCTGCAGGGTCTATTTGGTAATTTGAAAGCTTATTTAAAAAAAAAAGAGAAGAGGGTTTCGAGACCCTTCTCTTTCTCTCCACCCTTTTACCTGTGTTTGAAAGTTTATTTAAAAAAGAAAGAGAAGAGGGTTTCGAGAATGCTCTGGTGAGCAGCTTCCTTTCGGACCGCCGCATATGCCGCCTCCGCGGTTGGGAGGGGTTCCCATCGAAGTATTTCCCGTTTGATTGGGTCATATCTTCGGTCAAGAGCATTTAAGAACTGAAAGAGTTTGTGTTCTATTCTTATTTTTGTATATGTTTTGATGTCTTCTGGACATTTCATGGGATTTGGATCGATTCTTTCGATTTCTCCCCAAATACCCTGTAATGTGATCCAGAAGGCTTCAAGTGTTGTACCATTTTGCTTGATTTCATTGGCTTTGACGTGAAGATTGAATGCTTGAAGTTTATCTTTTCCACTGCTATAAGTAACCGCCAAGGCTTCCCACAGTGTTTTAGCTGTTGGAAACTCGGTTAGGTTGCTTGCAATTTCGGGTTCTATGTTTTGGATGAGCCATGAGAACACGATCAAGTCGTCTTGTTCCCACTGTTCTAAGTTCTCATCATTCTGACCTGGAGGTTCTGTGGTCAAATGATTGAGTAATGTTTTTGACTTTCCACCGATTGCGACTCGAATCATTCGGGTCCATAGTGGGTAATTTTGGCTGTTTAGTTTGAGGTTGATCTGCAAACTATCTGAAAGTTTGGGGCTTTTTGGAATCCCCTGCTTAAGCAGGTTGGCTAGTTGAATGGATAACTCATTCTGGTTGCCGTCTTCGGACATGGTGACCAGATTTATGTGGTTGAAAGGCTGGGGTAGATGATGAGCAATTAGTGTAAACACTGCTCTGATACCATCTTAACAAGATGATTTCTTAAGATGATTAACTTGATTGAGGAATTGTTATTTTTGGTACATCAAACAGAGGAGAATTATCCTCCTCTTATACAGGTTTGTACAATTATTGTTGGCTGTTAACGGGAGACAAGGAAACACCACTAAGACACCACTAAGAAAACACTTTTACTAAAAAATGGGAAATGATGTAAATGTTGCTGATCCCAGCTGTTCTTCATTCTGCTTTTGCTTTCCAACAATTACTTGATAGGATAAGATTCTTTTTAAACCGATTGTATATTTCTAATTCATTTGGTTCTCTTAGCATTTGATTCACTCATTTCATCATGCTATCAAGTTTATTTAAAAACTATTAAGCAATGTTGAATCTCACGAAAACTATTTGATATCAGATGGTGAATCTTCTAGCAAAATACAAGTGTTTCACACATATAATATTTTATTATGTTTGTATTATCTAACTCTACAGTTGTTAATAATAACATTTTTGTTCAAGTGTTCATGACGTTTAAAGATTTGATAAATGGGTTCAAAGCACAGGATGTGAGATTGGCTTTGGCCATGTGATCACAGTTTATCTTAAAATTTGATCATGATGACGAATACAAGGTAGTAGCTAGATTTAGACGTTTTGGCACCATAAAAACTAATAAACTATTTCAATTGGTTAAAAAATACTTTACAGAATTGATAGATATTACGGGTGATATGTTATGAACGTAGCCACCAACCCACTCAACAATTAAAGAGACATCCATATATAAAGAGATTATCTGATGAATACGACACTATGTGCGTACCTGACATGTTAATAATGTAAAAACGTACTTTCTGAAAAGATATCCAACTCCAAACATTTTGGATAGATTAATCATAAAATGGATAAACATAGGTTCCGTTGAATATAAGTATTCATCTAAAAGAATTATCATTTAATTTTACGCTTATTGAGCCTGCCCCGGTCCACTTTACCCAACATTCAAGTCACAAACAATTTAATTATATCAATCCAATAACTATAACTATAAACAATATATTTGAAATAAAAATACTTGCCCAAAATTGGTTTTAAATTAGCCTACTAGGCCCACTAGTCCAATAACCCCAAATCTTTTACCGTTCACTTTTATGAACAAATCTTACTCCAAAATCCCTTAAAATAAAATATTTAAAGTTTTAAATCCAAAATCCAGAGATAATGGACTAAACAAATAAGATCAAACTTAAAAAACAACTCATTATACTTATTGGCCCAACAACCAATTACTACAAACATAGGTAAAAAGCTAACAGTAATTTAGTGACTACACAAACACACATACATATGCAAGTATTAGAATATTCTTTAGTGGGTAGCATTACTTAAGAGTCAGTGGCATGTGTTGATTCAAAGATTCAAGATTCAACGATAAAGATTGAATTCTATTGCAGAGCTTTTGGTGTAAGTTTAAGTAATCCTTGCAATTTCATAGTAAGTGATATACTTGAAGCTTGACAGTAAATTCGTGTTCTTACTGTTCTTGATTATTGTCTTGATTCATTTTTGTTGTTGTTTATTACTCATTGTGAGATATTATGTTATAGAGTTCAGATTGTTGATTTTGATTCTACCTCTATCAACAATCACGTAAATTATCTTTTTGAATTTGGTTGTCTCAAATCCAATACTGACAAGTAGTATAAGAGCTTTGGCTTTCGATCTTGTAATTTTACTTTCACCAAGATTGCAGTTCTGAAATTCTAAGAAGAATTTCTCTTATAAGCTCCAGGTGAAGAACAATGGTTGATCCTTCAGAGTATGACAAATTACCAAAATTAGGGGTTGGAGAATACTATGTGGAAGCTTAGGATGCAGAACTTCATCTGTTATCAAGATTATAATATTATTTGGTATATTTCAGTGTGTCTTCTCATTGATTTCTCTTGAATATATATAAAGTACATTCATCCATATCTAATTATGGAACAGATTACAATCTCAATCATTCCTAACAAACTAGCCTATAAATCAGTGATGATATACATTCCATAATACAAATATCTCGGCTAATATACCCCGCAGTCGAAGCAGGAGGAGGATATGTTGAGACTAGTTCGGAAGTCATCGAACAATATCAGAGAGAGGCCTTTTGTAAAGATATCTGGGATCTGGTAGCGAGATAGGACGTGTAACACCCGAATCTGGCCTCGTACAACCTGTTTAGTGCGCTTGTGCTATACAGGGTTGCAAGACAAGTATACTGCACTGACATTATCACATAGACCAATGTGGCATGTGTTGGTGGATGATGAAGCTCTACTAGGAGATTGCACAACCAGCATGTTTCTGAAACAACATTAGCCACGCCCTGGTATTTCGCTTCAGTGCTAGACCGTGACAGGGTGGGTTGGCGTTTCAAGGACTAGGAAAGAAGATTATCGCCCAAATAAACACAATATCCAGAAGCAGACCGTCGAGTATCGGAGCAGCCTGCCCAATCAACCATAGTGTAACCTTCCTTTAAAGTACCTGAGGATTCGTTTCAGAGCATTCATATGAGATGTTCGTGGTGCATGCATATGCGTGCAGAGTTGTTGTACTGCATAACTGATGTCCAGGCAGGTGAAAGTGAGATATTGTAGCGCCGACAAGTTGACAATAAGTTGTACCCCCGTCATCCAAGAGAGTCCCAGACATGGAACTTAGTTTTAACTTTGTGTCAACTGGAGTATTGCTAGGTTTGCAAGAGGACATCCCTACACGGTCAAGTATTTCAGAACCATACTGTTATTGAGATAAAAGCAAGGATTGAGGAGACCGGGTAACTGATATTCCCAGAAAGTAACTTAAAGGGCCCAAGTATTTCATTGCAAATTCAGTAGCCAATTTGTTCATGAAGGTATGGCGAAGAGCATCTGAGGACATCACAAGTATTTTGTCATCCATATATAGCAACAGGTATGTAGTATGGTGACCATTTTTATAAATGAAGAGTGAATGGTCATATTTGCTATGATGAAAACGATAGTGGAGACGTAGTCAACAAATCATTGGTACCATACTCTTGAAGCCTGTTTCAGCCCATATAGTGATTTCTTTAGCAAGCAAACATGATCAGGGTATGCCGGGTCCCGAAAGCCAGGGGGTTGATGCATGTTGACAGTTTTAGTAAGATGCATGTGCAAGAAAGCGTTCTTGACATCCAGCTGGTGAATGGGCCAAGTGTGTGAAAGAGCTAAGGCTAGAACCGTCCGGATTGTTGCGGGTTTAACCACTGGACTAAATGTCTCCCCGCAGTCGATGCCCGCCTGCTGAGACCTGCCATCACAAACTAAACAAGCCTTGTATTATTCTAAAGAACCATCAGATTTAGTTTTATGTTTAAAAATCCACATACTTCTCACAATGTTGGTATTAACGGGTCTAGGTACTAACTCCCAAGTCCTATTATTAATACGAGCCTGGAACTCGTCGGTCATGGCCTTATTCCAATCTTGGTTATGTAAAGCATCAAAGGGATTGCGGGGAGTAGGAGAAATGGCAACCGAGGCATGGAGATTTGTAGGGAATGGTTAGCGGAGTTTGGAAATGCCAAACATGCTACGAGTATGAATGGTTCACGGTGGTGAAGGTGGTGGTGGAAAAGGGATCATAGGCAAAGAAGCTAAAGACGGGGGTGTTGGCAAAGCCCCCTGGGACGGTGGAGAGGCTGTTGTGGAGGTAGGTAAGGTTGTGGCAGAAGAAGGTATGTCTGCTATGAAGTTAGTAGGGGTGAGGGGAGGGGGAGTAGCAGGAGGGGGGTTAGGAACGTGTTGGAAAACATGCACCGATAGGGGAAGATTTTTATCTCTCCGGGAGTATGTTTTGAGAGGGTTGGGGAGGCCGGTTGGGCCTGGTTGGGATCGGGCTGTGGGAGCCATATTAGAGGGTGGGGGTCGGTTAGAAAGTTGTATGTGTGTGGGGAAGGGGATTAAGGAGTGGAAAAAGGGTAATTAGTTTCATCAAAGATAACATGTCATGAGATGGTTATTTGGTGGGTTTTAAGTTTGTAGCATTTGTAACCTCGATGGTTGGTGGGGTGACCAAGGAAAACACAAGGTGTGGAACGTCTTTGAAGCTTGTGGATAGTAGTGGGGGGAAAGAGGGTAGTAGAGGCAACCAAGCACTCGAAGGTTTTTATAGGATTGTTGTTTATTGTAAAGGAGGTGGGTTGGGGTGAGATTTTGTATTAGCTTGCTAGGGAGAATATTGTGGAGATAAGTGGCATGTTGAAGGGTGTGGTGCCACAAGTGAGCCGGTATCAATGCATGAGAAAGAAGGGTTCGTAAGATGTTGATAGAATGGATTTTCCTTTCGCCTTTCCCGTTTTGTGGGGACGTATGTGGACAAGAAAATCTAAATTGTATTCCATTATTTTCACAAAATGAGTGAAAGTGTTGATTATTATACTCACGGTCATTATCACATTGAATGGATTTGATTTTTAAATTAAATTATGTATGAATAATGGTATAGAATTTGAAAAATGTAGGAAAGACTTAAGACTTTTTAGCAAGCGGGAATGTTCAAAGAAAAATAGTTTTATCGTCGAGAAAGAGGAGGTGGTAACGATGGCCACTTGAACTTAACACTGGAGATGTCCACAAATCCGTATGTATAATATCATAGGGTAAATATGTAAATGTAGTAGAATTAGAAGATGGTAATTTAACTTGTTTTCCCAAAACACAAGAAGAACAAACAGAAGATAAAGTCTTATTGCTAGAAACATCTAAACAAGGTTTTAAAGAGTGCAAAATAGAAACTCCAGGATGGCCAAGTCGATGGTGCCATAAGTCTTGGTGATGGAGGCAAAAACTGTTAGGTTAGTGACTTGTGTTGTTGGAGAGATAGTGAGAAGATAAAAATCCCCAGTGCTATTATATCAGAGGATGGGCGTCCGCGTTTGGAAGTCCTTCATATCAAAACCAAATAGATCAAACTCAATTGTAATATTGTTATCAATAGTTAATTGACGAACTGAAATTAAGTTTTTAATAAGGTGAGGGACACGAAGAATGTTTTTAAGTGATAAGGGTGGGAAGGGGGTGAAAGAGTTTGATGTCCCGTACCGTGGATTGGAATCGTAGAACCATTACCAACGATAATATTCTAAAATGTACTATTATTAACATAGGAGTAGAAGTTACCTGACGAGTTAGCCATGTGTGAGGTGGCACCCTAGTCAACATACCAAGTCTGATCCGGTGGGTGCATGGTCATAGTGGAGAAGGCTTGCTCGATGTCGGTTGGAGTATAACTAGAATCTAAGGCTGCACAGGCCTACGTTGGACGGGGTCCCAGAATACCTGGGCCAGAAGTTGGGGATTGGTTGTGGTTATTTCAGATTGGGCCTGAAGCCTATGTTGGATAAGGGCAAGGAGGGTAGGCCCATGGCTGATAAGGAGAATAGGCCCATGGTGCGACATGAGGGTTCCAAGGGGCTGGATTACGAGAACCCGGGGCCTGCGAGGGGTGCTGATGTCCTCCTGGGTAACCCCTGCCCCACCCACCAGAGGAGCGACCACGACCACGACCGCTACCGCCATGACCACAACTGCGATTGGAATAATAAGTGGAAGCATCTGGAGTGGTAGTATCGAGATGGTTGGAGCAGTGTGAGGGTGGCTGCAAAGCATTGATTGAATGAAGAGCTGAGCCGGTAGTGATGTTGGTGGTGTGTGCTGCTTGATGAGATTTGCGAGTTTATTCGAGAACCAATTTCGACTGAGCAGAATTCGGGTAAGGGAATCATCTGTTGGATCATTATCGCGACTCCTTCATAAGTCTCATGTAGCCACGCAATTAGTTGGAAGACCAAACACTGATTGCTAACTGGAGAGCCAACGTTGGCCAATTGTTGGCTAGCATCTTCAAGGCTTAGCAGTAGGAGGAGATGTTATGGTAGTTGTCAAGACAAGTTATGATAAATTTGTGCTCCAGGTAGACTGCATGAGAGTTTTGGTTGTCTTGAAAAATGTTTTCAAGAGCATCCCATGCATGAGAGGCGGTAGAATTAGGCTTAAGGATGGTATGGAGCAAATCATTAGAGATCGTGCTATAAATCCACTAAAGGACAATAGCATCTAGGCGATGCCAGAGTTCGATATCGGTGGTGTAATCCTTGTTGTCGGGTTTGGATTTGGTATCCTTGGGATCTGGTTGTTCGGTTGTAGTAGGGGAGGGAGTAGCACTGGGTGTGGGAGAAGGGGGTCCTTTGGTAGGATCAAGATGATCACTGACCTGGAAGGCGCGGCCCAGGAATTGTATCGTCCGCTCTCCATCCTGAGAATAAAGGGAATGAAGTTCCGGATATTAGTGACAGTGATAACGGGATGTATTTTGGTATCCATTATAACAGCCAAAGGAGAATGGGGGGACAGGGCCGTTGCAGAAAGAAGGAGAACGGGAAGGGATGTGGGCTTTTACTGGTACCTACAATCCTTATAACAACCAATTCATCACATCCACATACATATGAACTGGATGGGACTTATAAAAGGGCCTCCGGAATCAGAGCACAGGTTTTTCCTCTGATACCATATTGTTTGGTATATTCTAGTGTGTCTTCTCATTGATTTCTCTTGAATATATATTGAGTACATTCATCCCTATCTAATTATGGAACATATTACAATCTCAATCATTCCTAAAAAATTAGCCTATAAATCGGTAATGATATATATTCCATAATACAAATATCTCGGCTAATATATAAGATGCGAGATTCAATCTTAAAAGGTTTATATACACCCATGGTTCCGTAAGCAAACTCAAATGACGTTATGGTACTGAAGGATCCCTTAAAATTATCCATAGAAGATTTATTAGCCGATATAGATTATCCCCACTTAATAGGGAATTACTTTACTTTGATATATTGTAAATTATTTGAATATTGTGCAATCCTATCCAAAGATAGGCTCCATGTAATTATATATATGTATGATGTGAATGAGAAGGTAAGACATTGAGATACCAAATAATATGGTATCAGAGCTGTAATTCTGATAACCATTGATAGCCTACCTTCCATCTCCCCTTCTTCTACACCTTACAACCCAGATTCCCTTCTCATTCACCCATCACTCAAACCATCCTTCTACACCTACTGCAATGGCAGAAAAGTTACATCCCGCTATTACCATTACCAACATTTGAAACTTCATTCCGTTATGTTGGAGATGGAAAGTGGGCAATACAACTCCTGGGCAGAGCTCTTCCGCATCCACTATCGAGCATTCCAGGCCAGTGAACATCTTGACCCGTGCTCAATCGCACCTACGGTACCCATTTTATCTTTCGAAACCACCAAGGACAAGGACAGAGCACAAAAAGTCACCAAAAAAGAACAGGTTGTTGCTGTGGAACTATGGAATCGTATTGATGCTATTTTCCTTCAATGGATATATAGAACCATATTGAATTATACATACAATTCTCAAACCTAACGCCATCGCTTCTCAAGCATGGGTTGCCTTGGAAAACATCTTCTAGGATAACCAAAGTTCACGTGCTATTTATCTAGAACACAAGTTGAAACCACCAAACTTGATAATCATGCCAATATCTCATCTTACTGTCAGACTCTTAAGATGCTCGCCGACCGACTCGCCAACGTCGAAGCCCTGGTGTCAAAAATCAATGACTCGTCTTACAATTAATTGCAGGCTTGAACAAAAGCTTTGAAAATGTTGCTATGATGATTCAACAAACCACACCACTTCCGGAGTTCTACAAGGCCCGTTCAAAGCTCATCTTTAAAGAAACTCGCAAGACACATTAGGCTACAAATTCTGCCAGCAATGCTACCCCATCTGCCCTTCATGTCGCCAACCAGCAACCTCTTAACACTTGTGTGGCTGCCGCCTACAATCCCTCTCACTCAGAGAACTCCTCAAACAACCCACGCGGTCATGGCCGTGGTCGCGGTGGCCGAGGCAGAGGTCGATCAAACAGGGGCAGATGCACTTCTAGATGTAATGGCCCAAATATCAACTTTAGCCCTGTTCCAGGCAGTTCTCAGCCCAACTCTGCTCGGCCCACTACCTCGACTTAGGCTAAACCTGCTTATCCAAACTATACCTACCCACCCTGTCCTTATGCCACACAACCTGTTTTACTGCCTAGGCCCACTCCGAGCCCCACTCCAGGCCGAAGCATACTTGGTCCTCACCCTAATCAAACCTACACAACTTCAGAAATTAGCTACTCACCAACTGATATTCATCAAGCTTTCCACACTATTTCTCTAAACCCACCGGACCAAAATTGGTACATGGACTCCGGGGCCACAACACACATGACTAACACCTTAGGTAACTTCTCGTCCTATATTAATAATGGTTTATTTCAGAATATTATTGTTGGAAATGGCTCACAACTTCCGATCCATGGTACGGGTCATGAAACACTATCATTCCTTTTTCCTCCTCTAAAACTAAATAATGTTCTTCATGTTCCATCTCTTATAAAAAATTTATTATCTGTTAGACGTTTTACAGTAGAAAATAATCTCTTATAAAAAATTTATTATCTGTTAGACGTTTTACAGTAGAAAATAATGTATCTCTTGAATTTGATCCGTTTGGTTTTGATGTGAAGGACTTCCCGACGCGGACACCTATCCTCCGATGTAATAGCACCAGAGATCTCTATCCGCTCATCATGTCACCTCCTTCTCACCTCACAAGTCCTTCCACATTTGCTGCAATTACTAAAGATTTATGGCATCATCGACTCGGCCATCCGAGCGCTTCTGTTTTATCTACTTTACAACCATCTTTTTCCTTTAATTCTAGTAATAAACATTCTACTTATGTTTGCTCT
The DNA here is from genome assembly GCA_024085815.1 of Flaveria linearis. Taxonomy (NCBI): domain Eukaryota; kingdom Viridiplantae; phylum Streptophyta; class Magnoliopsida; order Asterales; family Asteraceae; genus Flaveria; species Flaveria linearis. Next base: position 36,712,582 of record CM044001.1, on the reverse strand, counting down.
TCTTATGTGTTTGGGAAACAAATTAAGTTACCATTTTCTAGTTCAACATCTATTACTTATTCCCCATTTGATATCATACATAGTGACCTATGGACCTCTCCGGTTTTAAGTTCAACCGGTCATCGGTATTATATATTGTTTCTTGATGACAAAACTAATTTTTTATGGACCTATTCCGTGGCTAAAAAGTCCCAAGTATATGAAGTGTTTGTACAATGTTATAATCTCATCAAAACACAACTCAACACTCCTATCAAAACTCTTTAATGTGACAATGGGCGTGAATATGATAACCAAAATTTTACCAACTTTTGTACCAACCACGACCTTCAGTTTAGATTTTCATGCCTGCACACATCCCCACAAGATGGTAAGGCTAAAAGAAAAATATGTTCCTTTGCCCACTCCTCCGTCCCATAACACTTTTGGCATCATGCCTTACAGCACGCCACATACCTCCTCAACATTCTTCCTTCTAAAGTACTTGAAAATTTCTCTCCCACCCACCTTCTTTATAATCGCCAACCTTCCTATACACACCTACAGGTGTTCGGTTGCTTATGCTATCCCTTTTTCCCATCCGTCCATATTAACAAACTTGATAAACGGTCCACGCCTTGTGTCTTCATAGGTCACCCCTCTAATCATCGGGGGTACAAATGATACAACCTCCAAACATGTCAAATTACAATTTCTAGACATGTGATATTTGACAAAACCAATTTTCCATTCTTAACTACCTCTACCCCTCCCTCTTAAGAATTCCTTACAAAAATCTGACCCGCGTCCTTTACTATGGTCTCAACCTAATAACCCACCTCTCGGTTCCCCATCTAAACCAACTGACCCCTCTACTTCAGCCCAAACAACTTGCCAATCTCCCACAAGTCCTATGACAAACCACTCGTCCAGCCTAGATACTTCCTCGACCCAACCTCCTACTACCCCAACACCACTTAAAACCTACTCCTGGAGTGATGTAGCGCATCGAATGAAATTGAAGCTCAAACACATTAATTCTGCGAATACCCATGATGATCTTCACCCAAACCCCCAAATTCGACCCCAAGAGTCATGAATTTGAAATGATAAACTTTAATTTTTAGAATTGATCAAGTGTCATCCCAGATTACATCAACATAACTTAATAAGCAACCAAAATTCGAATGGGCCTAAAACAAACAACCATGCACAAAACAAAAGCCCAAAACAAACCAGAAAAATTAGAAAAAACATAAAAGTGGCCAAAAACCCATTTAGATGCCTTATTTTAGAAAAGTAACGGGATAACCTGCCTATGGCTGGTTACTATAATGTAGCCCTCATTTCCACGGTCGTTTTGATTAGTAGCACGTCAGAAACGGAGGCTCGTAGCCTAAGTTAGGCCTATTATCGTGCAGCGCGGAGCCTCCAAAAACATTAAGGCCCGGTCTTCAACACTTGGACCCGCATCAAGGAGGCCCAAACCCACCACCACCCCTTCTATTCTAATTTCCTCACCTCCACCGTCCCCTTCCTAACCTTCAGCCCCAATCGATTGCCTCCTATTTCTGATCCACCATCTCACCCACCCCCCAAACCATTCACACCCACAGTATGTCTAGAATCTCTAAACCAAAACAACCCTTAACCTTTCATGATGCCCTATCCATTTCTCCTTTACCTCGAAACCCCATTAATGCTCTCTGTAACCCTTATTGGAAACAAGCCATGGATGATGAGTTCCGAGCCCTTATTGATAATAGCACGTGGGAGTTGTTCCCAAGGCAAAGTCATATGAACATTGTGCGTAGTATGTGGATTTTTCATCATAAGACTAAATCCGACGGATCTTTAGAGCGATACAAAGCTTGTTTGGTTTGTGATGGCAGGTCTCAACAGGTTGGTATTGATTGTGGTGACACCTTCAGCCCAGTAGTCAAGCCATCCATTATTCAAACAGCTCTCACAATCGATCTATCTTATTCATGGCCCATTACATTAGCTTGATGTCAAGAATGCATTCTTGCATAGGAATCTTAATGAAACTGTCTATATGCATCAACCTCCCGGATTTAAGGACAAAAGGTTCCCCAATCACGTATGTCTATTAAAGAAGTTTGAATATGGGCTCAAACAGGCCCCCCCGAGCCCGGTATCAAAGATTGCGGATTACGTCTTCTTCTTGGCTTTCAGCATAGCCAAAACGACCACTCTCTATTCATTTACAGACACGGTTCGCAAACTGCTTACTTGTTGCTCTACGCGGATGAAATCGTTTTGGTCACTTCCTCGGATGCTTTACGCTACAAGTTCATGAAATTATTAGATGCGGAGTTTGCCATGAAGGACTTGGGCCCTCTCACATATTTTCTAGGCATATCTGTCACTCGCACTAAGGATACTTTATTTCTATCTCAAAAGATATATGCGTGTGAAATTCTAGAGCATGCGAGCATGTCCTCATGTAAACCTTCAAGCACTCCGGTTGATACAAAATCAAAGCTAAGCTCAACTTATGGTACTCCACTTACTGATGGGGGCACTATTTATCATCAACTTGCAGGAGCACTTTAATACTTGATGTTTACTCGGCCGGATATCAGTTACGCGGTCCAGCAAGTTTGCATGAATATGCACGCCCCAAGTTCATCCCATATGAATGCTTTTAAATGCATGCTTAGGTACATTCATGGTACGTTATCGCACGGTTGCAATTGGTTAAATCTTCGGCCTCCTCCCTTTTGGCATACACGGATGCAAATTGGGCTGGGTGCCCCGACACTAGACACTCCACCTCCCGTTATTGCATCTACTTAGGCACTATTCTTATTTCCTGGTCGTCCAAATGCCAGGCAACTTTGTCCAGTTCAAGTGCCGAAGCCGAATATCGAGGTGTCGCAAACGTCTTTTCCGAAACATGTTGGCTACGAAATCTCTTATTGGAGCTACACCACCCGCCCTCTCATGTGACATTGGTTTATTCCGATAACGTTAGTGCATTTTATCTTTCAAGCAATCCTGTCCAACATCAACATACCAAACACATAGAGTTGGACATCCATTTTGTTCGCGAGAATGTACCTCGGGGCCAAGTGCGTGTTTTGCATGTACCCTCTATGAATCTAAGGATCTCAATTCAGGAATTATCAGTATTAAAACAAAGACAAGTTAATGATCACGGAATAATCATTAATTTGCTGTTTAATTCTGTTAATTGTTAATTGAAGAACACAATCACAATGACACAGTAAATACAAACACAATAATTGATTCAAATGTATTTCATTAATATTGAGTAATGATTACAAAAGAATAATTATAAAAACTATGAACAATGATTTCTTCAATCGAATTGATGTTGTTGTTGATGAGACGGCGGCTAGGGTTGCATAATGTTGTGATAGTCGACAGCCGTAATATTGCTAAATTGTATTCCCAGGATGTGAAATCTAGGACTCATATTTATAGGCACTTTGAGTCAGTTAAGGAAACATCGGATCTCTTGGGATTTGTTATTGACTTGTTGACTTGTTAACTGATTGACATTTTGCGTGTTCTGGTCTTCCGTAGATATCTAGTCTTTCGCAGATATCTAGTCTTCCGCAGGAACTTCTGTTCTTCCGTAGGAACCTTGCCTTCCGTAGGAATCTTCACTAAGTAATCCTTGGGTGATGTTCATCCGCAGACATAAAAGATGTCTTGTAAGAAACATATCTACGGAATGACATTATTGTTCATCCATAGATGTTTCTTACACTTAGCCGATTTCAGAAATTCACCAAGTATATTGTTTTTGCCTGTCATCATGTACATCACATAACACATATGGGTTAAACTATACATTCAATGCATACATAATGATAGTTAGTTACAATTATTTATTACAAGTATTGATTAAAGTTCTAAGCCTATACAAATTGATCTATACCTATACTTCCTTGATCTAACAATACTCCCCCTTAGGCTTAGATCCTTGAATCAATCCTTCAAAACCGAAAGCTCGTTGACTCTGGCTATAATCTTGTTGTAGAAGTAAGACACATCAGCCTTCTGATGATCATACTTGTAGCTGATCATCATCTTACTGAGCTTCTTCAGAGTCTCAAAACTCATGCCCAAAATGTCTTCTTCAGTGGTGAGCGTTTCCACTATACTTTCATTGTGCACAATTTCAAGCTCATCTTCCTCTGATATTCTCAGTTCTGAGACTTCTTCAATTGTAGATCCTTTCAGCAGTCCAGCTTCATGTCTTCTTCTCTTATATGCCTTTGCATGCAGTTTGTCTATCACTTGAATCATATGCACATATAGGTATAGATCATTCTGTGCTTGTTCATCTGTTAGCCTTGGGAAGAATTTGTCATGAAGATATGATGTATAGCTTGGGTGAAGCATTTTGATCTCTACTGGGTCAAAAATTCTTATCTTTTCAGCTTTCTTTCCTTCAGCATTTCTCAACAGCACTAGCTCTTTAGTTTTCTCAATATAACCCCATTCTGTTATGGGAGAAGTATATTGATTTCCCTTGAAGCTTTTAATGAACCCTGTATTTCTGTTGCTACAACCAACCCTCTTCAACATGTCATCATCTATAAGAGATGATGATTCAGATGTTCTTCTTTTCTTATCTTGATTTATCTTTTTGTGCTCCACATCATCTCTCTTAGCTTGTTTGAGCACATCATCAATGAATTTTGTCTTCATTCCACTCATAGCCATAGAAAATTCTCTTCCCCTTAAATGGATTGGATAGTTAGAAATGGGTAAGCTTTGCAGATCTTTAATGTCTCTCTCAGGAAGACTCAGTAGGGCTTCCATATCATGAAAGTATTGGATTCTTCCAGATGTTCTTTTGATGATTGTACAATCCCAGTCTGGATCATATTTCCAGGCCATAATCCTATTTTCTTCCGCAGAACTGGGAGTTGTGATGTGGTTATACAGTTCTATCAATGTAGATTTTTGCTCTGTAATCTCTCGAATCGTTGTGCCCAGAGGCCATACCTTTCCAGGGATAACTGTTCTAGGCTCTCTTATCAGTTTATCTTTCCCATTATGCTGGTCTTTTGATTCAACAGTTATAGGATCAGCAGGTAGTTTTCTTTGTTGCTCATATGATGGATTTAGAGCTTCAGTTCTAAATCTAACACCAGTTTCAAGCTCAACTGCCATGACATGCTCCATCATCCTCCTCAGTTCACCAACTGTTCTTCCCTTCAGCTCATGTGACTTGTAGTTATGACCTTGTAACCAGCATGTCATGTTGTATTTGCTTAACTTAGCTATGTCATAATGGCCCAACTCCTTCTTTGTCTTTTGAATTGATTGATAGGTACTAAATGCTTCATAGTCACAGTTTGGAATCATAAATCTTGCAAGCTCAAACTCTTTTAGCAGATTCTGTAGGGGATTTAACATGTTTATCAAAGCTTCATACAACTTAGTTTATATGAAAACGCAGCGGATTTATATTTTAAAACATGTTATTAAGTTAGTTGTTAAAACCATTTTAACAAAGAACCCCAAGCCATGGATCATTATACACAATGCATACAAATGAAAGAACACTAGATAGTTAAAATGTACAACCTTTGTAGCTTATTCAAAACCGAACTTGGTGAGGTGAGGATGATATGTTTTGTGGCTGAAACTTCAACCTTGTACAAACATCAACTTGTGGAGCTCACTTTTGATGAACCTTTTCAGCCAAGAACCCTTCTTGTATGCTGAAAAGTTCTTGTCCTTCTTGCTCTTTCTCAGCAGCAAAATCGACCAAATGAAATGGAAATGATGTCCAAACACGACCAAGACTTCAAGGGTAGAAGTCCTCAAGCTTGTATACCCCAAGCTTGTTTGCTAACACCTCTTGTTAGGAAGATAACACACCAAGAATCAGCTTCAAAAACCCAAAATCCCAGCTGTTGTTCCGTGAACAAGAGAGAGAAGAAGAGAGAGATTTTTGGTAATTTTGCATGTGTTGGGTTTTTCAATTTTGAGGAGTGCAAGACTAGTAATACTTGTGTCTCTTTTCAAGACATATATTTGTCCAATCAAAATAAAAGGGGCGGCCACCTTTTTAAAATCCAAGAGCTTTCCCTCTTAAAATTTGATCATTCACATTACTAGATTAGTCCATTGTCACACATTAAAAGTTCATGGACTCTCTAGGATTTTTAATGTGTGACAAGTGCAAGAATCATACCAATATGATTCATACACTAATCTTTAATTAAACATTTTAATTAGAGATCACTTACACTTTATAATCATATGTTATTTAAACGCCTTTTAAATAACAATGTGATTAATTAAAACCCATCAACAAATCATCCTTATGATTTGACCCATTTCACATATAATTGTTTAGAAAACCAATTTTCTAAAATTGGTGTGTTATTATTTAATTGCATGATCACATCATTAATTAAATAATTGTTTGTGTTGGCAAAGCTTGTTATTGGGTATAATTCGACTTGGATCATTACGTACTAACCACATCAATATTCTAAGTGTCTTGGGCACATAGAATCCTACAATCTCCCACTTGCCCAAGATTCATAGAAGATTGATGCAAGTAGTAAATACCGCCTAACAATGGTTTACTACCCTTAATACGCATGACTTATAGCCATTCAATAACATCATCCCTTTAAAGTACTCTACTTGAAATGATTTAGGTGAATCAATCATTTATCCTTTTGTTACAGATGTCATGTTAAATCCAAGAGACACAGAATTGTCATTCTCTGATGATTTAACTTTAACAGGCCTTAGACATCTAACTCTCAACGAATAAGAGGAACAAATTCCATCTTGACTACATACGTCTCTCACAATCACCTCATATCATACCTGAACTCAGTCTTATGTACTGTCAATATTTCAGAACAGCAAAGTGCTAAGTCAAAGTACAACACTTGGTGAATATCAAGACCCAATATGTATCTCAGGTCTGAGGATACAATGATATTCGCCTTTACTCAATATCTCTTATGACTAATCACGAAGATTCCATGCAGAAATAATTGAGAGCGGGTCAGTCCAATATCTATATCCCATAGATCTCAATGAACCTTGGTAGCAACCTCTTGCTCTATATTCATACCTTATGAATATCAAACAATCCAAGTTCATTATAGTCTTACATTCATAGTTGTTCCCACAAGTATGATCGACTACGGACGTTTAGAATAACTTATTTATTCACGGATTAAAACATGCTAAATAGAAGAACAAATGAAATTAAAACCATATAATTAAGTCAAATAACATAAGTTCCAATATCTAAATACAAAATACAACATCAAACCCAGTCACTTGAATATCTAAGTCCCATAGCACAAGCATGACCTTCATGCTTTGCCTTTTCAAGGAGCTTTGTGAGTGGATCCGCAACGTTTTAATCAGTGTGGACTTTGCGAATACATATCTTTCCTTTTTCAACTTCATCCCTTATGTAGTTGAATCTCCGTTCAATGTGCCGAGTCTTTTGATGACACGAGGTTCCTTGATTTGAGCAATCGCACCCTCGTTGTCACAAAAGATTTCTAGGGGATCCTGAATGGAAGGGACTACCCCTAGATCGGCTATGAATTTCTTCAGCCATGCAGCTTCCTGTGCTGCCATTGAAGCGGTGACGTATTCTGACTCTGTAGTGGACAACGCTACGACTTCTTGCTTTGAGCTTTTCCAAGAAACAGCTCCCCCATTTAGAATAAAGATGTACCCCGATTGAGATCGTGAATCATCTCGATCGGTTTGGAAACTTGCATCCGTGTAACCTTTTACTACGAGTTCCTCTTCACCAGACCCGTAGATTAAGAACATATCCTTAGTCCTCCTTAGGTACTTCAGAATGTTCTTGACAGCCATCCAATGACTATCACCAGGATTTTTCTGGTTCATGCTTAAAGCGCATGACACGTCCGGTCTAGTGCATATCATTGCATACATGATGGATCCTATAGCAGATGCATATGGGATTGCCTTCATTCTATTTTGCTCCTCCTTAGAGCTTGGGCATTGAGTCGTACTCAATATTGTCCCTCTTTGAATAGGTATAGTACCTTTCTTAGAGTTTTCCATCTTGAACCTTTTCAAGATTTTGTCAATGTATGCACTTTGATTTAAACCAATTAGCCGCCTTGATCTATCCCTATAGATCTTTATTCCCAGAATATAGGCGGCTTCACCAAGATCCTTGATGGAAAAACAACTTCCAAGCCAGGTTTTTACACCTTCCAAGGTTGGAATGTCATTTCCAAATAGTAGTATGTCATCAACATACAATACTAGGAAAGTTATTATGCTCCCACTAGCCTTCTTATACACGCAAGCCTCATCAGCGTTTTTGATGAAGCCAAATTTCTTTACTTCATCATCAAAACGGTGATTCCAACTTCTCGATGCTTGTTTCAATCCATAGAATGATTTCTTTAACTTGCATACTTTGTTAGGATGTTTTGGATCGACAAAACCTTCAGGCTGAACCATATAGACATCTTCCTCAAGATATCCATTTAGGAAAGCGGTTTTGACATCCATTTGCCAAATCTCATAGTCATAATGAGCAGCTATGGCAAACAATATCCTTATAGACTTTAGCATCGCAATAGGTGAGAAGGTTTCATCATAGTCAACCCCTTGAGTTTGAGTGAAACCCTTTGCTACAAGTCTAGCTTTGTAAGTATCCAAGTTCCATGCATATCGGTTTTCTTCTTGAAAACCCACTTACTTCCAACTACTTTGGAATTAAGAGGTGGTACAACAAGTTCCCAAACTTGATTGTCATACATGGATTGCATCTCAACGTTCATGGCTTCAAGCCATTTGTCACAATCCAAATTGGACACTGCATCATGATATGTGGTTGGTTCATCTGAATCTACCACATAGCATCCATCCATGAAAAATCCGTATCTTTCAGGTGGATTACTAGTTCTACCACTTCTGCGAACGTTTTGTGTGTATTGATCAACCGCTTGATCATTCTCAACATCCTCATGTTGAGTGCTAGTTTCAACCAAGCGTGTATCGGGCTGTGGTTCTTGATCCTCCTCAAGATCCACTGTTCTACTGCTAGCTCCTTCCATGAGGAACTTGGCTTCTAAGAACTCACCTTTTCTGGCAACAAACACCTTTTGTTCCAGTGGATCATAGAAATAATATCCCATAGAATCTCTAGGATATCCAACAAAGATACACTTGGTGGATCGGACATCTAATTTGTTTGGGGTGGGAGTCTTAACATAAGCCTCACAACCCCAGACCCTTAAGTATGATAGGGATGGAACTCTTCCATGCCATATCCCAAAAGGTGTCCTTTCCACCTTCTTGGTTGGGGCCATATTCAGAATACGGGCCGCGGAGAGCAAAGCGAAACCCCAAAATGATAGAGGCAATGTGCTTCTAGCCATCATAGATCGAACCATATCCAATAAGGTTCGATTCCTCCTCTCAGACACACCATTATGTTGTGGTGTTCCAGGTGGAGTGAGTTGTGAGACAATCCCACAATTCCTAAGATGATCTTGAAAAACATCACTTAGGTATTCACCGCCTCTATCGGTGCGGAGAACTTTAATTGACTTGTTGAGTTGATTTTCTACTTCATTCATGAAGATTTTGAACATTTCAAAAGCTTCATCTTTGTGTCTTAATAAATACACATACCCATAGCGACTATAATCGTCGGTAAAGGTAATGAAGTATCTTTCACCATTCCTAGTCATTGGCTTAAAAGGACCACATACATCCGAATGTATGATACCTAATAAATCTTTTGCCCTTTCGTTTGTTCCACTAAAGGGTGTCTTAGTCATTTTTCCTTGTAAACAAGATTCACATACATCAAATGAATCACATTCATTTGTTTTTAAAAGACCATTCTTTTGAAGTGTTTGTATACGTTTCTTGTTTATATGACCAAGACGACAATGCCAAAGGTAGGTATCACTCAAATCTAATTTGAGTCTTTTGGTGGTTGCTTGGTATATTGAGCTATCATATGTTGTGTTTTCATGAACCAATTCATAAATACCATTACAAGGTATAGCCTTAAAATAAAATACATGATTCAAAGAAACATGAATATCATTGTCAACAAACTTGAAATCATAATCATATTGTCTTAAACGGGAAACAGAAATTATGTTCCTAGTCAAACTAGGAGCATATAATACATTACTTAAAATAACTTCCAAACCATTTGGAAGCTTCAAAATGTAGTCTCCTTGGGCTTCCACGTGAACCTTTGCACCATTGCCCATGAAGAGACTTATTTCCCCTTTTGCATAATGCTTATTTCTTTTGAACCCCTGCAACAGATTGCAAATGTGAGTTCCACATCCGGTATCTAATACCCATGTGTTAGAAGAAATAACATTTAGCTCTATATGTATCATGTATATTATACCTGAGGTTTTCCCCGTATCCCTCTTTTCTCTCAACTCTTTGAGATAGACTGGACAATTTCTCATCCAATGCCCTATCTCACCATATTTGAAGCATGGGTCGTTCACAACAACCTTTTGCTTCTTCTCCTTAGGCTTTGGAGGTTCCGCCCTAACAACCATCTTCCCCTTTCCCCCAACGTGCCCCTTTCCTTTGGCAACAGTTGCCTTAGGAGGGGGTAGAGACCTTCTCTTTCTCCCACCTTCATTTATGGTGAGAACGGGTAAAACCCTTTTACCCATTCCCGCCTTAGCTGATTTGAGCATAGAATGAAATTCATTTATGCTCTTGTCCCATCCGTTCATGTTGTAGTTCATGACGAATGCCTCAAACTTTTTAGTTAGGCCATTAAGGATCAAATCCGTGGCCAACTCTTTTGAGACGGGATAGTTCAGCCTTTGAAGGCGGTCGATGTGGCTTTTCATCTTAAGAACATAAGATGAAACTGATTGGGATTCCTCCATCCTACATGCATGAAGCGCTTGAACCGTTTCGAAGCGCTCCACTCTAGCTTGTTGCTGGAACGTTTCCCGCAGCTGAGTGATCATGTCATAGTCTCCATGGAGCTCATACTCCTTTTGGAGTTCGGGTGTCATACTTGCTAACATTAAGCAAGATACCTGGATGGAGTCCTCCACATATCTAACCCAATCATTATAGGCTTCCACATCCTCCTCGTTAGGTTCACCGGGGATGGGATCATCAAGGATATAGGCCCGTTTTTCTTGCTTGAGAACAATTCTCAAGTTGCGGTACCAATCCATGAAATTGTTAGGTGTTAGACGATCCCTTTGAAGGATCGCCCTTAGGGATTGGTTGTTTTGGTTTGGTACATCATTATTAGCGTTGTTGTTGTCGGCCATCTACAAGATTTTACAAAGTTCCATTTTAGTAATCGTTGATATAATTATATTTCATTTATTAGTACCCTTTATGTCTCATAGACTATTAATAAATAAAATTTTAGAATCCAACGTTATATTTAAATATTGGTTAGGTGACCTTTATCCCATTATTTAAATAAACAAGGTAGTCATAAATGACAATTGCAACCTATTGCAACTTCTAGTGGTATGGGATCGTTTAAACATCATATGTTTATAACGGCATGTTTATCCCATCAACACCTTTTATAAAACATATTTTAGGTGATCCATTCAATATATTTTACAAATCAAGTTGTCCTACTTACACACACGTGTGAGTTTACTACATAAGTGGTTAGGTGACCTTTATCCCACAAACATGGTATTCTCACCTCAAGTTACAAGTTCCCTCAAAGTGGTTAGGTGACCTTTATCCCACTAAGAGTTTGCAAGTAACCTAAGTGTTGTGTAAAAGGATGGTGTTTAACTTGTTTTCAAAAGGGATTTACAATTTCACAATTCTTGTTTAGAAAAGTCTATGTACCATATGATTGTATGCATTCAACCATATGGTACCCTATTGGTTCTTATGAATAAAACCCATTTTATTTTGCAAACCATTAATTCCTTTTATAGAACCATTCTATTTTGCTTAATGATTTGAGAACCAATTACTTGTTTATAGTTTGTTTTAGTTGACGGTTTGTTAATCACATCCAAATATTCAAAACAAACATCATCATATGCATTCAACCAAACATAAACAAAACATTCAAATATGCATAACAAAGCATACTAAGTTGAGCACACTTGTTTAGCCAAAACAAGTGTGTCAAATGGTCTTGTCCTAAGGGTTAAGAACATGACACATGGTTGACCCAAAAAGGACTCCCACTTGAATCCATAACTTCAAGCATCCTCTTTGTCCATCTTTTCTTCAAGTCTTGATCTTGAGCTTCCTTACAAGATATGTATCCTAATACATTTTTCTAGTAAAGATAAACTCCTAATCTATTTATTACAAACCATATGAATAAATAAATTACAAGACTAGACTTGAAACAAAAAATAAATTATTACATGCCCAAATGAATATAACATGACAACCAATCATTCAATCCAAATGGTCTAGGCTTTGTTATGCATAATCAAAAAACAACATATTCAAAACTATCCTATGTTGCGATTTTGGGCAGCCCCTTTTAACCCATGTTTTTGGCCAACATAAACCAAGAACAAATGGGTTTAGTCAATACAATCAAACATCTTATGATTTAGATTTTTTAAAGATCCTTACATGCATAAGTAACATCTTTAAGAAATCAAAAAAGGGGGTACCAAACAGCCCTTAATCTCACGGGTATGTGGTGTCAAACACCACAAAACCGTGAACTACCAAGTATAATACATGTATGCATATGTATAAGTGGCTCTTGATGCCATTGTAGGGGATTTAACATGTTTATCAAAGCTTCATACAACTTAGTTTATATGAAAACGCAGCGGATTTATATTTTAAAACATGTTATTAAGTTAGTTGTTAAAACCATTTTAACAAAGAACCCCAAGCCATGGATCATTATACACAATGCATACAAATGAAAGAACACTAGATAGTTAAAATGTACAACCTTTGTAGCTTATTCAAAACCGAACTTGGTGAGGTGAGGATGATATGTTTTGTGGCTGAAACTTCAACCTTGTACAAACATCAACTTGTGGAGCTCACTTTTGATGAACCTTTTCAGCCAAGAACCCTTCTTGTATGCTGAAAAGTTCTTGTCCTTCTTGCTCTTTCTCAGCAGCAAAATCGACCAAATGAAATGGAAATGATGTCCAAACACGACCAAGACTTCAAGGGTAGAAGTCCTCAAGCTTGTATACCCCAAGCTTGTTTGCTAACACCTCTTGTTAGGAAGATAACACACCAAGAATCAGCTTCAAAAACCCAAAATCCCAGCTGTTGTTCCGTGAACAGAGAGAGAAGAAGAGAGAGTTTTTTGGTAATTTTGCATGTGTTGGGTTTTTCAATTTTGAGGAGTGCAAGACTAGTAATACTTGTGTCTCTTTTCAAGACATATATTTGTCCAATCAAAATAAAAGGGGCGGCCACCTTTTTAAAATCCAAGAGCTTTCCCTCTTAAAATTTGATCATTCACATTACTAGATTAGTCCATTGTCACACATTAAAAGTTCATGGACTCTCTAGGATTTTTAATGTGTGACAAGTGCAAGAATCATACCAATATGATTCATACACTAATTTTTAATTAAACATTTTAATTAGAGATCATTTACACTTTATAATCATATGTTATTTAAACGCCTTTTAAATAACAATGTGATTAATTAAAACCCATCAACAAATCATCCTTATGATTTGACCCATTTCACATATAATTGTTTAGAAAACCAATTTTCTAAAATTGGTGTGTTATTATTTAATTGCATGATCACATCATTAATTAAATAATTGTTTGTGTTGGCAAAGCTTGTTATTGGGTATAACCCGACTTGGATCATTACGTACTAACCACATCAATATTCCATATCAGTCATGTTTAACCTTTCAACCATGTCATAAGGGAAACTATGGTTTATGAGTGTCATAAGCATGGTTGACTCAGGCCTCTCTTTCAGAATATCTTTTGTAGTTAGAAGATCATCAGCCTTTGATCCTTTTTGATCTGTTGGAGAGTCCATCTTTGTCAGCTCATTCCATTCATCATCACTATCACTATCATGATTGGATTTCAACTTCTAAGTAGATAAGTCTACTGAAGGAGTGTGTTCACCAGATGTGGGCTTTGGCTTCTCAGGAGAATCTTCTACAATGATCACCTTCTTTTGAGTAGCACCCAAGTATTTTCTCTTCCGTGAATATAGAATAAGTTTCTTTGGAGCTTCAGAAGATTGTTGTGTTTGTTTGACAGATGGGGTATCTTCCAATGCATAAATCTTCATCTTTAAACGCTCAATCTCTTGATCTTTCAGCTTTATCAGCTCAGTTTTTGCAAACACATCATCAGTGATTTGCTCCACTTTAGAGATCAGCTTTTCTTTTTCATTCTTCTCATGTTTCACACATTCTTGCAGCTCTTGTTCATGTTGAAGCAGAGCATCAATCACTTCAGTGTTACTTTGTGCATCATGTCTATGTCTTTTCAGTCTGGCTTCTGCCTTTATTAGTTCTTCATCCTTCTCTTTGATGATACCTTTCAGCTCTTGATTTCTTTGTTTTCTTTTATTTGATTTGAGTATCAGTTTATTGTACTCAGCAACCAAATAGCTCTTACTCACAGGGATGTCACTCAGGTCATCTTCATGATAAGCAACAACATCAACAAAATTGTCTTGTTGTTCTTCTTCTATTGATTGACCAATAGATTGATCATCAACATTGTCTTCAAGTTGAGGTTGAGACAGTTGCTGAGAATCAATAATTGGAGATATTGGTTCAGTGTGATCTGTCAAGACAGTGTTCTGGGAGTTGGAGACTGAGAGTTGTATGGTGCTAGCTTGAGACATTAACTCAGTTTCATAAGAGTGAACTGAGTTCTGAGACTGAGATATGTATAAGGGCTCGGTGTTGGCACTCTCAGAAGATTGTTGTTTAGGATTATCAGGGAGTGGTTTTAGAGGTGATATGGTTTGGAAGGGTGAGATTGGCTGAGTGTTTTGTGATGATGAGAGTGAAATTATTAGTAATTCTTGAAGCATAGGAGAGATAGGCTGGGTGTTTTGAGTGGAAGTGTTGTTGTGGGGATACATGATGATGAATAGGTGAGATGGGCTCAATGTTTATGCTGGCTGGTGATTGGTGTTGGTGAGGGGGTGTTTGATTTGGTGAGTTAGAGGCTTGATTGGAATCAGCAGATGACTCTCCTTGTTGCTCTACCCATACCAACTCTTGAGGAATGTTGGAATTTGCATCCATCATATGAGCAAACATTGGCATATCTTCACCTTGATACTTACCACTGATCTTGTTCAGTACAAACCTACCTAGATGGGCTTGTACAAACACATCATCTTCCCTTACAATCCTTGGAAGTTCAGCATTGATGATCAGTTACAAAAACCTTAGGAACATGTACATCTTGTCTGACCTTTCTACTTTAACTTGGTCGCACAGACAATTAAAGATGTATTTAGCATACTTGTATGTCCTCCCTTCAAAGATTCCAATGATGCCTGAAGATATGTGCCTTGAAAATCTATCTAATCCGGACTTTTGGTTAGATTTGCATTTGAGATAAGTGTAGCACAGGAACCTGTATGGCTTGCACAATCTTCCCTTCTAGATCTCCCATTTATCGAAATCTCCATCATATCCTATCAGATAGGACACCTTCTCTATATACTCATTCTCAAACACATCAGGGTGCCCTACTTCTTGATCTCCCAATTCAAGCAACCTTCTAATATTTTGCCCATCAATCCTCAACCTTTTATTGTTGATTTCAGCCATGATAACTTCATGTTCTCCATTATGTTACACTCGGGCTGATTCCTAGAAGTCAATAATGTACGACTGATGGATCACAGGCTCTGCCGTCAGGGCATAGAAAAGCCTGGACCGTAGAAGATATCTGATGATATCTCAATATCCTTCTGATGCAGGATCATCAGCATTTAGGAATGCGCACATGTTTTGCTCTTTCGCAAACCTATTTTTCGTCTGTACATAAGAACAATGATGAGTATGTTAGTATCAGTGGTGCAGACATGAATACGAACAGTTTTAATGATTATCATGAATCAAACAGTTCATTATTGATGATTATAACATGTTTTACCTTCAAAGCAATAGTCTATGATCAAGATTACGTGTTTGTTTTGAGGCTTTGAGTTTGCAGGTTTGAATGTTTATGGAAGAGGGAAAAGGGAGTGCGTTTTTCTAGGTCAAAAAGTGAAAAGTGCTCTGAAAAGTGATTAATGAATTCTTAAATTCAAAAACCTCATTTATAAGCAGACATATTAATTTCATTTATTTATTATGTTGGGACCACTTCCCTTTTATCCCTTTCCCTAAACTTCATTTATTCCGGATGTATGACAGCTTCCGCAGAACATCTGCGGAACCATGACAGCTTCCGTTAGTTTACCAATTCTACGATTATGCAAAAAGTTACAGTTTACTGTTTGTTCTGCTGATGCAGAAATTTCACTGTTACTTCTGCGGATGTAGAAATTTTACTGAAACTTCTGCGGATATTAAAGTTTCATTGAAACTTTAAATGTATGATTCCTATCAAGTGATAGAATCATTTCTTGATGTTGGACCTTGTTGACTTTATTTGCATGACAATTGAGTACAAGCAAGCTTCATGTATCCTGCATCCAAGTTAGTGCTCAAGTTCCAATTCCTTCAAAGATGGTTTAACAGCTTTTTATTGATTTTTCATGCATTACCTACTCCCCCTAAATTTATGATTAATGTTAAACTGTTTCATTCATCATAAATTTATATTGGAAATAAGCATGAAAGGCATATGACAGTCCAATTGAGAAGTAATCATTTAAGAGGAAAATTAAACAAAGGACTCAAACGATACAAGCATGCATATTTGTAGAGGGATCATACTATGACTCTAGGCTTCTGCTGATGTTGATTATTTGAATAATACTTGATCTGGAACACACTTGATTGTAAGTATATAGATCCACTGAAATTCATACATGAGTAATGTATCAACTAGGCATATTGCTTATCATGTTTTGAAGTTTGTTAATCAGTAACTGTCATGTGCTCCACATTCAATTCTCAGTAGAGTTTGTCCTCCATTGGTGAGTCAAATCATCACTTTTTCACACTTAGAGACTATGTACATTAAGTTATAAGTTCTATCTTGAGATAGAATTACAGTCTTATTAATGCTTTAATGTTTAAGCTCTTTAAGATAATATACAGTTGATCACAAAAGATTCTTTTGAGAGCTGAGATATGATCCTCATAAAGTCACCAGGTCTTTACTTTCATAAAATAGAGGTGTACTTATCTCAGGTCTTTGTTTACACAAAATAGAGGGAGAATGAAGATCATACTCTTTAATCATATACCCAGGTCTTTGTTCACACAAAACAGAGGGAATATGATTTTTGCAAAGATAGAAGATTATAAAGTGTTTTACATAGTGTGCTTGGGTGAGTGATTTGATCACATCAGGATAAGACTTACTTGCTTGATCCTTAAAATGGAGTTCCCACAGACAGTCACCTTTTTCATTATGTTTGGCATGCTCTTGTGTAGTTTCCACTCAAGATGAACCTACTCACATATCAAAATTTTTTAAATCAGTTTGAAGTTTAATGATGCTGATGAAGTAAGCCAAGGCATAGTGTACTATCATTTTCAATACATATGTCATGCAAAAACAAACATAGAAATAAAAGGGTATATATATAATTATTTTTATTTTATTTTTATTTTATTATTATTATTGTTAATTAGTGATTACTATACACAAGGACAGTCACATGCTTTTGATGATTTAATCTAAGTTAATCATACCCAAAGATTCAATTAGAAAATTGAATTTAACAGAATCAAAGGCTTTAGTAAATAAATCAGCAAGCTGATTTGTTGTATCCACTTTGATTAACTTGATTAAACCCTTTTCTGAGCAATCCCTCAGAAAATGATATCTGATTTCAATATGCTTTGTTTTGCTGTGTTGAACTGGGTTAGCAGTGATGAACATAGCATCTGAATTATCAATATGAATTGGTGTTTGAAGGAAATTATAACCATAATCAAGTAATTGGTTTTGCAACCAAAGTACTTGAGAGCAACCAGCTGAAGCAGCTATGTACTCAGCCTCACCTGTGGACACAGACATATTGGTTTGCTTCTTGCACTGCCATGAAACAAGTCTTAGTCCTAGAAATTGACATCCATCAGTTGTAGATTTTCTGTTGTTGTTGCATCCTTCAAAATCACTATCTGAGTATGAGTAAAGACTGAAATCTCCATCTTTTGGATACCATAGTCCTAGAGCTGGTTTTCCTTTTAGATATCTGAAAATTCACTTCACAACATTCAGATGAGACTCCTTTGGATCAGATTGATACCTGGCACACACACACACAGCAAACATTATGTCAGGCCTACTGGCAGTTAAATACATTAAAGATCCGATCATTGATCTATACAATCTCTGATCTTCAGATTTTCCAGCAGGGTCAGGCATAATCTTGTCTATTGTTGAAGCAGGTGTTTTGCATGAAGATGTATCAGCAAGATTGTACTTTTTCAAAATTTGATGTATGTACCTTTCTTGATTGATAAAAATTCCATCTGTTTTCTAATGAACTTGTAAGCCAAGGAAGAAGGTCAATTCTCCCATTGAGCTCATCTGAAACTCAGATATTATTAACTCTTCAAAACTTTGACAAAGCTTCTTGTTGGTTGATTCAAATATGATGTCATCTACATATATTTGAACCACCAAAAGATCTTGATGTTCTTGTTTGAGAAAGAGAATCTGATCAATAGTCCCTCTTTTATAGCCATGCTTTAGCATGAAGGATGATAATGTTTCATACCACTTCCTTGGTGCCTGATGAAGTCCATACAGAGCTTTATCTAGCTTGTAGACTCTATGTGGGTAGTCAGGATCCTCAAATCCAGGGGGTTGAGCCACATATACTTCTTCATCAATTTTTCCATAAAGGAAAGCACACTTGATATCCATTTGATAAACGGTGAACTTCTTGAATGAAGCATCAGCTAGAAAGACCCTGATTACTTCAATTCTTGCAACTGGAGCAAAGACTTCATCATAGTCTATCCCTTCTTCTTGAGTATATCCTTGAGCAATCAGTCTAGCTTTGTTTCTAACAATTGTACCTCTGTCATCCAGCTTGTTTTTGAAGAGCCACCTTGTTCCAATTGGATGCTGACCTTGAGGCAAGTCTACAAGATTCCAGACCTTTTGTTTTCTGAATTGTTATAGTTCTTCTTGCATAGCTTCAATCCAGCTATTGTCCTTTAGAGCAGCTGTAATGTTTGCAAGAACAACTTGAGATAAGAAGCAAGTGAGCAAGCAAATGTTTGCCACTCCCCTTTGCTTCTGGTAATTCTTGCATTCAGGTCTCCTATGATATTATCTGATGGATGAGACTTATGAATCCTGGTTGTTGAAATAGTATCAACTGGGATGGTTGATTCTAAATTCGTCAAATCCATTGGATCAGAGGGATTTAGCTTTGATGATGAGCCTATGAAGTAGTCAAAGCGTTCTTCAGGTTCAACAGGGTCAGCTTGAACTTCATCTGCATCATGGTATTTTTCGTAGGAATTTCTACGGAGACATTTTGTTCTTTCGTAAGAGTTACAACAACATCTACGGATTGAGTTTCTTGATCCGCTGACAAGTTTTGTTGATTCAAAACATCCTCTACACCCCTAGGAGCATCGGTTGAAGCATTATTTACATCTACGGATGAAGGATGATCATCTGCGGATGTATGTTCATGGACTGCGGATGAAGGATTTGCTTCTCCGGATGTATCTTCATGCTGCTGACTTATCAGATTATTTGATTCTTGCTACAGGATGTTTGAAGGTTGTGGCCTTGGAGGATCAGCTGATAGTGACACTTCATTCAAACTTAGAGGAACAAATGGATAACATGTATCAGCAGAACCTGCATTGATCAAATATCCAGAGTTAAATAACTCTATTAATGCATCTATATCAAATAACCAAGATGATCCTTTTACAGTTGTGGTAAATATGGATTCATCAAAAGAAACATTATGTTCTGGAATGTAAATCCTATATGATATAGATATGGATGAATATCTAACAAAGAAACCATCATAGGCTTTTTCAGAAATTTTTCCCAATTGTTCTTTAGTGTTTAACACAGATACATGACACCCAAAAGCTCTAAGATATCCTATAAAAGGCTTCCTTTTGAATAAGAGCTCATAAGGAGTTTTATTATGTTCTTTGACAATTAAAGTCCTGTTTTGAACATTGCATGCTGTATTCACAGCTTCTGCCCAGAATGTTATGGGCAACTGAGAGTCAGCTAGCATTGTTCTGGCTGCTTCTATGAGAGTTCTATTCCTTCTTTCAGCAACTCCATTTTGTTGTGGAGTTCTTGGGGCATTAAATTGCCTTGTAATACCTTTATTCCTGCAAAAATAATCTAGATCAGCATTAACAAATTCAGTCCTATCGTCACTCCTAAAAATCTTAACTTTTAGATCAAGTTGATTCTCAATCTTGATCACAAAGTCCATTAATGTTTCAGATGTTTCACTCTTTTGTTTTAAGAAAAAGACCCAGGTAAATCTAGTGAAATCATCTACTATCACCAAACAATATTGCCTTTTTCCAATGCTCATCACATTGGTTGGACCAAAAAGATCCATGTGAAGCAATTTGAGTGTAGTGTTAGTGTTGATAGTTTTGGTTTTATGAGACACTCTATGTTGTTTTCCCTTGTAACTTGAAGAACAGTGATTTGAACAATAAAATTCTTTCTTTGGTAGACCAACGACTAAGTTATTTTTCACCAATTTGTTCATATTCTTCAAGTTAGAATGAACAAGTCTTCTATGCCACAATTGAGATTCATCTTCAGAGGACGTGGATAAAAGACATGTTTCATGTTTTGTGAGTGTTGTGTTGTTCATATCCAAAATATAAGTGTTTCCTTTTCTTGTTGCTTTAAGAAGGATCCATTCTTCTGGAACTGAAAAACCTAGCTTAAAAATATAACAATTAGTGTCATCAAATAATGTTGTGTATTTTTATCACAAATTTAAGATACACTAAGCAAATTATACTGCAAATTTTCACAATAATTCACTTTTTCAAATGTTAGTACACCATTTGTTACCATTCCTTCACCAACTATTTTACCTCCCTTCTAATCTCCACCAAATGCCAGATATGAGGCATGTTTATGTTTGAAGTCATGGAGAAGAGAACAGTTTCCTGTCATATGCCTGGAACAACCACTGTCAACATACCACTTGTTGTCAGCTCTCCATGATTGTTCCTGCACAAAAGAAGAAATCAATTAGAATTAACAACCCAAGCCTTAATTGTCTTGGGTTTGCCAGAAGTGTCTACAATTGTTACTCCTTCATGAATTAATCTTGAAGTTTCAGTATTAATTTTAGTCCTAATTTATTATTTTTGATTTGATGGTGGTGAGGATGATTCTGTTAAAGATGAGGTAGATTTTTGGGTGTCTTCTTTCTTGATTGATTCTTTCTTCATCTTATCTTTCTTTGGTTGATATTTTGATTTTGAGGTTGATCCTGAATTTCTAAAAGTTTCATCATCTTTCAATTTTGATTGAGTCACAGGAGTTTCTTTTTCAAAATTATCAAAGAAATCAGCATTCACGTTTGTCTTCTTGTCTGACAGATCCACCTTTTTGTGAGATGCTTTTGACTGATTTGATACTCTTTTCTTTAAAGGCTTGTCCTCAGCAGATGTTTTCTGCTTGAATTTTTGTTGGACTTTCTTGGACTTTGATTCTTTGTCACTTTCAGAAGATTGAGAATCTGATTCAGACACTTCCGTATTTGACTTCTTTAAGCTCTTTGTCTTGTTCTTCTTGTTGAAATAACATTCCTGAGTTGAATGATTATTTTGTTGCAGATTGCACAATGTTTGTTGAAGTAGCAATCAGAAGTTATGTGATTGTTCATATTGCATATGGAACAGTAACTACTGAAGTAGCAGTCATCTGTATTGTGATTTTTTATATCACACCATTTGCAGTATTTTTCTTCTGAATTGTCTTCAGACTCAGGCTTCTTTTTCTTGTTCAGCTTATGGGACTTCAGCTCCTTTTCCAATGGATCACTTGATTTCTCCTTGCTTTTGCTAAAAGAACCATCCACTGAGTCTTGTTTAACTTTAGCTGACCTTGTCTTCTTGAAATTCAACTTTTTCTAAGCATGTTTGTTGCCAGTCATTTGTGATGTTTCTTTCGGAGATTTAGCTTTACTCTTCTGCAGATGTTCTACGGATTCATCACATTTTGCCTTCCGCAGATCTTCAACTGAAGAGTTTTTCTTATGTTTAGTTGATACTTGTTTCTTTTTACCTTTATCTGCATGAGATGAAGGTACTTCCTCACTTGATCCATAGTTACCAACTTCCTTTGATGATGAACTTTTGTGAAGATTCAATTCTTGAAGTCCTTTATTTAGTTCAGCAATCCTCTTACATATTGTCTTTAGCATGTTTCTTTGCTTTGGAGGATATAGCAGCTTTGATTCTTCAAGGACTTTTGGAAGACCAGTTTCAACATGAACATTCTTACCAATGTTCAGTTGACCAACATCATGTTCATCAGAATCATCCAAGTCATCATATTTATCATAATCAAAATCTGAGTCATTATGTTTTAAAGATTCTGATTCAGAAGACTCAGTTTCACTCACCTCAGCTTCATTGTTAATGTTGATTTGATTTGTTTTTATATCAATCTTGGTGTTAGGCACAAAATGATTTGACAATGTGTTTGTCATTGTTTCAAGCAAAGTTGTGTAATTATCATTTATTGGTGGTGCAACAGCATTATAACCCAACCCATGCCTGTTCTTTGATTCAATATGAGAGTTTAACAGCTTCTCATATTGCTGAGATGAAAGTTGAAAATTTTGAAGTTTCACTTCAGTTGATGCATGATCAGCCATGGATTTGGTTAAGGAAGTGGTCAGATGCTCAACTTGGGCTTTTAGACTGTAGTTTTTAGAAACAAATTTTTCTAAGTCCTTTTGCAAAGAATTAATTTTGATTTGATATAATTTATGCTCTCTAACATGTGATTCATTCAAAATCATAGTTTCTTTTACTTTGTCAGCCAACTGTTGAGCATGGACTTTATAACGTTCAACTTCCTCAACACATGATGATGAACACAACCTTTCTCTTACCTCTCTGGCCATTAGAGGAACTTTGTTTTCCATGTGAGCCATCAAAGCTTGATTCTCTTCCAAGACTTTCTTTTCATACATACTCCAGTCACAAGTTCCATCTTGAAGTATGATCAGCCCTGACTCCTTTAAGTTACTAGGTCCTGCTGATTCATTTGTGGCTGGTGGGGATGTATTGGTCAGCTGAGGTTGTCTGTGCAGATATCTTTGAGAGTTTGATTGTTGATGAGATTGAGTCTGATGTTGCTGATGCTGCTGATGTTGTCTCATCTCCGGGTTTGACTGTTGATTGCATTCTCTAGAAAAATGTCCATAGAGATTGCACTTGAAGCATCTTACCTTCAACTTGTCAACACCAATATTTGATGTTTTGCTTGCTACAGCCAGGTTCTTGTTTCTCCTGAGATATTGCTTAGCTCTGTAAGCAATCATTATCATCTGCCATTGTAAATCCATCTCTTCCACTACATCAAGATGTAGTTCTTCCAGGTCTTGCTGGCAGATATTTGCTGAAGTTAGAGAGCTTCCCATGTAGGCTTGAAAACTAGAACTAAAAGCTGCAAATGCTGCTTTTTGTTGTTTAGAATCCAATATTACAGTGATTGGTTCTGACTTATTGTTTTGTTGTGAAGACTTTGCTGTGGCTGCAGGTGTATCTCTTCTGTCGGCAGTTCTTCCTTTATCCTTTTGATTTTTACTTTGAGTTGATTTCTTTGAGGGTTTAGAAGCATAGAAACTGACTTCCTCTTCATCATCACTAAAAGCATAAGAGTTATCACTATCATTATTTGAAATAAATGCACTTCCAGTATTTTTTGTTTCTTTGAAGTGATAAGGTGAGACATGGGTTCTCACACTCTTGTTTCTTGATTTTTCATCCATTTCAAGAGCCTCTACTTTGGCAACCAGTGTGTCTAGACCAGTTGTCTTGAGATCTAAGGTGTTCTTGAACATGGACACAGTCTGCTTCCAACTTTCAGGCAAAGTATGGAGCATCTTCTTGTTTAGTTCCTCAGTAGTATATTTCAATTCCAAGATATTCATCTCAGTAACAAGTTGCATGAATCTGTGGAGTTGTTGAGGAATTGATTCACCCTCAATATGATGAAAGGTTTCATATTGTGATCTAAGGGTGTCTTTTCTGATGCTTCTGATCTCATCACTCCCTTTACAGAGAGTATGAAGTATCTTCCACAAGGAATTTGTTGTTTTGTAGTTCTCACACCTGATTAATATCTCTTCAGGCAAAGCCATACATAGCAAACTGTATGCTTTAATATCAACTTTGACCTTTTTGACATCATCGGGTGACAGATCTTTGGTGCTGATTGGTTGATTCTTATCATTATAATCCGGCCCAAGATTGGGTGGAATATAAGGACCTTTAGTGATGGACTCCCACAAGTCAGAATCAATGTAGTTCACATGATTCCTGAACTTGATTTTCCAGTATTTAAAATCAGCTTTTGTTTCCAACTTTAGTGGTTGATATGATCCACCAAAAGTACTCTTTTTTATTAAATATTATGAATTTAACTCTGAAAGTTAAAGTAGACAAATCTATCAAAGACTCAGATCTAGTATTCAATTGATGTGAATATAAATCTAAATCAATCAAGCAACGAGATAATGCTTGCTGAATGATAAGTCACTGAATTAGTTGTTTAAAAGACAATTAAACAATTTTAATACTGATAGATCAATTAATCTAAGTCAATGAGCACTTGGCTCTGATACCACCTGTGAATCCAAGGATCTCAATTCAGGAATTATCAGTATTAAAACAAAGACAAGTTAATGATCGCAGAATAATCATTAATTTGCTGTTTAATTGTGTTAATTGTTAATTGAAAAACACAATCACAATGACACAGTAAATAAGAACACAATAATTTATTCAAATGTATTTCATTAATATTGAGTAATGATTACAAAAGAATAATTATAAAAACTATGAACAATGATTTCTTCAATCGAATTGATGTTGTTGTTGATGAGACGGCGGCTAGGGTTGCACAATGATGTGATAGTCGACAGCCGTAATATTGCTAAATTGTGTTCCCGAGATGTGAAACCTAGGACTCGTATTTATAGACACTTTGAGTCAGTTAAGGAAACACCGGATCTCTTGGGATTTGTTATTGACTTGTTGACTTGTTAACTGATTGACATTGTGCGTGTTCTGGTCTTCCGCAGATATCTAGTCTTCCGCAGATATCTAGTCTTCCGCAGGAACTTCTGTTCTTCCGTAGGAACCTTGCCTTCCGTAGGAATCTTCACTAAGTAATCCTTGGGTGATGTTCATCCGCAGACATAAAAGATGTCTTGTAAGAAACATATCTACGGATTGGCATTATTGTTCATCCGTAGATGTTTCTTACACTTAGCCGATTTCAGAAATTCACCAAGTATATTGTTTTTGCCTATCATCATGTACATCACATAACACATATGGGTTAACCAATACATTCAATGCATACATAATGATAGTCAGTTACAATTATTTATTACAAGTATTGATTAAAGTTCTAAGTCTATACAAATTGATCTAGACCTATACTTTCTAGATCTAACACCCTCTCGTTTTTAGATTGCTGATATATTTACTAAAGGTCTCCCGTCAATTCTCTTTGATGATTTCCGCAACAGTCTCAACATTCGTCAACCCCTTGCTTCGACTGCGGGGGTATATTAGCCAATATAGATTATTTTAATAGGGAATTAGTTTGCTTTGATATATTGTAAATTATTTGAATATTGTGCAATCCTATCCAAAGATAGGCTCCATGTAATTATATATACGTTTGATGTGAATGAGAAGGCAAGACATTGAGATACCAAATAATAGATTTAAAGAGAAAGTATATTGGTTATAGCGCTTTTACCGTCCTTAACACCCATAAAATCTAATCCGTTCTAAGCTTTATGAACCCAACATTACTTGGAAATAAAGACATATAACTTGGCTAGAAATCAGACATGATCATATGCGAGTGAGATTTCATCTGCCTGTGTAGATCTTGTAGTCATATATTCTAATTCAATACTCTTGAATTTCACAATTAGTGCTGCAATGTAGATAGCAGTCACCCCTTTAAGCAAAGAAAATTAAGAACCGAAGCCTTAACAAATTAGTACATACACAACAAGGGTGTTCAGAATGCATCAACCATACATATGATACAAGCGCCATGATGCCTTTTCATACACCAAGCAGTTCTAAGTACATTTCTAAAATCATGTGCATTCATACAAAGAACCTATATGACAATTTCCTAACAATAGAACATTACTCTTTTCACATTGTCCTTGAGGGCAGGCAAAGGTCTTACACCACCACACTCCCCACCCACACGACTTACATTTGCGCTGCCTTGAAGGCTGTTACCATTTTCCTGCATCTCTGGTTCAACATAGAACCTTGCCCGAAAAGCAGCTAAATGTGCATAATATGCTGGTGGAACTGCATCAACAAAGCCAATTCATCACATCAACATACATATGAACTGAATGGGACTCACAAAATGGCAATGACAGATGGTATGCATTTTTAAGGGTTGTAGGTACCAGGATGTAGGATTTTTTTTTTGTATAGGCTCTACCCGAACCATTCATGTCCACAGTATAAACCAACCATTCTATTCATAAATTATACATTGGTCGGATTTTCTACCACTACCATGCATTGATAGAGCAATCACTTTTCAGTTTAGAACGCACCTACAGACACAGAACGTGTGCACCTGGCATATGTGTAACAAAGGTTGTTTGTCAATGATTGAATACCATCTGCAGTGAAATTGTTCTCATCCCACAAAACATGGTAATGAGCAGGTCGACTCGTACCCTGAGTGCCATATAATACATTATCAAAACCTCAAAAAGGGAAACATAAATAAAAGAGTGATTATCTTTCTAGAACCCTAACACTTGGCTATTTCTAATAAACAAAACCTTGTGTTAGCAAAAATACAAACACAAATATTACATCTTCTCTATGAATGAACAATTTTAGATGCAAAATCATCATCTTTTGTCCAAAGTAGATTATTCCCTTTGCATTTTTGCTAGCACTATAATTTATATGGTCGATGCAAATTGCAATAGTCAGAACTAGGTATTTGACCTGAATACCAGCATGGCTGCAAAGATAAAAGTCAAATTCTGTTGGATGACAAATTTTGGTATCAACAACAGTACCTGAATTTGCAAAGAGTTAAAAGCGAAAAGAGTAAGGCCGTATTTGAATATTTTAGAATTTTAGTTGAATTGTTAGTAAGATGATGCAGTGTACCAGGCAAAATATTTCCGCTTTTGTCTGTAGTGCTTCGATCTCTATGATTGTTAGCAAACAATCGAGTATGATGACGTTTTTGCACGACAATGAAAGTCACAGGTGGTTGGTAATTTGGTTCTAGAGATGCACAAGCCTGTGACAAAAGAAGTTAGGAGCAAGAAAGAATGCTGGCACGTGTATAAAAATATAGAAGATAAATAATTACCTTACGGATAGCGTCTAATTCATAGAGTAAGACTTGATAAAATTGCCCTTCACTCACACCATCCCTATTCAAAACATCAGAAGAAGTATGTGAATGTGACCAAGAGAGGAGACATGAAGCATAAAACTAGGGGTAGCAGATTGAACCCATTTCAAATAAGACAGGTGAATATTGAAAAGGTAATAGCAGATATTGGAACGGGTCAAAACTCGTCTAAATTTGTGCTCATTTAGTACGTTTCAGTTGAAGGAATTTTATTATAACATGCTAAAATAGTTTTCCTGATCATGTTAATACACTCGATACATATAAAAGTGAAAAAAAAGGACAAGGAGTGTTACCACCTATTCTGTTTTGATCCGCACAAAGAAATTACCCATTTTGAGTTGTTACCAGCCAAGCCATATTTGACTTGTTTATTTGTAATTTCCGGTAGATAGTTGTAATGTACAAATACATAGACAAGTTTGATTACCTGTAAAATATGATCCTTTGGGGTTTCCGCCCAGTTGCCTTCCTGAAGGAAACTAGAAGATCCCTGCATAGGTAGGTCATTTTAGAATCAAGAATCTAATAATAATGTAAAAATGATAAACCAACTTTTAAGGATGAAAACCGATTATCGCCCGGTGTAGTGTACCTGATCATGCCACCTGCCGTGAGAGTCCCACAAACAGGATCTATGCAGGTTTTGTACAAGTCTTGAATAAGTTCCTGTCGATGAGGTTGGGCGCAAACCAATCCAGCATATTTTGTCACCTCAGGCCAATCTTGGGAAGCTACTACCTACAACAATCCAACCACACATTCTTTGTTCTTTCTTTTTTTAAGAATACTAAATTTTATTCAACTTAATTATGAATAAGTAATTAGTTATACAGCAGCTATGGAGGGACTGGAGTCTTCTCCATTTTCTGGGTGAGTGACATCTGCTCCAAATATAATGGTGGGTATGTCACTCACTAACGGTATTCTGCAACTTATAGCATCCAAAAGAACGGTGTTTCTACCACCCATCTGCATCACAAACAACATATCTTTACGACCAAATTCAAAATTTCATAAAATCTCCTTATGCTCTAACAAATCTCTACAAACTAGAGGTAATCACTTTTTTTTTACCATAACCAAACATCGCATGTTTTGACATGTAACCAACCCGCCATTTTCCCACCTCTTTTAAGAGAAAAGTGTAAAAATGCATTGCTTAGCTGTAAGAATGATGACCTTAACGTTGATCTTCAAGGACACATTAGCCAAATATTGCTTGCTTATCTTGAATACGTACTTTGTAAGACAACATTGAGATATTAAGCCAAGATCCGTTTCACAAATTCTCTTTATATCACCTTAAATAAAAGTTCAGACCACAGTTACTGATAAACTCCAAATAAAAGAGGGTATACCATATAAGCTAGCATTCATGTAATATATATACACATACATATAATAAAAGAGTATATACCATATAAGGACCCATTATTATCAGGCAAAATAACTAATAAAAGCTCCAGCTCATTTCCGTTTAGCCTGTTCATCGATGCATGATAGACATGTCTTAATGCCTTCTCAACATGCTCGGGCTTTGCTGAATAAATTGGTATCACTGGGTCTGGATTAAATTCCTATACAACAAATAAGGTTGTAAATCCTGAAATTATTTAAATCTCACAAGCAAACTAATTAAGCATCATGAAATTACAAGTTTGTGACCATCATTTTGTACAAGTGAGATGCAAGGATTTGAATTTTGAGACTGAATTAGTTTTCATAGTTAGAAAAACAGACTTTGATATTTGGGGGTCAAATAACAAGTTTGTGACCATCATTTTGTACTATATCACAGTTGAAACAAAATCACCTTATTTGAATCTCCTTTTTTGCAAATGTTGCCAAAGGGCCTTATGAGAAAGGAAAGGAATTGGGATCATTATGACAATCGAACAAAGGGAGAAGACTTGATCAAAAGGTTGAACTAAATACAAAGGAGAAAGATTAATGCATTGTATCGCATGAAATGATCATGAATTGAATGCCACAACTCCTCAAAAGGGGTTTGTTTATATAGGTCACTACATCTGTCCTTTATCTACCATAAATGTCAATAAATGGCCGATTCTACAGAAAAATGGTCTTAAAAGGTGAATAATGTCTTTGCCTGCCAGTCCACAGCTGTTTGACGAGCTGGATTACCATTGGACCCATCCAACAGTGATCATAAATGCATGTACTGATCCGTTGTTGCCCTTGTAGACAGGGTTATCTCATCAGCAAAGAATGTTCTTTTAGAAAACTCAGAATTTGCAAACTGATTATCTCATTACAAGTTGAAACAGCGAAAACACATTTAAACACTAGTTCTTTCCATCCGTTTTATGGATTGTGATTAATAAAAAATCACATTAGAAAATTTTAAAGCCCACATCTAAGCACCCCCTATAATGCAGATCGTTTTCCTCTCAAATAGATCATGCAAATCCACATGTATGCTATGAAACTGGGAACATATACAACCACAAACAAGGGTATTCTAAACAACAAGGGTATTCTTTGTTACTTTATTTCTTTTATGTAACTTGACATGTTAATAGAACAAATGAGTGAAGAAGAAAAATTATACAATACCATGCCAGATTCTTGACACATTTGAGCCAGTTCATTACAAAATCCACGAGCAACACTTTCTTTGACACTCCGAGAGAAGTTTATGCATGCCCACCGGCTAACAGTCATCCCGCTAAACACTTTCTGGTCATGTACCAAAAAAGTTATAATATTGTATGTGCATACTAGAGGATTGATAAAATATATCTTGATCACCCAATTTCTTGAAATTTAAATCATCTTCAAATGTGTCTATGAGTGCTACCTACAGAATATTTCTAAAAACACAAATTCTGAGCACTAGGGATACATACCTTGTTCATCATATTCCATTGACCAACTTGAGGCAAGCAAGCCTTTTCCTTCCCAGCATCATGATATTTTAGCTGATATAAGTATTTGTTAAGAGAAACTTAATTAAAAAAATGAAAAGAAGAGACCATTAAATTAAAGAAAAAATAGTTGATTATAGAGAGCATTCTTACCCAAGGTGCAGGAAGCACTCTTGCTTCTACACATGTTAACTTTTCACTGATTTTGATACCAAATTCATTTGCATATGGATCTTGATTGTATGAATTTTGCTGAACTGTCTGAGTTCAAAAAAGCACAAAAAGCGTCTACAATATAATGAGCATAACGTCTATTTTTAAACTCCTACATTATTCAAAATTTAGATTATCATTGCAATAATATGGTTTTTGGAATCATTATATCGCCAAATTATACAGAGCTTTGTTAATACTTGAATAATTATCATATCAAAAATAGGAAATTGCATTTAGGCTTTTATAATTTTATAAGTTAACAACAGCGCCAGGAACTAACACGTGTAGAAACCCTAATCAAACTATAACTGTATTCGAAAACTGTATGGAATTAGGGGGAGTCAATCAACCCACCAATTGGCTCTTACATAATTTAAAATCAGTTTAATTAATTGGTCAAAGCTGTTTATTTAATTTCCTCGAGAGATCAATAGTCAGTTGAACTTACATTATCTGTACTATACATGACATGTTCACTACTTTTCTGTGTATTAATTTTGATAAAGCTAGTAAATTTGTTTTATAAATAAATTGCTAGATTTTTTCTCACATCAATCATACCTGGCATACCAACTATAAATAGAACTTCCAAAACTTGGACAAATGTTAATATGGACCCATTTGACTTGTGACCCATTTGACTTGTGACCCAGCACTCCCAACATGGATATACGATAAAAAGAATTCATAATTGGCACTTTCGTCCAAAACCATTCTTGCAAAGCCTTTAGTTTTTCCTTTTTTTTAATATTCACAAGACAGACCTTTTTCTTGAAGGCCAGATATTATTAAAAAATGTAACCAGTCAAATTCAATTACCTGCAAAATATCGTTTTCACGATCCCTGGGTCTTTGGCAAGTAACTTTCAATAGTGCGGTAATTTGTTTCTCATTCAACCTTTTTGTGTATCGTTGTCCTTCGACGATCTTGCAGGCCTGACCAAACAAGAAATCGAATGTAAATTATAGAGTAGTCAAGTCCACCAACAAAAAAAGCCTGCATCAACAAATTTTAACCTCCATTGGTAAATAGTTGGCCTTCTTTTGGTTTCCAACTTGCAGGCAAGGGAGATGTGTAAGCTGAATTGTGAATCCGTACATTTCTTGAAAGTATTCCACAACAGACTTCATGTTTGCATTGTCATCAACTGGAAATCTATTAAAATTAAAACTTAATCAAAGTTATTTATTAAATGCACAACTGAAGAATACTTGTTCTTTTGTAGATTAAAACTTACACTAATTCTCTTGTGGGTTGTGATGTTAATCCAGAAACTCGATATTTTCTTCGAACACTCCCTCTATGGGTCACTTCAACTTTCACTCCTCTAAGAGCCTTTTTATCTACAACACATGTATTTTTTAAAGGTATAATAAAATGTTTACCTTTTTTAGATCACCAAAGGTGGGAATTTAAACCAATTTACATATAAACAGGTTGATTTGGGTTATTATATCAAATGGGTCCAATCAAGAAAATTTGACCAAAGGAAAATGGTTCAAAACTTCAAATGATGTAATATCTGTAATTTTATTGTAGCACTTATTAATCTATTAAAAATCGAATTTTTTTAGGAAAATTGTTTCGAGTCAACCCGAGTGACTATCTTGAACCAGAACCGTAGTCAAACCTATCTTGGCACCCGTTGTGATCAATTCATGAATGAAAGGAATACCTTAACATGATCAGAATCAGACAAAGGTCTAGATAACACATCTTTACCAAGGAGCTGGGCCACAAAATCTATTACTGGGAGTGCCTCAATAAAAGCAGCTGAAGCCATATCTAAACATTAAAAACGGCAAGTACAGTTAAGAATTTTTAGAATTTAGTTTGACAGTGATGGTTTAAAGTTCTTAAGCGAAGAGAGTTATAACCAATATTTAAAGATAAGCCCATCTGAGTTGGTCGAAGACTCTGGTAGAATCCACACCATGATTCCAGGCCTTCACCAAGCGGCTGCGGTTTCCGAATGTTAGGAGAAAAGAAAGATCTTCCAACAGGACAATACCTACTCAGCATACAGTTGGATATACGTAAAAACAGGAAAAAAAAAGTTAAATATATGCAAAATGAAAGTTTATATTCCTGAAAGCTGTCACCTTTTGGTCGAGAGCTCTCTCAACAATATGTCTAAAATCTGAAGGGCTTGCTGTGGACCGTCTGTACATTTACCAGCGAGAAATTGGCCTAAATGGTGCATATTTACACATGCCACAAATCTAATCACCACCTTGTATTCCCTCTCTCTTCTGAAAATCATGAAAGTCTATCATAGCTCATACACACATGACACAACTAAGTTCAATAGCACAAAACTTCAACAAATTACTGGCCTTTTCGACCCATTTATCTGTTACGTTTTCAAACTCATAAATTAAGGTAAAAAAATAGCTCAAAAAAAAGCAGGTCAAAGTAGCCCAAAGTGCATTTTTAATGCATTAAACCTATTAAATCATTTTATTCAAAAAGTTACAGCATTATTGAGATAATATAATGTTTGTAAATCATATTTAACACATTAATTCCCTTTTATATAGCATAAGCCCTTAGCGTTTATTTTGTAAATGTGTTCCCTCAAGTGGAAATTGACTAAGTATATTCATTTAGCATTCAAAAAATCTTACTTAGGACTCATTTGTGTCCCATCTTCTTCATCCACCAGTTTGATCTTGAACTCCTTCCATACAAAAGGTAGTTCGCCAGCGGTAAATAAAGATTTTCTGCCATCATATGCAGGCAATCGTGTCCCTAAATCAGATTCTTTATATCGCTTAACCAACACTGCCATGATATCTCTATTCAAACTTTGTGATGCTACTTCAGGATATATGCTAACCTGTGTGTGAAAGGGAAAAAAAAAATAATACATATTTAACACAAATCATTTTCACTTGTACTCTAATTTGCCCACTAGTGAATGAAAAGTACACTTGTTGGAAATGTGCATTTAATTTAACACTCTATCATTATCATTTCTAGTGGGCTCAAAGGAAAGCCAGTTTTATATCAATCAAGGGCCCCAAATCATATCATCACAAAAAAGAAAATAGCTAAAGCAGAAAGTAATCAAAGCTTACATCATAGTGATTCAAGTCCTTATCAGGTAACTGTGCCATGAAATGGTTAGCTCTGACCATACAAACTTTCCCAGTTTGACCAAACCCAGGCCTAGGAGCAAAACTCAAAGACTTGCTTGAACCCCCTACTTTATTCAAACTCAACATTTTGCTACAAGACTGAGACTTTGCACTGCCAGAATCGGTTTCATGATCGCGCGATTTTCGACCACCTCTGCCTCTTCTCCTTCCTCTATTCTTTGCAGGCTGACTGATTCCAGTTTTGGGGACTTCTGGGTTGGCTTGATTTTGCAAGTTCCAACTGGTTTTGGGTTTGATGATCACAAGGTGTTGTTCAACACCTTCTTTGATTTGCACTGTAGGCATACTTTCTCCCTATTATGTTCTTTGTTGTTACTTTGTGTGAATCACCACTATTTCATATACAATGACTCCATCTCTACTGCAAACCAACAATAATATCTTTTTTAATAAGATCCAAAACTGAAAGTAAAATAATGGGTAGCATAGAATAACACCAATGTAAAGATCCTGTTAGATGAAGAAACAACCAGAGACAAAGAATGAAGATGATGAATTTCTGACAATCAAAGTGGTTTTATTTATGTAAGTACAAAGCATAAACAGTTAAAAAAGATCTACAATAAAAACACACAGAAGAAAACAAATTCTCAAGGCATGTTACATGTAGAAGTAATATGGAACTCACCAAATCAAACTAACAAGTGAGAGATGAAGCAAAGATTTTGAAAACTAACAGAGAAAGAGAGCACAGGAGAGTGATGATAATGATGATGATGATGATGAAGAGGTTATAGAGACCAACGCATGCAACAGGATGAAAGTGCTTTTTATCGGCTTCCCTGTGAAAAGGGTTTTCAGTTCCACCTTTATTATTTAAACACACACAAAGACACATTTACTTTATCTTTCTCCTGCAACAAAGTTTCTTTTGTTTTGTTTGTGTGTGCGTTTTGTATGGGTGTCCTCGGGAGATGTAACAATGGTGGTACAGAGCGAGTGTTGGGCGTGGGTGGAGGAATGCATTTGTTATCCGCAATGTTTTGAGAACCGGATCGGACGTTGAATCGGACGTCTTACTGGTTTGTTGGTCGGACCGGTTGGACCAAATTTAACTATATTTTAATTATATTTATATATGTAATTAGATATAAGCAATTTATATATGATTTATACATATATTTTATAGTTATATATAAAACTTAACTATATTTGTATATCCAACGTACTATTTTATGGTTTAACACCCCGTTTTTACCCACTAAAAAAAAATTGAAAACCGGTCGGAACCGGCCCGGTTCGCCGGTCCAACCGCCGGTTCGGGTACGACCGGCCGGTTCAACCTACCAAAAACGAACCACCCCTGACCTGACCTGACCGGACCAGGCCGGACCAGGCCCCGATTCGCGGTCGAATCGGTCGGACCGGCCGGTCCGATCCGGTCTCAACAACAATGGTTATTTGTTGTTGTTATTATTATTGATGCAACTAAAAACCCATCATAAAAGTTTTACCGAAACCAATCATGTTAAGAATAATTTCACTTCTTGTGCTTGGTTTTTATATGAGAAAAGCTTAAAATCAAGTGGGGTTGGGACACATTGATAACAAGTAATGAATTGTTTGGTAGTCTTTTAATCATTTTATCAAAAGACATTTAAATATGTAAAAAGTTAGCTGTTTGATTGAGAGAAAAATAACTCTTAACCATTCAGATGGTTTTTTAATAGTTCCGTTATAAAAAAATGAAGAATGAAGAAGAAGCTGGGTGATGATGAATTTTTCATTGATTAATGAGAACAAGATGGGTGATGATGAATTTTTCATTGATTAATGAAAAGAGGTTTCTATTTCTATTCATTGTTGTTAGATTTGGTCTGAATGGTTTTTATTTTTTAATGTGTTTCAAACAAAATTCTCTCTTATGATTTCTTCGTATGAACATAGGGTACGTTTTATTAACTTTGATAGTTTGATTATTAAATTGAATTTAAATACGGAAATTTTAGGCGCACCGTGTTTTTCCTGGAGAAAACCGACCCAAGCTGTCACGGTTAGGTCTCCCCGTGACCGCTAGGTCAGGTGTGACATCTAGCTGTCACGGTTTACCCTACCCGTGACAGTTAGATCTGGGGTCAATGATTGGGTATGTAATTATGGGGGTATTGATTGGGTATGTAATTATGGGGGTATTGATTGTGCGCAGGGGGGGCTATATGTCACGGTTTGGCCAAACCGTGACATATTGCTTTTATTTTTTTTATTCTTTTAAGCATTAAATATTTATTTTTATTTCGTGTATCTTCCTTAAAGATTAAACATTTATTTTTATTTCCGTAATTTTATCACTGTAAACTTGAGAATGAAAAGGCGGGAAACACCGTTCGATCGGAGTTTGATTTCGTGTATCTTCCTTAAGCATTAAACATTTATTTTTATTTTCGTAATTTTATCACTGTAAACTTGAGAATGAAAAGGCGGGAAACACCGTTCGATCGGAGTTTGATTGATTATCGATTTCTATCTTTTCGTGAATATATAATATAACTATTGTTCTTATGATCTTTATTATTTCGTTAGATATTTGAAAAAGCTAAGAAATTCTGCTATGAAACTGGTGTGAAAGTTGCTGTTGCATATGGTGGTGCACCGATTTATCCTCAGGTTTATATACTTTTAAAATCATTAACAAACACTATTTTATGGTTTTAATCATTAACAAACGTGCGATTCAGTTCATCATTTTTTCTCTAATCTGCTTAATTAGTCTTTGTAATCTGTTATCTTTAATCTTGATTCAGAACGCGTTGACATTAATCTTTGTGGAGACAAAACGCAGCGCAGATACAATTAACATTATCACATGGTTAACTTAATCTGCTGCAATTCATGGTCATATTACAAGTAATTTTAAACAAGTTGGTTGTTATTTTATCACATGGTTAACCTAATCGTAAAAATCAGTTGTTATCAAACATATACAATTAACATTATCAACATTGCAAATATAAAGCAAACAAACAAAGAAACACAACCAAACAAACACAACCAAATATACAAATCATCATAACTGAAACTGCACATATATATATACAACGAGTTTTTACATATAAAAGAAATAAAATACAAACAAAATATCTATCTAATCCATCATCCCCGGATGGCTGCCCTGACCAGACCCGCCCGCGCCAGATGGGCCAGCACCGTCATGGTCTAACCGCCTCGGTGGCTGTGACAACAACGGCGTACCCGAGGCGGTATAGTCCGCGACCATGTGCTGGATGACCCAGTCCATCATATCATACAGCCTCGCGGTCGTATCCTCCAGCTTCGCGGTCGTATCCTCCAGCCTCGCGACCCTGTCTCGTGTGTCCTGAATCATATCAAGAACATGAGCAGGCAATCGCACGGCGTGGTACACACGCTGGGGATGCTGGGGCGGGTCCTGGTCGTGCGGTGGGGGAATGGGCTGATCCTCCCCGCCGCCAAGGGCCTCGTGGGCGTCCTGAAGGTGGACCTCAGCCCCCCCCAGCTCGGGTGGGTCCACCAACGGCTCGGGCACCCATGGCACGAGCTCCTGGTATCTGGTGAGCAGGTGCCACGTGCCGTCGGGGAACCTCCGAACTATCCTCATCCCAGTGGCGGTGCTCCGGCCGGCCACGCGCACAGGAGTCGGAGGTAGCGGGAGCTGGGACATGGCCTGTGTGTACCCCAAGCCCCGAGCGATCCGGGAAACGATGTTCCCGCCCACTAACGCCGCTCGCGACTGCCGATGATAATAACTAGCAAAATAATCAGCGAGGGCGTGCGCGAGGTGGCAGTGTCGGTGTGTGAGTACACACCGAAGAAAAAAAAGGTCGGCGGCGTTGACCCTGTCGGTCCCCGCCCCACGACCAGCGACGGACGTGGCGATGAGTCGGTGAATGTATCTATACAGAGGGTCTCGTATATGAGAGGACCTCGTATCACCGCCGTATGGTCCGTCGCCTATCGCAGGCCACCAGACCTGATCGGAGTCGTCTGGCCCGCGGATCAAGGCGGTGGTGTACATCGGCTGTCGGGTCTCCTCCTCCG